>VZTE01005084.1:462320-572992 GCA_013397775.1 Eulacestoma nigropectus | reverse complement strand
AAATCTGCATTCCCAAGAGTCCTTAAAAAACTGTTGAAGTTTGTGTTCAAAATTACTTACTGGAACTACTTTCAATGATTAGGGCAATTTTCTTATGCTGACTGTGTTTGTGCAAACTTCAAATGAGCTGACTGATACAAGAGAGCGATATTGTAGGACTGACATCTAGGAAACCTGATTAATAATCAGGCTTGGCATTTTACACTTTATCCTATTAAAAACAAATAGCAAATGCTCGTCTGGGAGATGGAGACCCTGGAGATGGTTAGGATACAACAAAGGAGTAAAAGAAGCAAAAATTCGACAGAAATTGGAACTTTCACTTTACTACTGTTGCATTTCTTACTAACTCTGCTCAGATACTCATCTGTTGGGCTTGGGTCCTCTGTGTGACAGCAGCTGATCCCAGGCCAGGTATACAAGTGGGTGCTTCTAAATTTTTATAGGGTAAATAATTTGCAGAAAAATTCTTCCTCAATCTGTGGACTATGAAGTATGAAAATACTACATTGAGGACCCCAGAGGCTGGTAGTCAGTGGCACAGGGTCCGGCTGGAGGTGTCTCACCAGTGGTGTCCCCCAAAGTGTGTGTCATACCAAGCCCAGCACTGTTTAACTTATTCATCGATGACCTGGCTGAGGGGCAGATGCCTCCTCAGTGAGTTCTCTGATGACACAAGGCTGGGAGGAGGGGCCAACACCCCAGACAGCCATGCAGACCTTCAGAAGGACCTCGACAGGATGGAGAGATGGGCAAAGAACCTCCTGAAATCCAGCAAAGGCAAATGCAGGGTCCTGCACTGGGGAAGAACAACCCCAGGCACCAGGATGGGCTGGGGCCGACCTGCTGGGAAACAGCTCTGGGGAGAAGGACCTGGGGGTCCTGGTGGACAACAAGCTGTCCCTGAGCCAGCACCATGGCCCTGTGGCCAAGAAGGCCAATAAGGTCCTGGAGTGCATTACGAAGAACACTCCCATGTCAAGGCACATGATCCTGCCCCTCTACTCAGCCCTTCTGAGGATCACCTGGAGTGCTGTGTCCAGCTCTGGGCTCCTGGAGAGACATGGAGCTCCTGGAGCGGGTCCAGTGGAGGGTGACAAAGATGATGAAGGGACTGGAGCATCTCTCCGATGGGGAAAGGCTGAGGGAGCTGGGCCTGTTCAGCCTCAGGAAGAGATGGCTGAGAGGGAACTCATCCCTGTCTGGCAGTGTCTGAAGGGAGGGGTCAGAGGATGGACCAGGCTCTGCTCCGTGGGGTAATGGGATAAGAGGGATGGGCAGAAATTGATGCCCAGCAAGTTCCACCTGAACATGAGGAAGAATTTCTTTCCTGTGCAGTGACCAAGCACTGAACAGATTGTCCAGAGAGAATTTGGAGTCTCCCTCAGTGGAGATATTCCAGAACTGTCTGGACACAATCCTGTGCCACTTATTCTAGGATAATCCTGCTTGAGCAGGAAAGCTGGACCAGGTGACCCACTGTGGTCCCTTCCAACCTGACCCATTCTGTGATTCTTTAGAGTCTTAAAGCTTTCATGCTAAGAGGAGGTTTTTGAGACAAGGTCTTCAGAAAGAAGTATGGTTTCAGCAGTAAGCCAGAAGTGAGTGAGCTCTAGTCCTGACACAGCTGCTTTTCCAGCCTTCCCCAATTCATGACCTCATTTTCAAAAGAAACCATTGATTTATGTTGCTGTTATGTTCCCTTCTCAGCTTGGAGCCCTGCATGTATTTGTCCAGTCAAGCACTCAAAATTGGTGGCTTCTGCTGAATGATTTGTTTCCAGCCTCCTTAAGGCTGAGGTTTCTCCACCTGTTAACCCAGGATTATGTTTAGGCATTTGACTTAGAGTTTGCAAAACTTATTTTTTTAGAACTACTGAAGTGCTTTGAAGTTCAGGCTCATGTCTACAGTCACCTGTTTTGATTGCTTTGTTTTCTTATTCTGGCCTAAAATTCATTTTCCCAGTTAAATGAATCTCTTCATCAGGCCTTCTCACAGCTGAAAAAAGTACACAGAGACAGAAGGTGGGAAAGGCTCCCAAGGCCCATATGTTCTACAGCATGTTTCTTGCATAAATATGTCATGGGTATTTTAGTAACCTGCTGCCTTCTGGCATGAGACGTATTCAGCTTTCCATTGTTTGCACAGACAGTCAGAGCAGGGGAGGGGGAGGATGAAAATCCACAGAGGGAAGTCTGATACTCTTCTGTCTTGTCAAGTCATGTTCATTTTTTGGAGAAAAACATTCTTCAGTTTGCAGATACGCTTAATAGTATGAACCACAGCCTTATAGCAAGTCATATACCAGTATATCTCTTGCTGCAAAGCTTGCAGAGAAAGCAGAACAAAAGATGGTATTGTGGCAGTTTAAATAGGAGAATCTACTCATGCTTCTCTCAGTCTTTACTATGTACTCTATTTGTATGCTAAAGAGGTGACTGAATTTAAATTCAATGCTCTTCTCTTTTTCTTTAAGATGGGCTTTCTGAAACATGAACATCTGAGGAGATAAACATTATTTACAGCTTTGATTTAAAACAGTTAACCATCATCTAATTGAGGAATGTGAATTTGTTGTTTGTTTGGTTACTTCCAACACTTGTAAATCCTTATTTATCATCGGAAACCACACACTTTTAATTTAGGGTGTTAATTTACAGATCTTGCTCAAATCTTATTTAACAGACTGATTTATAAACATTAGACAAAATGATCCAAATTATAAGTGTTAACTTTGCCATCAGATTTATGCATTCCAACTAAGAACATGGCTGTATTTCTTTGGTTGGTTTACAAATTATAGCATTAATTAGTTCTCTAGTTGACTGATTAGAAAATATCTTCTATCCTGGCCATTAAGTTCTGATTTATCTTTTTGACGTATAACTATGTCTCATAATTTGTTTCCACAGGGTTCTGATTTATTAATGCAATGTGCTAAATTTTAAAACATAAATTTCAAAAGCTCTGAAAAAAACGTAAAAAAAAATTAATTCTGACTGAAAAATAATCCTTAGAAGCACAGAGTAGACTTTTTTCACACTTTTTCTTGAAACTTAGGGAAGCTATAGAGAGAGTTTTCCCACAAAGTTTTCTTCTTTTATTCTCTTTGCATAAAAAGACTCTGGATTTCAAAGCACTGGAAACTTCTAGAGACAGGCAAGAAATTCCAGTGTTACAAGTAGTGACATTCCATTACCGGATCTGACTGAGCTGAGACCATTAGAGGCTACTGGGCTTAATTTAGGGAATTGGATCACAGTTTGGTTTTGATATACCAGCACCTCCAGTGTTTTCCTTCTTTGGGAGAATAACCACAGTATTTTTTGACTCAGCAAGAGTTGTATGTTTTTTCCCCAGACACCTGGTGCAGATTTATGTTTATCAGAACCATGCTCTCACCTACTGAGCACTGAGTTACTGTCTTCTGCCAAAGGCACTTGCTGCTCTAGGAGCCCTGGGCAGTGCTGGAGAGCACTGGGCAGGGATTAGCCCAGCAGAGACACTTTCTAAGCTGTCTTATTTTAATTCTTCTTTTAATTGAAGCTACAGAAAAATGCTGTTCTGCATTTAATTTTTTTTCCTGAAAATTCTGATTTTTAAGAAGATCTGGAGTTCCTCTGCTTTTGGTTTTCACACTTGGCAGAGGACCGATGGTGCTGTTTTGTGCATCTGGGATGTGCCTAGATAGAAAATTTTTATGCAAATATTAATATAGATGTAACTATATAAAAATATAACTCCCCATACATGACTAGTGGAGACTTTTATAGCTTTGCTACTCCATGATTGGAAAGCTAACGTTGATTCAAGTAGTAGAACAAATTAGTAAGGCCCCAGTTCTATGCTTAAATAACTACACAGTTTCTTATGCTTGAGCTAGCACATTTAGAAAGAATTTGAGGTTTCTGTGGGTATGTCTATACTTCTAAATGAAAGAAGAAAGAGGAGGAAGGCTGAGTACTGCATTCCACTCCTCCAAATTGACCACCCAAAAAATGATATAAAATTTGATAGACTGTTCATTCCCAGAACAGGTACAAAAAGATACTGTTGAGCAGATGATTACACTGTTTGGTCTTGTTCACCTAAAAAAGTCTTCAAACACGTCTGCAGGCTTTGTGTCCTTAAACACACCTATGAATCCTTTTGTCATGCCCTGCAGCATGCAATATATACCCTACTTTACATCTTATAAAGAGAGCTCTCCAAAGAGCTGCAGTGGAGCCAAATTCCCTGTAAGGCTTTGGGCTGCAAAGAGCCACACACAAAATAACCCCTCTGTTTTAGGACCACATGAGTCTCAGACGAGATGTGGGGCCTCAGGACAGGTCAAAGACCCAAACTATCTGCTCTAGTGGGAGCTGGTCTTACATGTTGTGTCCACAAGCCAGCCCATGCTACTTGGAACTTGGGAGACGGAAATCAGTCCCTATTCCTCTTTTATTTAGCAGTATAGGTGTAGTCAAGGTGTGTTATGCAGTGTTGGACACCTCCTTAGCATCCAGTAGCTGAATCCTCACCCTCAATGAATAGCCACATATGTCCCACACTCCGCTTGCTGTCAGAGTACCCGTGTGCCACACTCAGAGCATGAGTGCTCTTCTTCCACCCCATAACCAAGGTGAGGAAAGTTCTGTGACTGCAGTGACTTGCAATACACACCCTGGGGAAGGGCTGAGACGTTTCTGAGTTGGTGTCTTCTCTTGATGCCTACAGGCAATGTCATCACTGGATGGTGCCTGGGCAAGGTCACAGAATCACAGAATATGCTGAGCTGGAAGGGGCCCACAAGGGCCATCCAGTCCCACTCCTGGCCCTGCACAGAACCATCCCCGAGAGTCACACCATGTGGCTGAGAGTGTTGTCTAAACACTCCTTGAGCTCCATCAGGCTGGTGCTGTGACCACTGCCCTGGGGAGCTGTTCCTGTGCCCAACCACCCTCTGGGGGAAGAACCTTCTTTTAATATTCAACCCAAACCTCCCCTGACACAGCTTCAGGCCATTCCCTTGGGTCCTGTCACTGTCACCACAGAGCAGAGATCAGGGCCTGCCCCTCCTCTTCCCCTCACCAGGAAGTTGTAACTGCAGTGAGGTCTCCCCTCAGCCTCCTCCAGGCTGAACAGACCAAGTGCTCCTCACATGGCTTCTCCTCAAGGCCCTTCACCATCCTCGTGCAAAGAAAACCACATGACGGCAGAGGAAGAAAGACAGAAAGAGGATGAAGATCAGGTACCAATCAGATGATTTTGTTGAATCCCAAGCTATGACTGATCAGAAATTGAGTCAAGGAGACCATTGAAGAACTGCTGCTTGGAGAGGATGCAGTAGGAAAAGAGAGAAAAAGAACCAAACCTGTTCTGGAATTGGGGTAGCTAGTAGTTATTTCAATTAAACCATGTAGGTCCTTTAAGACACTAGCAAAGCACAACACTTCTCAACCTAAAATAGATGTTTTAAATAGGTTAAACACGTACTGTCCTATACTTGATTATAAGAGGGTCTTAGAAAACCAGCTAAGACATAGACATTTGCGTTGTCTTTCTTCCCCCCTCCCCGCCTACAAAAACCTGGCCACAAAAACCCAATATAATGACATTAAGTGAGATGAACCCCAGCTGTATAGACTACCAAGCAGATGGTTCAGGACTAAGACCTGGGAAAGATCAACCATGACAGCTTAGAAAGTGCAGGTTGGGAAAGGAGCAGTGAGGGAAGTCTCTGTCCCCTGGAATATATCACCCCTTGCTGAGACAGAACCAGAATTTCAGAGTCCCAAATCTCACCCTTTCTTTGCTGTCGATAAATGCTTATGAAAAGCACTGGCAAAGCTATTGTGGGCTCACACCAATACTGCTGCTGGAGGCGGTAACTACTTCATTAGCTTAAGTGACACATTCTGCTGCTTTAATGATTCCCAATCGGCTGCTGACCTATGCAAATATCAATATGAATCCATGAGAAACAAAACACCAATTGCACACGTGCACAGGAATGCATTAAAGAACATTATTCATCTCCACAAGTTTAATAACATTCTTTTAACGTTGTTTGTGGGCACAGTAATGGTTTAAATTGCTCTGCCTCTTGAGCATGGAATTATAAGTTTCCAAAATAAGATTGGGATTTCAATTAATATCTATTACTTCAAAAACTATATAATGGGATTAAAATCCAAAAACTGAACAGAGCTGCAAAATTCATTATTAGCAACTTTGTAATACTGCTGCACAAGGTTATAAACTGGTTCCTTCCTCCTGATTGTCCTCTCTGCCCCCGTGTCCAGATGGCTTTATCAAGAATCATGTACTGCACTCCAATCCTTCAGCATTGTCCATGTTCTCATTAAGGTAACTGTCTTTTCCTGCAAAACCTGCTACATTTTACTTATCCTCAGCCTCTAAACTCCTTGGTGCCGAAATTGTCTCAAACTGCAATGTGTGTAAGCACAGCGGCTGACTGTCATCCTTCTCTGATGCTAATGGAGCTTTTTAATTCCTTTGTTAACCCTTTGAAAATGCCAAGTAAAGATTTACAATCTCCCTGTCGCTGCAGGGCCTCTGGAAAGGAAACCATCCAGATGGCAAAATGCAGTTCTGCCGTAACCCTCTCCCACAACTGCCAAACGCAGGAATGTGCTCAAGGCACTGAATGCTCGGCACAAGAAATTTCACAACTCATTAGCAATGCCATGTCAAAATAATAAAGAACAAAACCCACACTGAAACCCAGCAGGCTGCAGTCCCAGGGGTTAGCTGGCAGCAGCCTAGATGAGAATTTGATGTCGTGATTTGCACAGATAAAGTTTCTTGACCATTATTTTGCACTTCAATAATGTTACAAATGTAAATCTGCAAAAAAAGTTCCAAAGATTATTGACCCAGTCACCTTTTGAGGATGCAGCAGCTGAAGGATTTAGAACTCCCATGGTATCTTTTAAGAATTGGAAGCCAAATCATTAGATTTTTTTTTCCCAAAGTGAGGGTACAGCTGTTTTTGCCACCTTAGTTTTTACATTACTTTTCCTTGAAAGAATGCTGTGGGAGTGTGAAACTGATTTTAAACTCCTTATGGCAAAAAGAAGCAGCAACTGAGCTCTGGGAAATCTGGAATTCTTTCCCCTAGAACTCCTCACTGTAGTCTGACCTTTTCTGTGTTCAGCACTGAGGACACCATGCTATCCACTGGTTACCCACAACAAACTTGTTTTTTCCACCTCTCCAGATTTTCTGAAGGGAGAGAAATGAGTAAGCTTTAAAACAAGCCAGAATATTTACTGTTGATCATTTATACTAACTCCTTGTGCTTCAAACTTCAACTTTCTGAACTCAGTTGGGATTGAAGGTGAGTCAATAAATACCTTCTGCAAATGTATTTCAGAAAGGGGGAGGCTCCTCAGCTGCTCAGTACAGCCATTTCTCGCAGAATGCATGCAATTATAATTTGGCTTTCTTGCTAAAGGGTTAGGGGCCCACTCACAAATCACCATCCCTGATGTTTGGGTGATTATAGGGTTGACAGCTGATCGGTTTCCAGGTACTCATCTGGGCCACTGCATGCACACAGCTGATTAGCACGGGGCCATGGGCCTGTATATCTCCTAGTACCCTCTGATTTATTATTTATTTGATTTGTGAGGTAGCAGCCTTAACTGGCTAACCAATACAACATTTTTCTGAGCACAAGACGAAGTCATTGGTAGCACAGAAATGCTTGTCTGACAAATTTTAAAACAGTAATTACATACTGAAGTTTGTATTTACACACTGCTTCCCGTGCTTTCTCGGAGGATTACCTGAGGAAAGCAGAGCACTCCAGCGCGTGCTTCAGAGTGAAGCAGTGGGTGGTTTGCACCACTGTGGAATTTGTATGGCGCTTAACTTGCATGAGTTGAGGATACTGTCATTCTTTTCTTGTTCTCCTGCTTCAGTCCCCACCCTTCCCTGGTTCTCTCTGTCATCCTCTCCTACTTTACTGCTTCTCTCCATCCCTGACTCCTTCACTTGCACTTCTGATGCATCCCCAGGACTCCAGTCATCCTTCCCCACTAGGCATCTTTTCTCTGGCACAGAGATACCATGAAAAGAAGTCAGCTCCTATTTCATTCTGGAAAGTGTGAGCCCAGGTTCCCGGGGATTCCAGTCATTACAGGCTCTATGGCAAACTTCATTATATAGGCCAATTTCTAACAAAAATTCTTTGTAAGAGCATGGGCTGGTTTGGGCTGGGGTAGAGTTAATTTTCTTCATGGCAGCCTGTATGGGGCTGTGTTTTGGATGTGCTGGAAACAGCATTAATAACACAGGGGTATTTCTGTTACTGCTGAGTGGTTCTTGCACAGCGTGGAAGGGTGGACAAGAAGCTGGGAGGGGACACAGCTGGGACAACAGAACCTAGCAGACCAAAGTGATACTCCATACCATACGGCAGCATGCTCAGCATATAGAGCTGGGGGAAAGATAAGGAAGAGGAAATGTTTGGAGTGTCGGCATTTGCCTTCCCAAGTTGCTGTTACCGTCGACAGAGCCCTGCTCTCCTTGGGATGGCCGAACACCTGCCTGCCCATGTGAAGTGGTGAATGAACTACTTGTTTTTCTTTGCTGGCACACAGGACTTTTATTTTACCTGTTAAATTGACTTTATCTCAATCACCCTTCCAATTCTCTCCCCCATCCTGCCAGAGGAGAGTAAATGAGTGGCTGTGTGGGACTTAGCTGCTGGATGGGGTTAAACCTTGACAGAGCATCTAAGCTGATTTCCATGATGGAAAAAGGAGTTATTCGTACACTGCCCTGTGAAAATCAGCTTCTCACAACTTCTAAGTAAGTCCTCTTGTTGTGTGAAAGCTGGCATTTAATTGCTGTCTTCAGTTTCACAGGTCCCTCCTTAGGGAACTCCTAAATTGCCCTAATATTTTGGCAGGTGTGACAAGGACATCCTTGAGGTAGGGTTTTAATTAGGTCACATAACAGGACCAGCAGTAGATTATACAACAGGAGTGCTGCACCTTTTTATGTAGGTACGTGATCACAACGTTAGAGTAAGGACTGTTATTTCCACTATAAATCTTATTTATATTCGGGGTTGCTATCTTGGTTGCAAATATTTTCTTCAGACTAAAATCTGACTGACAAACCTATAGCTTGGAAGCAAATATTTACACTGTATGGAAAAAAAAACTGCAGTAAGATGCTTTTTTGTTTCATTCATTGCATTCACCGACAAGAAAATCAGCCTCAATTTAAAACAGTGATCTAAAATGATGTCTCTCTGGGGAAGCAAAGAAAGATATTCGTAAAGGTTAACATTAGCCTTGGGAAGAAAGTCTGCTGTATTCCCTTTAAGACCTAAAGTAATGAAGGCTTCTCCACGGGATGATTTGGAGCAAGAGACTAACTTTAGGAACATTGAATCCAGCCCCCTGCAGTAATCTGCCTCTCTGCTGCCTGTAGGCACTTGTAGGCTGCAGAGAATCTCTCAGAACATGCTTCTTAATGTTCTAATAATGCACTAATGAAAGACAGCATCCAGTGTTGGAAGAATTAAGCCATTGCAGCATTACAAGGGTTTAAGGAATCAACAAAAATAGAAACAATAAAAATCACCCCTTTTTCTTCCTCTGTCTCAGGTGTGGGCTGAGAACCTGCCTCACACAGCACTTGCCATGCTCTTACTCTGAACAGGTCAGGCGGTGAAGACTTGCCAGGTTACTGATCCTCAAACACCCATTTTCATTAACAAGCTGGATATTTGGGGGAGAGGGAATATATCCCAAAGTTAGTCACGTCTGCCAGCTTCCTTGTCTATAAAATCTGAAATGACAATAAGGTAGCTCAATTTTTAGTATTCTTAAAGGAAGAACAAGATCCCAGAGGACTGAAGCTTATCATGACAGCACACACTGAGGTCCTTTTGAGGAAATGCCCTGAAAGCTCTTTCTAAACTGGCTTGCGGAGCTGGCTTAGCATTAATTCATGGGGATGTTTTGTTCAAGAGAAGTATCTATTCAAGGAACTCTGTACTTCAGAGGAGGGAACAGACTAAGCTTCCTTCAAAGCACTCTGCTGGGCTGTAGAACATAACAGCAGGGCTCGTGGCACACGTGCATTTTCAATTCCAATCTCATAATTGTAGCAAAGGACTTACTTTTAATTCTTTGAAGGTAAAGCAGAACAGAGCCCAACCTATGATTTTCCAGCTTCAAGGTGCTTAAGGGCTTCCTCTTTTTCATGTATTGTTTTTGTTACTGAAACCATCAATTTTCCCTTAGCCCTAAGCCACTGATGCTTTGTGCTTGGAATGTAAAATAAGGGATGCTCATCAAATTATTTTGACTGGTTGATCAAAATTTCATTTCCCCGAGTCCTGAAGTCTTTTCCTCACATTAAATTGCATATAGAAAAGATTCTAATATCCCTCATTTTCAGATATAGTTACATAAATAGTTTTAGGCTAATACAGATGGTAAACAAACGCTACAAATAATAAGATCTTAAACCTTTTCGTGAGATTACTGTTCCTCAAACAAGGCAGAACACAAGTCTTCCCCAGCACTAACGATAAAGCTGAAAGATGTAATCGAACATTCTGGACTATAATTGAGGATTTGGGCAAAACAGGATTAACGTCTGGTGAGTTGTAGAGTCAATTACAGCTCTTCTGAGGGAACTACTCCAAATGGTGACTGCAGAAATCTCTAGACCCATGGAGAACTGTAGGATTTCATGACACTTTAAGTACATTGAAACTGTGAAAATCCAAGGATAAGCAGAATTCACATTACTTTTTTTTTTCTCTGTAGCTTTAGCACATCTCCAGCGAGAGAATGCTGATAGTACTGGGTCATACAGAAGAAGATCTGCCCTGGATCAGACCCGAGGTCACACCTGGCTCTGTTTCCAACAATATACATGCAGATTTCTAGGAGAGAATAAGAGCGTATTTTGCTAACTCCCCATTGTAGTCTCACAGTTTCCAACAGTTTTCAACTCAGAGGTGGTTTGTATTTTTTTTTTTTTTTAATTCAGATGTGGATTCTAGGTGCTCAGTAAGGCTAGAGGTGCTGCATAGACTCCTGGACTTCATTTAAATGTTTGGGGTTTTTTTATAGCAAGGCTACAGGTATGGTTACAAATTGTATATGTGTGAGAAAAAACTTAGCAGCTCATCTTAGAGGTCTTCAATTTCTTATGCAGGCATTGACATCCCTTCATTGACCACTTGACTGATGCCCCAAACTAACTTGGGCACCTGTAGTTAAAAGCATAAAAGTGGGTTAAAGTTTGTAGTGTGAGTACTCACTTTGTGTGGAAACAAAACTAGTTTGTGCAAAAATAAAATTGGGGTTTAATTTATTTTCCCTTGAGATTTGGTGGGAAGGGAGGAGATTTGGAAGGCAAAGGAAGAGGATGAAAAATAATTTCTCAGAGTTATGGGGTGCTAACCGCAGGTGAAGTGCTCTACACCATGTGTGCAAAGGTTGGGAGAGCAGCTCACCCAACCCAAGCCTAATTAGCAGCAATATCCATCCCTGGCTGGCCTCTCAGCATTTGGGCTCAGGAGTCAACCTCTTCCTGGATGTTGGTTACAACAAAGAAATTTCTGGCCTAGCAGCATAGTCACAAGCCAAATTCTTTCCTGGAATCAATATTGGAGCACATACTCCTCCTAACAGTTACTTTGGAGGTGAAGGGTGAAGTGATTATCTTTGGCTTTTTGTAGAGACTGAATGTATCTGAAGAGTTGACATTATTGCCTGGAGTTATTGGTTTTACAAGAAACTATGAACAGACCTTCTATATTTTGTTATGAAGTAAGCTCTATTTGTAGGAAAAAAACATACTTTGCAAATGTATTTGAGTGCTAATAATTAGAGATCCTTCTCAATCTGTTTTTTTTTCAGTAAAAACCAGTGAATCCATAAATATAAATTTAGAAACACCTTTAATTTTACTTTTCAAGTTAAAAAAAAAAAAAAAAAATATATATTTATTTCTAGTGTACCAGAAAAAGAAAGGAGCATGCACCACATCTAAATCTAATCTTGTTGCAGTGAAATCAATTCCACAAACCACTTTTAGAGCGTTCCTTTAGTTTGTGGATTTAAATTGCCTCTAAAATCTCATTAACCAAACCTCTGTATGGAAAGATTCTAGCTTTGCTATGACAAAAGGAGGCTGTTCCCAACCCATATACACCCTTCACAATCATTTTCACACCTCATGCTGCAGAGATAAAAATGCTCTATTTTTGGCAGACATGATCTGAACATTGTGATGACCTTAAATTTTGGAACAACTTTAAAAGCAGAACATGGAGTTGCAATTTTATGTTAAATAAAATATACTAGAATCATAAAATTATGTATGCAAATGGTTTATTTGGGATGACTGTTACATTTTCAGGGATTCCTATAGGTGGATTAACTCTACTTGTATGTTTCTTACCTTGAAGGTTTCTCACGTGCCTTCTTTACAATTTCAGAGTTGATTTCTGACTTTTTAACTTGTTCGAGGTATTAAAATGATGGGAAAATTTACATAAACTTTGCACTTTTAAAATGAGTATATCTTCATTCTAACTGTAGAAGGCAGAGGCCTCAAAATCCAGTACACATTTAACCTTCATACATGTAACCAGTAATACAAATTTATAAAGTATTGCAGAAATTCTCTGTAGAAGGACAGTTATTTTCTGGTTGGGTTGTTTGGTTTTTTCCCTCAAAGAATTATTTGCCACATGAAAGTGTCAGCTTTAAAATATAAGTAAGATTCAATTAGATTCAACCCGAATCTCTGCCTTTTCTTGTTTTTCTCCTGTTGGATTTGTTTATTGCACAGATGGTCACAGTGTCTTTCCTGTTAGTTTGTTGCTTTTGGTATTTATTCCTGTATTGACAGGATTTAAAATTGCTGAAGAACAACCAGGTGCCTTACACCTAGACAGAGCAAATCTACAAACCTTAAATCTGAAAGGTTATCATGATGTTTTAAGATTCTTGCATGATTTACACTTGCAGCTGTATATCAACAAGAAAAAAATAGCTTTAGAACAGCAGTATTGGGTTACAAATATGTGATTTTTAATAACTTTATTTCCTAAAATGTGAGAGATGGTGATATTTGTACTTTTTTAAAGAGAATATAACCCTGGACCTTCCTATAAATATATTAAAAGGTCTTTGCTTATAATGAGAATTTACTCTTGATTAATATAATTAAAATTCTTTAAATAGTAATAGAATATGCAGAGGTGTATTTGGTGAGAAGATATCGTGAACTAAAGCAAAGGCAGAAGAGTTCTGTCTATGATCTCTGCAGGAGTAGTATGTCAGAACTGAAACAACTATTTCATGAATAATTTCATAAAGTATTTTTAGTCTTTAAAACATTGCTTTGATAAATGAATGCAGCTCCCTATAGGTGGGCACCAAGAAATAGGTTCCATTCATCTGCTCTTTCATCTTTTCTACCCAGTGTTCACAGTCTCCTGTACGTTTCACATGCCAGGCCCACACAGCATTTGAACATACATTAACTCAGTGTTTCCTGACAGCCCCTCCTGGGTTACAGCTGGGCTCCATCTTCCCATTCTTCTCTGGAAGCTGCTAACCTGAGCTCTCTTCCCACATTCCTCTCGTTCTGGGCCAACGTGGATCTTGGCTGTCAAGTTTTGCTTTATCCTTCCTTGAATATTCCCTTCCAGAATGGAGCCATGCACATTGAGTTTTCTTAAGGACTCTGGTCCTAGCCCTTATTACAAGACTTCTAATCCTACTGCAAAGTCAGGTCCTGCCTCTGACCTAAGAAACAGTCAGATGTAAATCTGTCTTAGTATTATTGAAGAACTAGCAACAAGACATGATGAATCCCTTAACACCACATTAAAAAAATGGCTTCACATGGAAAAACCAGTGGTAATGGATGGCATTTGAAAGAAGCATGAGTGTTTACACAGGAATTTTAGAAATTGAGGAAGTTTTAAAAGCTGTCAGAATGATTTTTGACGTAGGGATCATGAGATACAAAGCTCACTGAGTTAAAATCCTGTGCAGGGCCAGATGTTGGATTGATGATCCTTCTGGGTCCCTTCTAACTCAGGAGATCCTGTGATTCTGTGAACGGTTAACAAAAGGATGGTGAGGAATTGTGAGGGGTGTTCTGTCTATCCCTTCTACCTGCTCAAGAGCTGGATCCTGAATATGTGCCCTGATGAAACCACATGGCTCTGATGACAGAGGTGGTGAGAGACAAATCACTGGGAAGCATGCAGGACTGGTCAAATGATATCCAGGTCTAACACAGTTGTCTGGGAATCCTGCAGGTTATTGTATGAACTCCAGGGCTCAGTCTGAGCATGGGAGGGGGTGGGCTGAGCCCGAGAAGAAAGAGCTGTAACCCAATTCTACAAGTAGCAGAAATTAGATGAAATGTGGAAAATTATAAGTGGGGAAAAAAAATTGCCAGAAGCAGTCAAAATAGTTTCCCAAAATAGTGGCTGAAGACCTACAGGCTTAAACACAGTGACATAAAATATATAAATTTAAATACACAGTTTTCTACGGTCTCTCACAGGTTCTGCTGGGTTCTTCTACCATTCTGATGCTTCTCTCTGTTCCTCTTCTATCTCTAAACCCACTGCACACCCTCACTTGCCATTTGAAAGCTCTCCAATGAACGCTAAGCACCATCACCAGCACCTGCCACGTTTTATTTCTTTTGTCTTCTTTACCAGGATGGGAAGATCTCTTGTAATTTACGCCTGTTTCATCTAAAACTAATGACTCGTAACATTCTTATTTTTCCCTAGGTTTGAAAATGTAAAATAGGAAGTGTGTTATTTTTTTCTCATTTTACATAAACACATGCATATTTATTAGGACAATAGTGAACCAAAAGAACACATAAATGAGAAAACAGAAGAAGAAGAAGAAGAAGAAGAAGAAACAATTGTTCTATTATACTTACATATGCTTTCTGCAGCCACACTATTAGCAATTGCTGTAATAAGGGTCTCTCTGCCTGTATAGGGGCCTTACTCTGGCAGATGTAAAAGGATGAAAAACCTCAGTGATCAGAAACAAGACTCTCAGGATGATGTCCCAAATAGAGAACTAGTTTCAGGTATCTGAGATAGGGTTTTTCTTCTTTTAGGACTTTCAGATCTCTACATCCATTTGAGCTAAGTCATATTGATAGTCCCACATTTTCTTTCCACTGCCTAAATGAGATTTTCTACTGATATAGCATTCAGAGAAGCCCATTTTAACTGTGCATATAGAACCTCTTTTGCATTTGAAAAACTGTGCTAACGTGCACAGAATGTATTATTCATATCATGCCTGCTGTAATTTACATACCTCAAGAAAAAGTATTCACATTCTGGGTTTTCATTTGTTGCACAGACAATACTGATAATGCTCACTAGAGCTGTGTGACTGTCTTAGAGTACACTTGTTGGTCACCATGCAAATTTAGTGTAACTAAATAATCTTACACAGCTCACATGTCTTTATACATTAGTACAGTATTCCTTATATTTAGCAGCAATATTTTCTAAGCCCTTGGCAAATGCTGTAGTAGTGGTATTCACTTACTCAGAAAGAGAGAGCAAAAGGGTGTCCTTTTAAGAGCAGGCACTTGCAGCAGGTATTGTAGGGTTCCCTATATATTTCCATAATGGATCAAAGTTTCATAGTTTGAAAGCAAAAGAATATTGGTCCTGTCTCTTCCTATTTACGAATTCTGCAAATTAAATCTGAAATTTGAAATTCAAGATGAGAGTTTCTGGCTTTGATTATGAAAAATTGTGCCACAAGGACTTTATTAAAGTTTTTCACAACAACTGCAAGACAATACAGCTCCCTAACCCTAATGTAGTTCCACTAGAAATAATACAAATTACAAGACTCAATTTTTGTCTGTTAAAGTAAGTAAAGGCCAAACAAAGACTCAAATGTAGCAAATGAAAAATTGCCATCACAAACTGACATGAGAACCAAAACAAAATACTCTCGGGCCAGAAATAATCTTCCACTTTTTCTATAGCCATATAAATGAATTCCAAAGGAGAAAACTGTCATAGCTCTTCCTCTTCCTTCTCTTTTTATTAGTGAATAGTACAAAGCTGCCCTTGGGCCTTAAAGTTCTATACAGGAAGATGCTGGGACTCATGAGAAGAGTTTACTGTAATGTATTCCTCACCAGAAGAACTACTCTGCAATCAGAGATCTTGTTTCTCTTTCCGGGGCTGAGGTAGCTCTTAAATGCTGGAATAGACAAGGGCTTTTCTCTCTGTAGGCTTAGCTCAAGTCACAGATGATGTGCGTTCCTCTCTTGCATCCCACAAGATGCCGTCAGGTCACACCCTTTCCCTGGAAGTTGGTAGATGCTCTCCTGCTCTCTCAGAGGTGTGGATTCACTGCTGCTGCCTCTCCTTACCCGTTAAGACCTGCTTCACCTCTAAGGAGGGGTTTTGTGCCTTTTTCTGCCCCTTCCTGACAGACACACTTATTTTCCTCAAGGCATGTTCATTAAAGAGGGCTCCAGGCCTGCTCCTACTGCATATCAGCAGCTCTGTGGCTTGCACTCTTCTCTGTTTGTGCCAGGCTTCTTCATCCCTCCCTTCCATGCCCCTCTTTCCCTATTTAACTTCCCTGCACCTATCTTGTAGGTGCCCCATCCTAACTGTCTGATATTCTGGAGTCGGGTTTTGAACTCTACACATAGTTATACTTTTTCAAGAAGTATGAAACAGTGAAGTTCTGTGCTCAACCCTTTTGTGAATTAAAACTAAGCCCAAAAATCCATCCCACAAGCTGCATGTCTGTCACTCATGCTGCTGCTTGCTGAACACTCCTCTGTTGTCTTTGTTATTCTCTAGGACCTCAGAAACATTCTGGTCACTAATCAAATGCACTTTAAATGCAGATTTTGCTGCTCTGCTTTAGAAAACCAGCTAGTATCTTTAATATAATTTGAGACTTATCTCTTTAGCCTGAATTCCCCACTGTATTTGGTGAGGGGTAGATGAGATCTGAGCTCCCTGTTTCCTGATACTATTCTTGGCTCAATAGGTTCTCTTTTTGCCAGGACCTGTAAGTGTGAAACCAGATGTTCCCTGACTAGAAACTAATGCCTTTTAGCAAGAATTGTTTCAGGCAGCAATAACTAAAAAAGTGAAGATCAAAATGTTCTCCTGCAAAGACCTTTAAACAAGAACTCATCTAAGTCAGAAATCCTTCCCCTAAACCACCTAGTCCTGCTCACTTTACAAAGTTTCTCTTTTACACACAGTTTTTTAAGGTATCATTTATGTCATTTAAGAGCTTTCAAAGATCAGGCACAGAGTGCTGTCCTTAATAAATGTTGACACTGAAGACAATGGGTACAGACTGTTCCTGCAGCTTCCTGTGGTTGCACAGCTTTGTGGGGAAGGAGCCCTTGGTCAGAAAGCAGGTGCTTGTCATTTACCAGATTCTTCTTCATTTGGGGAATGAGCAAGCTACTAAGCAGATCCAGCTGTAAATTTAAATCTATGCATACTAACAAATATTAGTATAACCTTATAGCAAGTACTTGCCAGATTTGTGCTCTGACAGAATGTGTAGAACTGTCTCCCATCATTTGTTAGTCTGGCATAAATACTTATGGATATTTGTGATTTCTTTTCAGTTCCCAATCTGTTTAGTGGAAAAATTATCACAGTTTAAATGAAAAAAAATGTAAGCCTTATGTGAGTTTCATTCATTGTATTGCAGAAGAGTTACTTGCAATGGGGTCTTCTTGTTTTGCACCAATGACTGGAGTCTACTAATGAACTATTTAAAGCTAATACCTAAAAAGCATCAATAGAACCTTTTAATGAGTCCTCTCAGATTACATTTTTCCCAGTTATCTTGACAGGTGAGTTGAGTTTAAGCAATTTACACTATGTAATACTATAAAGGAAATGTGCTGTAGCGTATCTTGTAGGACTAACAATCTAGTGAGATCAACCTTCCCTAAGCACACTGCTGTCAAATATATGCTGCTACTTTTAAAGTGTGTTTCTATGTTACAGAAGAAACATGTTAAAGAGAAGCATCCAAATTTCCACATTACAGAAGATGACCTAGGAAATTCTATTGCAATAAACAAATATTGCTCCCATTGATATAATCAAGTTTCTCTCTGGTGCAATGATGCTATTCCAGTCCTACACCTGTTTAGCCAAAATGGGAATTGGTCTATTTGTCTTCTCCAGGCTAATATTCCTACAAACTGCACTACAATCCTGTATAAAGCTGGGCTGTTCATAGCAATTTTCATAAACACTCACTACACTGAATCTTAAAAATCCTTTAGAAAGGGCTGGTGTCAACTTATATTTACAGGTAATGCTTGTGTCACTGAAGTGCAGGTTTTTTTCTAATCATTATTATAAAACTGGTGAGCCAATGGAGAACCCATATGATCAGTTGCTTCCACACCGTACTTTTCCCACTGCCTATTTAAGATCATGAGGAATATTTTTGCTAAAATCCCTGAATGCTTTCAAGCAACATTTAAATGGGGGTTTAAAAGGGATTGCCCTAAAGACCTGTATATTCAGTAGACAAATGGTGAATACATTGTGTTTTTAATGTCACTGGTTTTAGTGACAATCTGATGGCAAATAAAGGAAAAGAAACATATAGGAAAATAAATCATATATGGAAACATGGATTTATTTCTCAAACTACCTGCAAGTTCTGCCATATAGAGGCCTTGGAAGGAGCACATATTCTTGGGAATTTGAATCTAAATTTTGGGAAATAGGGAAAGGTACATCTCTTGTATCTGAAATCCATTAACAATATCTATCCTTCCCTTCTGATCTACTGTAGGTACTTGTTCCTATTCTGCAGAGAAGATGGTACAGACCCTCCTGCCATATTTCCATCACTGCTTTTATTTATGCAGCTAAATCCTAATACTAAAGGGGAAAAATTATGTCAGCTTTAAGTTTTTCTGAACAAGTCTGGATAACAGGCTGTTTTTATTTGTTACTGATTTATTTTGAATTCATGCAGCACTGCTGAAAGATGTATTGTCATGACACATGAGGAGACAAACCTTGTGGAGAACCACACTGAACAGAAGAAATGAGACCTTGCAGTATCTTTTATACAGCCTGGTGAAGCATCCTGACAGCAATCGAAGGACTGAACCATTCCCAAGTTATGTCAGGGACCAGCAAAAGCAGGTGGCTCTGAATGGGATCTCACCAGATGCTGACATGGAGTTTAGCAACAGATTTGTCTCAGGGACAGGTGCTTCTGATCAGCTCTAGGAGCATCTATGTTTGTCCTGTTTTCCTGGCAGAAATTTATCAAATCATAATTTCACAGGTTCTTGAGGAGACTTTGTATCATACTGAAAGAATTCCTGTGGACCAAAGCATTAGTTCAGAATGAAAAACTGACTATGATAAATGCTTCTGCAACAAAGTAGCAATGACTTGCAATGTGCTGCAGTAACGCTTTAGGTGCCTTATCTCTTTGATTCATCCGAAATCAGGCACTGAACTAACCACTGCTAATTTGTACTGTATCCTTGTGGATGTCATGTGCAATCTCATGAGACTCCTACTGCTGCTAAGCAGTAATTTAACTAATCATTAGAAAGAGTATCTTAGCCTAGTAAAATAATTTCATATTCATCATAATAATACAAATATTAATGGATTCATGTGATATCTGTCACTGTCATATGCATTGATACAAAAATTCCATTATAATTTTCTTATACCATAACATTATAATAAATGATAGGTAGTATGAGGGTGAGATGGCATTGTAAATCTGTAGGACATTGTGTTTTCATACAGTACTTTTACACCCTAAAAAAGCATAGAAGTGCTTATTTTCAGAGAACACCAGCTGTAAAGCAGCACCTATAGGTAAACTATTTATTAAAATAGGCTGTCTATTACATTGAGATTAAATCTGAGAAAGAACAAGTTTTGCATTTGTTTTATTTTTGCTTAAGGAGAAATAGAGTGCTTGGAGAAATCATTAATCCACTATTCAGAAAAGGCTTGAATCTCATGTCAAACCATTCAGAAATTCTTAGGTTCATATTGTAGCAAGAACTACAGTTAGTCCTGAGAGCTGTAGCTCAATAAAGTCTTATCTGCTCAGAGGCTAAAAAAATCCCTCCCTGAGTCATATACTGCAAGCCTATATTTTGGGTTAATAACCCTATCTCTTTTTTATATTTTTTACCATTGGCAGGGTTTCTTTCTCTTTGTTGTCAACACTACAATGACTTTGCAGTTTAGTTTTGTACTTACACATATGAAAGTAGAGCCTGTTGCCACCATGTTCTTCTACTCAGGCCTGGACAGCTGTCTTCTCATTGCAGATGACAAGGATTTGAAAACAAAATCCAGTAATTCCCAGGTAAACCGCCGTGAATTGTTGGTAGTGAGTAACTGTAATTAGTGAGCAACTGGTTAAAGCATGTGAAATTCTAAGCCAAACAATTCAGAACACTACTTAGTGATATGTATTAAAAGATGAGTCAGTGGAAAATCAATTATTAAGTGCACATAAAACAGGGTAGGAATCTGCTTGATGTACAAAGGGGAATGCTTCACTTTAGCATCATGCCTCTTGCAGTCTCCTGTCAGGTGTCCCTTGATCCTCTGCCAAGGGATATTAACTTTCCATTCCTCACCTTGGCCTTACTACCCGCTCACCTCTATTTTTTAACCATTTCTCCATTTATTCTCTTCCGCTTTCTCCTGTTGCCAAGAAGTATCTCGTTTCTATCCTGGCTATTAACTCCCTTTCTTCTCCACCTCTTCTCTAGTAGCTCATTTTCCTTTGTCCAATTATCCCCTTTATCACTGTCTTGCCACAAGTAGCTACAGTCTTTCTTATTTTTGAGAATATGCCACCTTGGCAAGCCTGAGAAAGATCAGAGTTGTGATATTTCTCATTTTATTCTTCATTGATTGCAGAGGAATTGAAGTTGCTAAGAAGGGGGATTCCTTTAGCTAGAACTCAGACAGGCAGCTGCCATGACTGTTGAGACCCTGCAGGGAAGGATTTCAGTGATGCAAGTGACAGCTCCAGCCACTGTGGCAGCACAAGTCAGTAGAGGTCATATTGGGAGGGAAAAGATAGAATCTCACTCTTGTTTCTGAAACTCTCATTAGCCAGCCTGGTTATCAGTGCAGGCAGACACTGGTGGGACGGAGATAGACACCATTTACCACAGACTGTGAACTTTTAGGGAGAGCTGCCTCCACTGCTGCCTCATTCTACTTCTTTTCTCAACTATTATGAGCAAGGAAAAAATTGTCTTGAAGCTGCAAGAATGCAGGAGGAAGGGCAGAGGTGTCCAGCTCCCAGTACCTGGCTGCAGGCTGAGCTGCAGGTCGGAATGGTGGGTCAGAGATTGCGAGGCCGAGTTAGGAGAGCCTGCTGGTGTATGACAGGAGAATCAGGTGGATATCAGGCAACCATTGCCTCCAGGGAGAGGGGATCTGAAGCTCGAGTAGTCTTCCGAAGGCTGATACTGTGAAGACATGCTGTAAGAGAGAAGCAGCAAAATCCTAGTGGGATCTCTAGCTAGAGAATCACAGGTTTTAAAGGTCTCTGGGTGACTTAGGTTGTAAATCCCTGGAAAAAGGATATAAAAGCCATGTCAGAAGAATGATCCAAACAGCATTTGTGTGCTGAAGAGAGTCATGCTCTGACGTGGGTTACGACAGCACCCAGAGACACCAGCCAGCACAGTGCAGCGCATCCTTGTGCTCAGTGGTGCAAGTGCTGCTTGCTCTGAAGGGCTTCCGTGCTGCACTTCAAGGGCAAAGACAAGCACTGAAAACTCTGAAGCTTCAGAGGTGCTAAATGTGACCTTCCCAAAGTCACACCCCCTGACAGGTGAGAGCTGGGAATAACACTCCTCTGTCCCAACTCCTGGGTCAGAGCCCTACCTGCTAGACCGCACTTCCCAACCACAGTCACACTCCTCTAATTAGTCTTGTTTCCTTGGAAACACGCAGACCCGATTGCTGCTTTGTTGAGGCTCTCCAAGGCCAGCTCTTGGGATGACAAAAATATTCAAGCCCCCCAGCTAATGCCTCTTTTTTTTTCCTCCCCTCTCCTAATTTCCTCTTTTAAGAAATATAAATGGCTCAGGAAACATGAGTATTTGTTCCCTTCAAAAATCAAGAGAAAAAGCATTTGTTTGCTTTTTCCTATTGCCTTTTCTGGACGGATGATACAGACATGGTCAGTAAGTAAGACCCTGTCTGTAAGACTGCCTTCTGTGGCACCTCAGTGTCAGCAAGTACCCAACATGAATGTGATTTGTAAGCTGAAGCTGGATAAAACTTACAGAGAAAGGGCAGATCACCCCCTGCCTCCCTTGTTTCAACCCCCTCTGAAGTATTAAGCTTGCATAATTCTTCTGTGGATGCTACAGACAAGACATTTGAAGAAAATCACTGCTGGAATAAAGAAGTGGTTTTGATTTGGCTACATTTATTCTGCAAGTCATACAGCTTACACAGATCTTGGCAGCATTGTACTCGACATTAGCTAAGTCACAAAGCCAGGATGCAAATTTTGAATGCCTTGAAACTCTCAGGACACTGGACCCACAAGTCCTATTCTGATAACACAGATTAATAAAGTCTATTTGAAAAATTCTAGTATATATTACTAATCTGCACAAAATGTCAGTGTGTTTGGATTTAAGGTTTTTGCTTGGAGCCTATTGTATCAAAAAATTCAAAATCAAACCTGGAGTTTTAATCTTTTATAAACCGATTTTGCTGGAATGTTATTTTGATTTAGAATGTCTACAAACTGCAGGCTTTTCAGCCATTACACAAAGTACTGGAATCTATCATGTTCAGAGCAGTTACGAGTTGCATCTGCTTAGGATGCCAGGGGACAGGAAATTTGCACTGGAATTTTGCAGAAGATAAGAAGCTATGATTGAAAAAAAAAATTGATACTGTTCCTTTTTGTTTTCTTGCTTTTCTCCTTCTGCTTTTCAATAAGAATTGGGGCACTGTGTTACTTAACTGATTCTGACACATTGTGGATAGCATAAACTTGCAAATTTTGCTATTCTAGGCAAATTTTACAGGCAGAAGAGGAGCCAAATACAGTATCTGAGAAGTGAGTGTTTGAGATTACTTTCAGGAACAGCATCCTCATGTTCATGGCCTATGCCTTCAGATAAGTTACCTGAAGCAGAAAGCAGAGGCAGAGCAGAATGAACAAACTATACTGAATGGATTGTGCTGCTAATAGGGTATGAAGATCTGGAATAAAATTTCCAGCATAGTTTTTGCACGTATATGCAACCTGTAACAGTAGCAGGCTTGAATTGCTTTTCTTCTTCCCTTGGCTTTTTTTTTTTTTCCCCCCAAAAGGTGTATTTCAGATTAGATAGGGAAAGCAAGTCCCTTTTGGGAGGGACCAATATTGATATTCCTTTGAACACTGCAGTAGTCTCTGCATTTTTTTAATAGCAAGCAATAATAGTCAGCTAAATAGCCCTGTCTATTCCATTTGTAGGTCACTAATTAGTAAATAATCCTTTCCCTATTTCTATTCAAGATATCACTAGGCAAGGGTACACACCAGTTATGTACTTATCTTTTTCCTGTTTTCCCTCTCACTCTCTGCTTTGCAGACACACCACCATCCCTGCACAGCACTGCAGACTCAGCAGTGGCTTTAAACAACCAGTCAAGCATTGAGAAGGTGGAATTCCATCTGGGCAGGCTGTTTCACACTGACACCTCCTAAAAGATGCAATAACCAAGAAAAGAACAGCTGAAGTAGCTAAAGACATGTTTCATTTTCACTTAAGACAACACAGACACTTAAAGTAATTTATCCTCTCTGCCCCCTTGTATCCCACGTGAGAGGCAAAATCCCCTTCCCTGATAGGAGTGCTGAAGGTACTGATGAAGATGCACATGAGGAGAAGACTGCTCTCTGGTATTTCTGTTAGGCTTTTTGCCAGGACATGAATCTCAGCATGACAAATTTCTAACATAAATACATATTGTCTCTCACACAGCTGTCTTCCAGAAATGGAATTGACCATGTACCCAACCAGCATTTCAGCATATGTGCACACCATAACTCTGAACCATATCACTACAATGTTACCCAGACAAACAGACTACTATTGTATAACCATTCAGGTAACAGCTCCCTGAAACACAGCAAAATTGGTATCAAGCTAATTGTTATAATGTGAGTGTGCATTAAACAGGAGATTGGAAAAGTACTTCAGCATGTATTTCTATTTATTCTGCAGGCAGACAAGAGAGCCCAAGGGATGAGAAAAACTCCTTATTTCCTAGTCCAATGCACATTTATATTAGGCAGAAAGAAAGATTGGAAAGAAATAAGTGGCAGAGGGAGAAAATAGCTGAGTAATGAAAAGTAATGCCTAAAGTAGACAGATAAGAAAAGGAACAGAGGAATGACAAGGCAAGAAAACAAAAAAATCAAGATGGAAAAAGAGGGAAGAAAGACGAGCAAAGAAGAGAAGCTGTCTCATGGCATCACCTGCCTTAGTACCCTCTTAGGAAGGCTGGCCGGAAAGAACAATCAAAATTTCCCATGGAGTCATGCCATGAGAAATGAAACAGAGATATTCACTTTCACCCCCTGTCCCAGTATCCATTAACCACTTTGCACAAGAGCAAGTAATGTGTATTGACAAATGTCCCTTTGGGATAGGGAGGTGTCACCCTCCAGTCTCCAAAGTAACACACAGTGAGAATAAGCAGCTTGTTATAGGTCATACAGGACATCTGTGACAAAGCTGGAAACGGGCCCAGTCTCCTGGGTTTTCAGTCTAATGCTCTTAACGAAAAGAACAATTGTGAAAGAAGCGTATCAGCTTGGGGACAACAGTCATAACATTACATACTCCAGTGCACTGGAAAGACACACGTTTCTAGAAAGTTGTTTTGTTAATGTCTGCACATCCCTAAATCAAACAACCTTTTCCTGAAACATCTAGAGCTAATATTTTCCCAACTTACCATGCTCCTTTACAGGTGCTGAAGCCAATGGGGGAAATGTGGATTTGGCAGACAGCGTAACGACTTTGTCCAGTGTGAAGTACCAGCCCAGGTGCAGTGGCGCTCTGGCTGAGCTCCTGCAGTGTGAGAGGGACAGCAATGAGCACTTGTCACAGGCTGTGCCCAGGCTACCAGGTACCCAGGTGCCTGGCTCCTGGTAGTCCCATAATTACTGTCCCAGTAGACTTCCCTTATTCTTGTGAAAATGGGTTCACATCCTTGACTCTGAACTCTTCTCTCCTGTGAGGCTGAATCAGAGCAATTGCTGATGGAGTGGTTTCTCTGAGACCTTCCTCAGGATCTGGCTCAAATCAAACATCAAAGGTTTGGAAAGCCACCAAGGCTTTTCCAAATTCTTCAAAGCTAGATCTTCCCCCTCTTGCCATGATCAAGCTTTTATTTTCCCCAAATGATTTCTCCACTTCAAGCAGCAATACCCCTTCCTCTGTCACGCTGTCGTCTTGGAGAAAACATAGGCAGATTCCTGCTTTTCCTTGTAACTGTGTTTCATCCACGGACAGGCCTGTAAGCACAGGATGCCTTATTGGTCAGTTCATGTGCCATCCTCTACAACTGATCCCACTACTACGCACTCTATAGCCTCTTGCTGAGGCAAAGTCTCCAGTCCACAGCAGACTGAATGAAGAGCCAGACCTTCAGGCATCAAAAGAGGTGTTTTGGAGATACTGAATTATTGTCTACACCTGCTATACAGCTACTACAAATAAGGGTGTTCATCTTACTCTGAATGAACTGTTTCGAACAAAAAGCAGTTTCAATCTGCAAAGGAAGAGGCTCCCTTAGACTGAAACCTGTTCATATTGTTTGCCAGAGGGGGTTAGGGAAAGAAGGAAAGAACCATGATGCTGCTGCATTTTGATTAAGGAAGAGGTACCCGTAATGAGATTCGTTGTAGTGAGGGTGGACATCATTATCAGAATGTAGGAGACAAATAATTTGAATGTAGACTTTTTAACACCTGTTTCTGGAAAGAGGACATAAATGCCTTGTTTCTCATGCAAGTGTCTTCCTAAATTTTTATCAATCCCTACTCTTCATGCTACCAAGTACTAATCCTTAATTTTATCACAAACCATCCCAGTGCTTTTCAGTTTTAAACTACTTGATGGCAGAATTCATAAATGCACAGCAATTATGCAGTGATAACTTACAGGAGCAAATTTCAGAGTTCACAATGGTCAGACTGATTTTTTTTAAAGTTTGTTTTGGTTTTAGAAAGCAGTGTTTCAAGGAGGAAAGACTCAGAGCAAGTAAAAGTTGCAGGTAAACTGAATCTGATCTGTAGTCTTTCAGCCAATGATTGTCACTGGCACTCTTAGGTTTATATAAACCTCTCTCTCTCTAATTCACAGTAAAATCTGGTGACACAGGTTTAAAGACAAGCCAGTATTAGAGTCAGCCAACAGTTTGCAGCAGCCCTGTGCCTTTACCCAAAGAATATCTAGCTAGCTATGACTTATCACATTTGGGAGTGATATGATCTGTTATTTTAGTCTGCAGTTAAGAACAACAGCAACTAAAGAAATAGAAAGTAGGCAAGAAACCAGATTTATATTGAGATCACTGTAGCAACAAGAGCATATTTCCAAATACTTGGAGCCAAATAGCAGTTGGTACTCCAGGAGATAGGATTTTGTTCCAGTGAATGCTGGCATTGTGTCAAACCACAGAAAAGTGCTGTGGTAGATAGGGAAAAAAATACCTCTTCCTGAGAACAGCAACCTGGTCTCATTCTGCATTTATGCATTCCTTCTCTTTGCCAAGAGGGTGGAACTCTTGTCACCCTAAAAACTCTTCCCACCCTAAAACCTAGCAGTGGCTTTACATAAATTGTTGGCTTTCTTCGTTTCTCTCCATCAAACATAAAAGAAAAATCAAGTACTTTAAACCAGGCCAGATTGGTTTCAATTTTTTGCCCTAACATTAGTCAAAATAAATATCCCTCAGGAAATAGTTTTGGCATGTAACTGAACAGCTTAGCTAATTTTTTTCCTCCTAATATGGATGTAATTATGGACAATACAGTATGTTCTTATTGCAATCATTGTGATAGAATTGCATTTGCACAGTAAGCTGCTCTGAGACAGATTTTCTTGTATCACAGCTGCAGTGGGTGTCTTCTTGCTTAAAAAAAATGACTCTTCAAATAATTTCTAATACTGGCTCTTGACCCAGAAGCATTTAAGGAAACTGACAGCAACCAAAACTTCTAGCTGCTGGAATATGAAAACTCTGAAAAGATAAAAAAATAAAAATAAAGGAATTCCATGGTCCCTTCTCCCCTAGCCCACCTACCAAGTGGTTTAACTGTGGAGGTGTGCTCATGGAGTTGTATGGTTACAGAACATAACAGATAGAGATTACATTAATCACCCTTCAATCCAAGCTGAAATTAGACTGGTGGAAATTTTTGGCTGTATCCCTTTTTCTGCCTCTGTCTTTTTAGTACTTGTCAGGATATGGCACTTAAAATAGTTTTATTGCATGAGTGATCTGTTCTCCATGGATCTGGATATGCTTCCTCCACTGTGTGATGTCTTCACCTTGTGAAGGCCTCCTCTTCAGTTTCCAAACATACAGATGGTAGCTAAAAGGTACAGAACTCTGGCAACAACATTTTTGGCTATTAATTCAGTCATGTAACGAATTTTACCCTTTCAGTGTATAACATTTCAAGCTGTCATTTCAGTAAAAGACGTGTGGGAAATTGTTTGAGGAAGATTTTTGGACTCAGTTCTTGTTGGATGAATGAATCCTGTGACAAACCATGTTATCCTCATAATTACATTACCTGTGCTAAGCAAGATCTCTGGCTGATAGAGCCCTCATTGCAGGTGGGACATTGAACTTGGAAGAGCTGCATGATCCTCTCTGACATCAGCAACCCTGCAAGACAGCCAGGCCCAGTGGAAGATGAAGAGTGTGCGATGGCATCTGACTCAGTGCTTCTACTTTCTCATACCTTCATATCTTGCAGCAAGGCAGCTCATGCTCTCATTGCTGAAACGAGTCACTGCCAGGGAACGACCCTTGTGTACAGAGGATTTCAAACTGGCCTCAGAAGAAATTGTTGTTTGAATCTCAATGTTTTGGCTGCTTGTCAGATGACAAGGCCTAGGAGGAATGAGGTCAGACCAGCTGTGGCTGAGTTGTGTCATGATTTTGCAATGAATCCCAGCTGGCTGATAAGGAACCATGAAAACAGCCAGACCTTTTCCATCTCCTTCTCTGAGGTGTGACTCCACTTTGCACTTCAATCTGAGCCCAGTGACTGGTGAACTCCTGCTGGAGATGTCTTCACTGGCAGCAGGACTACAGGAATCTCAAGGCAGAAGCCCAAGTCCTCACCTCAGCTGTGTTGTTGGATATGATGGAGTATTTTCTTTCAACAAGCGTTGTCGTATGGAAGTCATGGCTCCTCAGCCTGTGGCAGTTTCTCTGCTATAATTGCTGGATGCCACAGAAAACAAAGCTTTCTCCTCTTTTTTTGCCCAGTTCTACCTTCACAAAAGGAAAGGACTAGCAGGACACAGAGGATTGTTATGTCCAAGGCCTTGATCTCTTGGGCACATGAATTGCTCCCCTCCAGAAAATAAGGCAGTATCATTTTGAAAGTAGTTTTGTTGCCCTCCCCTCTGTAACAGACTGAGACAGACTTTTGATACTCTAATCTAGTGAGTGAAAAATCTTTCAGCAGTCTTAATTTTCAGATGCTAAAGATGTTTATAATAACAATATCAAGTGATTCCTCCATTATATATGGTACATGGAAAAAGCAAAGTCTGTTCTATTTCTCCCTGTTTACCTAAGCTCATGCTGTTCAGAGTTCCACGAATTCTGATTTTTCATTAGATGTACAGTGATGATGGCTTTAGGCTCCTGTTTCAGACTCATGAGCATTATGTGAGCCTTTAACCAAAGGTAAAAGCCTTGAAGTCCGAGATGGGAGCTGGTAAATCACACCAAACAGTGAAAGCAGCCGGGACTGTTGGGGCTGTGGGACATTGACCAGCCCTGGCCTCAGGTCCAGCTGACTGGACTAACGCAAGAAACTGCTGGCTGTGATGTGAGAAATTGCTGGCTGTGACAGATAACAATGACGGAAGCTGACAGGAGCTACCGACAGCACCAAGAGGAATGGCTGAGTTTCACAGGTGCTTCAGAGAGACTGATGCGAGAGACTGACAAACCTCCTTGAAAGGGAGCTTTGGGACCTTGTGCAAGACCAACAGCAGCTTGATAACCACATCAGCCACAGGATATAAAGCTGAGATTAATTGTGCCAGTAACGGTGTGAAGAATACTGACTGGGCTATGGGTGTAGTAAAAATGGAACCAATAGTAAAAAAGTAAATGAGGCTGGGTTGTTTATCTGGAGTGGACTGTGCAGGAGAAAGAGAGGGGCAATGATGGTGAAAGCAAACAGCAAGAGGTGGAAAATAAGGTAACAAGATATTTAAAAGGTGTCATTGTGGTTATCCAAGGGTACCTGCCAGGCACCCCCGCACTTCCTCACTGCAAGTAGAGCAGGACAACAAACCTATTGTCCTTAGCACACCATAGGAGTCAGGCGTGCTTCCATGGCCTGATGGACCACAGGGTGTGGTGGATGCCTTCCCTTGCTGGCCAGGGTACAGCTAGGATGGCTGTCTTGAGCATCATGATGTCAACTGGGTCCATTCCCATTTCAGGCCTGAGAGCATCATAACAATGTCCTCATGAGAATAAGGCAAAAGTGAGGTGAGCCTTGCACTTGAGACAGGCAGCTGTGGGGAGAAGCAGGGTTTCGGGATTCAGCCCCTTCAGAAAATGGGAGCTGAGCACTGGGGGTGGGTGAGAGAGCCGAGGGCTAAACTGCTGGATTATGAAGTGAGAGAGGGGAATTGTCACAGCCTTGCCCCTCTTAAAGAATTAATGGCTGTAACTGCAGTTTTTGCAAGCCAGACCTTGTTGGAATCTTTCAGGCAAGATTTGAGAATTAAATGTGAATTTAGTTCCTTCCAGGATTTTACAATTCTTCTGATCCCATCTGGACTAAGGGCGACTCAGCATAGCAGTTTATTGAACTGAATTTCTATATTGTCTCTACTTACTGAGCTTTAGTTCAACTCATGGAGAGCCCTCAGGGAAAACCAAATTGGATTCTCTTCAGTTAACACCAAGGAAGGACTTAATTGAGGGGCAGCTGGGAAGGTTTCACAGTTTCTTTTTACAGGCAATTAAACCCCTTTTTCCAAAAGTGTCGTGTAAGCCTCACAGGTCCTTTCAGGTCCCTTTTTGACTGCCAGCCATTTTTCTTAGGTAGGTTTGCTCCCTGTGTAAGGGATGCTCATCTTCTGAATGAGTGAATTCCTCTGTGCATCTCCATCTTTCCTTCTCATCCCACTGCAAAGGTTCAAAGACCAATGGCGTGAATCTGTGAAGCTGCAAGGTACTTGAAATAACAACACTGAAAAATTTTAGAGCAGACGTGCAAGGAGATTACAGAGAACATGGGAGAGCATGAATGTAAAATATCAGAATTCTGTTTTCTTATCAAAATAAATTGATTTTATGAATCAACATAAAAAGCGAGGTTTGTACAGTGACATTCCTCTAAAAATGTTATATATTGTCACTGAGGGCAGAGTGTCTCAAATTTTTTTTCATATTCTTTTTTTTCTCTTTATTGCACAAAATAAATATACGGGCCTTCCCAATTGAAAAATTTCTCAAACATGATGTCAGGGGAGTCTTTCTTCAGAAACATGCCACAATTCTGCAGTGTCTGTTACTCTAAAAATGTAAAAAAAGTCAACTTGTTAGTTTTAAATTTTGTCAGCTTCTGTTTCAGACATTGCTGAGGAAACACAGCTCTCTATTAAGCAGGTATTTCTTTCTCTGAGCTCACATTGAAATAAATGGTCAATAATGTATTTTAATTTAATTTGGTTTGGTTTTTATTTCATTTTATTATTTTCTATCCATTTCCCTGGGTTGGATTAAACCCTGCTGGATGAAGTTAGAGCTTTTTCCAGAAAGCCCTTTTTTCCCAACTTTGAGTGCTACCAGACAATCTAAGTCACTCACTGGATTCTTAGGTACTGGAATTCCCAGCCACAGAACCACAGAACCCGCAAAGATAAAACCCACAGGGTTTAAAGTTGATCCTTTTCACATTCGGCAAGTCCAGATTAACCGTGCAGCACTGACTCAAGGGGTCTGGAGCACCAGCCTCATTTTACATGCACTGCGCCACGCCAGGCCACGTCTTTCTCAGTCATAAACATAAAAAAAGAAATATGAGAACACTGCAAAGACCTTGCAAACTATGTATGGAACAAGCTATAGCAGATGGAGATGGGCATATGGGGGACTAGAAGATAGATGGTGGTCTCTGCACACCATCAGTTCTTACTGAGTGGGCCCTTATAGACCGGTTGAGAAATGGTGATGATGAACTGAAACCTCTTCCTAAAATATCCTCAACTAGAGTGTGATCCAGCTCGGAAAGTCAGAGCTCCACTGAAGAATACATTCTTTGTGTGGACAAAGACAAGCAGAGTAGCCGGAGGAGCCTAAATAGGAAAGGAAGCATTTCACTGAACCTTTTAAACAACAAAAGAATTTACAAAGAAACGAATCATGACTAAGCAGGAAGCATGAACTCTGTACTGTGAGCAAATCAAAAGCAGATAAATATTTTCACAGTGAAAATTATTTAGAAGGTGTCTTGCCCTTTAGTGACTAATACTGGTTGCTATGCTCTAATAACCTGTAATTTGCTGGATCAACTCTTGGTTGGCAAAACTGGAATGAAGGTAGAAAGAATGTTTCCTCTTGACATGTCCAGCAGCTGAAAGCTCTCAGAAAATTTAGAAACAAAGGATTAATTCCTGTGAAGAAATAGATAAGAACCTTGCAAAAAATAGACTGAGAGGCCAATATTTTTGTTTGTATTATATTTTTTGAATCCAGAGAGAAAAAGGATTTTTTGGTGGTGGTGGGTTTTTGGGGTCTTTTCTTTTGCTTTTTTTTTGAGTGGAAATCCTCCACTAATCCTTTGTGTTAGAAACAGAAAAAGGTGAAGCAAATTTATCAACAAATCTGGTACGCAGGAAAAAACCCCACATATAATTACCATCACTGTCTGATTCCTGAGAGATAAGTGATTCCTTGCCTCTGTTTCTCCTTGCAGTCTTAGACTCCTTAAAAAGCATCTGATTGATCACACTGACACATTTTAAATCCATCTCTCCACAGCAGAGATTTGCAACAGAAGGAGAGGGATTTTAATCTAACACATGATCTCATGTTCTCCCAGCACATCCCACAAGGCAGCCAACAGGGGGAAAAGGGGGAGAACTCAGCATTCCACAGGTTGGGGGTCCCCTCTCAGCCCCAAAGACACAGCAGGCAGGAGAGTCCTGACCCCCCAACTACCACAGCACACAGAGATAATAAGGGAACTCAAATATCCCAGACTAGCTCGATATAGGAGATACAGATGGAAAAGATGCCAGTCCCAGGTAGTAGCCAGCAAAATGATTTTGCTTTGGACACAGAAATTCTAAAAACCTTTAGGAAAGGCCAGACCCTCACCTGAAATAATTTAGCATGGTTGTTCTGAATTTACATAACGTTTTTGAAGAAAATACTCATTAAGATTCATTCTTTCAGCCCTTCCTGTCAAAAGGCTAAAAATGAGCCAAGTTGGAGGAGATGTGGGTGGGAGAAACTCGTGCTGGGAGTTGCAGCTGTAGCTTCAGTGGACCTGCAGTGCAGTGCAGTGAAGTGCAGTGCAGTGCAGTGAAGCTGCAGGACCTGGAGAGTGCTTTCACTCAGCCAGAGATGACAGAAAACCATCTGTATGTACTATGGCCTTGTCAAGGTTTCTAACAATTAAATTTCTTTAAAGACTTTTTCTGCCTGGAGTACTTGTCCCTTTTTCAGTCTGATTCACAACTCTGTTGCTACAGTTTTATGCTGATATAACCCTTCTGAAAATCAATCAGCCAGACTGGTGCTGGTATAAAACTGGAGTGATGCAGTGGTGAATCAGACCCATGGTTACAAAACAGTGTTTGTAGGAAATTACATAACTGGATTGGGAATATTTTGAAGAAATTAATCACTAAAAAAAAAAAACCAACCCAGATATGATTATGTTTAAACTTTCCTGACAACAGAACCATAAATGTATTGCCCATTACCTAAACACACACCAACCCGTTTTGAAAAAGAACTAGTTTCATTATAAAGTTGAACAAACCCAAAGGATATGAAGAAGTACTACTTGCCTGGTTTATATTGACAAAACATCTGGTATTCTCTCACACTGGAAGGCAATGCTTTGCCCTTGCAGCAAATTTAAGAGGAAAAATCAACATTTTCCTTCGTAAGTAAGGATACAAAATGCATCAGGAGGAGGCTTAGTGCTGAGTCAAACTAGTTGTAATGAAATAAACACCCATTTTGTGTCTCTGGGATGGGATCTACTTTGTATGACTGCATTGAAAACTGATATCCTGCTTCATCTCATCTACTCCATCCGTCTGGCTGTCCCTTAGCAGCAGGTGCTGATCACCAGCAGAATTCGATCTGTGCCACTCTCTGCTCTCACAAGTAGAAACTGGGGCAGGATTTAGTTCAAATCCTTTTGTAAAAGAGAGCATTTTCTGTCTTATCTACACACATGGGAGGATGTTCATCACATCAGTTGCTACTGCTGAGCAGGAGTCCAATCTAGTACAGCCTTCTAAAAGTCACCAGTCACCAGCTCAAATGGATTGTTATATATGCAAAATGAGATCAAATAGAGGGTGGATGCATTCCTGTATTAAGCACAACTACAGTGATTACATCATGTGTACTTTGGCACAGTATGTCTCAAAATGCCCAGCTTTGTTCTTCACCATGGGTCTGTCCTCCCACTGGTGGGTATCTCAGGACACTGCAGCATTCCAACGCAGCCATGGTGGTTATTTGTGCCCTATACAGCTACTGTGTCTTCACATATTACAAGGGTTTGGATTTTTTTTTTTGCATTGTGGTGTTGAAAGGTCTCAGAAATCTGTGCGGTTTCAGTATTTGCCGCTTTTTCAAACTGAAAGCCCAAATCTGGATCTCTGCACACCCCTTGTGCTGTGGCTGTACTTTACCAAAGGCACATGATCCATGTTCAGTCTAGCTCACCTCCCAAACTGACAAGAAGTGACGAGTTTTACTTTCCTATTATCTTGACAATCACTTTTTCAGCTGCATTAGGTACCTTTTAGTTATAAATTCTGGAGCACCCTGGAAGTGCTTCTATTATTAACTCCTTGTGAGTGCCCACAGTCATTTTCTCAGCTGTTTTAACCTACAATGAAGTTGAAGAGGGGGTTTTGTTCTTTGTGTCATAAAGAATGAATTCCCTGCTCTAGGCTTGGAAGTGAACATGGAACTCTTCCTCACTGAACCCTTCAATACCACAACTAAGGCATTATTGAAATAACTCGATGAAAGTAGTAAAAGATTGGTTTAAACAATTAAATTAAGTACTTTCTTTTTGCAGAGAAAATAGAGATTTCCTGGAATATACTGCCACAAGGGGTTGCAGATAGTGATGTTTTTATCAAAGTTTCAGGGAAGGACTAGACTTATTCATGGACATCAGGTCTGCAAAAAGACGTGAAAAGCATTAGACAGCATTGCATTCTCAAATATTCATAATAAAACAATTATGGATGCTAGAAGAGAATGACAGGAACAAAAAGCCTTCTCTTGGAGACAATTTCATGGGTTAAGTAGACTGCTGATCTGACTGCAGGGCATTTTTTCTGCTTTTACAGGACGTGTACTTTCACCAGTCCCATTCTCAATATGAACACACCATGAACTTTGGACTTACAACCCTTCACCTCAAAAATTTTCAGAATGAAAGCCTGTATTAGCCTTAAATACAGCAAGATTTTGTCTCACCTTCTTTGCTAAATTTCAGCCCAAGCATGTCACTATAAGCTGGATTTTTTGCTTTTTATCCCATGGTTATCATATCAAGGCTACTGCTTGTATCTCCATCTCAAAGGAAGTGTGTTTCTCATCCACTTGGCCTTTGTACTGTGTGTTCTGTTCTCATTCGCAGTCAGTTTTCAAAAGATTTCCTTTTCATTTCTTTTTATAAATTCCTACTCTTTGTCCTGCCTGATGTCCATGCTTCTCAAATCCGCTGATATACTCAGAGAGTACTTTAGAAATCAATACATAGTGGTTGCTGCAGACACTGGATAAGTTGTTTGTAAAACATCACCTGGGACCAGGTGTGGAAAGACAGGGCTTTTGTCAAGCATAGTCTCTTATTATTGATTGTCCTCAGATCAAAGTAGACATGTTTTAAGATGTACTAAGATACAAGATAATTTCCAACTGCTAGGAGAGGGAGAGTCCCTAAACCCTTCATACAGAAGTGTGAAGGCCAGGAGTGGAAGACTGGTCTGGTGAGTGGCATGCAAGCATACAGAAACTGGTCTTTCCAAAAATATTTCTGCCATTGCTAATGAGTGCATCATTTCACTAGTTCTAAAACTGGTCTCATGTGCTAATAAATACTTGCTTACTTGGAATGCTTGCCTTTCACTCTTGCAGGCCTTAATGATTTTAGTTCATTCCCTCATTTGCCCTTTTCTTCCTTCTCTTTGAATAGATATGGGAGGAGTCCCTGCATATTAATCTTGTTAAGTGGAGCTGATGGTCTAATATCTAAACTGCTTGATTTAGCTGCCAGAGGTAAGTTTCCTCTTTATTTAATCTCTCTCTGGAGACTGATGAACTGCTCTGAAAACACAACAAGGTCATACCTTTGCATAACAGTGAAAGCAAATTAAATGTGACCTTTTACAGATCTAGTTCATGATTTCTTGTAATTCCTAAATCCCATGGAAAAAAAAAAAAAAAAAAGATATTTCTCCGAGAAGCATGTTTTGGGTTTCTCGGGTTGCTTTTATTTTTCTTTTTTTGACTCAGTGAGTTGTTTTTATTACTTAAGACATTCAATCTTTCCTTCTCTGATACATATGTCACAAGTATCCTGCCACTTGTTGGCGGTGGCTGACATCCCAGGGTAGTAGGCTGCAGCTGTTTTTAATAACTTACAGCTGAAATCCTCAATACGTTAAATCACCGACTCCTTTTGCGAGAAAACACTCGAAAAATGCAATCAACACTTACCCATTGTTACAACTAATAATTCAGTATTCACATACATAGCACTCCATATCAACATCACCATATTTCAGGTCTGTTTTGAAGGAAAAGAACAAGTGTTTGTTACAGGATCAATTCTAGGATGGCTCATTCTTGAGAATAATTTGTCCCACAGTGACGAACTGTGAATGTGTTCATAAGTTTACCATGATGTCCAAGCTGAAACAAAAAAAACCTTCTTGCATCCTTTGCCTCCCTTCGAAAAAAAGAGCACATTTTTCAAGAACCAAACAAGACATTACTTTGGGGTGGGATCCTGCTTCATTGACTCTATGAGCACTTCTTTATATTCACTCAGTTTTATTGTTTCCATCATAATGGTACTGAAACACCTCTTTGTTTTGACTGATTGTAGCAGGAGGTGACAAAATTAAAATCTCTCTTTCATATATGTGTATATATTTATATGTATACTTCTATGTGTCCATGTGTATGGTCATATAGCCGTATATATGACAATGTGCAAAATCCCAAAGAGGACAGGAAAAGTGTAGGCACAGATGTAGTGTTGGAAGCCACTACACAGAGGGAATTATGTCATTCCTAGTGAGTTTGTAAGACAGAAAAGCTCCTTCATCTTTCTTTTTTGCTCTAAATGTAAATAATATGAATACCAGGAGGCAATTGTCCTGCTGTTTATTCTCCCCACTAACTGTAATGTTGATACTCTGCACAAAAGCGTTCTTCAGTATCTGAATTTCCTGTAGATAAAAGAGTAATTTTCTTTCAATTCATCGTGTTGAGAACTATATCCCTTTGTTCAACCAGGAAAAAAATGTTCTGTAAGTGCAAATGTATATTTATTGTAAGAGTTCTACAAGAAGGCTATTTTATATATGTAGTGATACAACCAGGTCACCATTTCCCATTGTTGCCAGCGTGCTGTCCCCTTGGGCTGCAGGCACAGGGGGCAGGTGAGTGTTTACTGTGTTGGCAGCTAATAGGCAGAGCCATTATGCAGCTCTCTTGGATCGTTAATGGGGAATATTATCCAAAATTGACCTTGTTTAGACATCGAGTGCCTTTGGCCTCGCTTCAAGACACTTAACATGAACGAGAACCTGATAATATGTGCTTTTAAAAGACTGTATTGCTTAAGCAATATCTCACTGCAAGAAGCTCTTGTGTGCACCAGAGTGTTCCTTTCAAAATGTTGCATGAAGTATAACCTCATGTCATTTAGTTCATATTTATCAGACTGATGAGAATTGAGGCCCAGGAATTTAGACCCCGTAAGTGCATTTTAATCTACTGCAGAAAGAGCTATTCAGTGTCTCTGTTTCACACGATTGCCCAAATTTCTTAGCACATACGTAAGTTTTACCTTTTTGGCAGACACGCTGTGCTGAAATTTCAGATTATGCAGAGGTTTCGACAAAAACAGAGATGGGACCACATGAGCCCACAAAAAGGTTGCTCACTGTCTCAGGTACCTTTTGTATCTTTTTCTAGAGGCACAAGTGCCTGCTGTCAACTCTATGACCTCATGAGGCTCCATTTTTTAGACACAGGAATAACCAAGCATGCTGCTTGAATAGCTTGTTCCAGGACTGATATTTAGACATCTAAATAAAGTGGCTATTCTTAGAAAAGACTCATGACAAAAGAGAGGATGATAATAATTCTTTTATATCGTAATTTCACCTGTCCTAACTAAACAAAGCTGTATCAAGGCTGTCAGTACCTGAGGCACATTAGGCTGATAGAAGTTATTACTACTTTTAAAACATAAATATGCTAACAGTAGATTACAATTTCTCTACAATGTGTAATTATCAATGGTGGCAGTTGAGAAGGTGCTAAGTATGGTGAAAGTACATCCATTTAGACTGTTGATGGAAAGCAGGAATCTGAATATTCCTTGTAGCTGAAGCAAAGAGAGCAGTGAAAGCCCAGGCTTCTCCTACTGGAATATTGAACTCGCCCCAGAACATAGTTACAGTATAAGTCAAAAGCCTGAGAAAATGTTATTCTAAGAGCCAAAATAAAAAGAGAATCTCCTAGAATTTCAGCTTACCAAAAGGGGATTCCAGATTTTTTTTTTAGAAATGCATGTAAACATGCTTGAATTCCGCTACTCCAGGGAAATATAAAGTATGTGGTGCCTATGTTCTTTCAACAGTGTATTTCACCTGGGATAAGCTACAAGTCCTAGCTGCCCCATCACTCTTTTCTGTTAGGCATTGCCTTGCCCCTCTATAATGTCTTGGTGTCAGTCCCAAGCAATACGGATTTATTTAACTGTACTTTTTCTGTAACATGGATTCCTTGGGCTAAGCAGTTTTTCTGGCTCTTGCCACAACATGAGTGATCTGGAGTAACATAACCTCAAGAACCTCTCTTACTCAATTTAAAAGGCCAGCATATCTCATTGCAGAAATGGTCACATCTTCCTAATCATTAATGATTTTTTAAATCATACTTTATTCACCTTCCCAGGCTATTACAACTTGTTCATAAAGTCTCCAGTAAAGAGCTAATTCCCATTTCTGTAGCGACATACGGTATTTGACTACGGGATGGTCAGGATCTAAGTAATAAGAAAAATATTGGGCAGAAGAAATGTCCATCATGCCTGGCACACAAAGAGCTAAAGGCAGAAAAATTGTTCAGTCAAAAGACTATGGCAAAACTGATAATTGAAAGTGGGCTTTCTAAATCCCAGGCCTGTGCCTTAAACAAAATTGCTGCCTTCTTCCAAAATATCAGTGCTTCATTTTGGTTTTATCTCAGGTTTCCACATCAGAAACATGAAGCAGCTTTCACAGACTTGTACTGAAGGCAAGTATGCCGCACAGCCAGATCAAGTTTTTAAACCCTATTGTTACAGTTTTTATTTCTTCCATCACTGTTTTTTAAAAAAGAATTAAACTGCCTATGTCACTCATCAATTAAACACTTATTAATGGCCCCTCCTGTGCCCCTCTACTCATGTGCTGTGCTAAAGTACATGCAAGAGGGATTTGACACAATGCTACATACAGACCCAGCAAAGAGCTATTACTCTTGTCCCTACCTGGCATTTAGAAAGGAGTGAAAAAAGGGGGAAATTGTGACTTATTAACTCAACTGTATTTACAACATCACGAGCTCTAGTAGATGAAGAATTGCAATCATTACCTGGGAACCTAACAGCCCATGAAACCAATAGCCAAGGTTAAAGAGGCTGTCTAAACAACAGGGTTTTATTGTCTAGTACATCAGATTTGCTCAAAGAATAGGAATACAGTGTATATGAATTATGTGTTCATCAAAAGGTAGCTGCTAGCAGAGCATGGGGTGCATAACTCCCAGTGCAACCCATACGGATAAACATCTACTCTGCCTTTTGGGGACAATTTAAATGTCTGCTGAAACATACACTTAGGCACTGGGGAGACTAAATTATTCCAATTCATTTCACATGTTCCACCAACAGCAATTTTATTTCATTAAGACTGTGGACAGGCCCTAGAGATCTGAAATGAACTTCAGTTATAGCTCAAGGTGTTCTTCAAAACTTGCACATAAAAGGGGACACAAAAAAGAAAGAAATTAAGTACAAGGCAGGAATAAGGTTAAAGAAAGAAACAATGTTTTTGACAACAAAAATACCTACATCAGACAGAATTTTTGCAGAATGTTAGAAAATTGTTACGTTCCTATAATATACATACTGGAGAAAGGATCAAGGGGCCTTGATCCTTTCAAGGATCAAGGATCATTGTGCACGGTACCACACAGTTTTTTAATAGCCAGTTCCTCCCTGTAGAGTTTTTATCTTCATTTGTTTGCTTTTTCTCTCTCCATCTATACCCTAGTCTCTGAGGGCCAGACTGCCATCTGTCTGATGCTCTGCCCTTGATGGGACTCCTCAGGATAACATACTTTTAAATGCAAGTTAGTTTGGGATAAGGAGGTGAAGCCAGGTAACGCGTAGCCTGCTGCACAGTGAGGCAGAAAAAGGCTCATGTCCTTGGCTTAGCTGAAAGCTCCAGGCTACCTGGCCAGCCTCGTCCCTCTGCACAAGACTGAATTTCACCCTAAGAGGAGAACTTGGGTAGCAGGATAGACCACTGCTAGGACATGGGGCTGGTCCATCTGTTTTCATTTCTACCTGAAATGACTGAAATTCATCATCAGTTGGAAAAAAACAGTGCTACGATTTCATTTCTTCCAACTGAAAACATACACTTAAGCTTAAAAGGACGAGACAAACCAACATTCAGCTGGACCCTGAGTCTGTAAGGCTTGCAGGTCAAAAAGAGAGATCTTTTGAAAAATATTTGTGGCTGGTCATTCTCTAGCATCTGTTCTCTATGACTGCCACTGCATTTTCAATATTGTTTCTTCTGCTTCCCATTGGAGAAAAAATAAATCTGTGCCAATGCAGAAGAATTACCATGGATAATTCTTTATTCCTGTGAGTGACACGATCTAAATAACACCTTAAAAGTAGCTAGAGAAGCAGGAAGCCTCTTACTTTTTGACATGGCAACAGAAGTTTAGATACTTTTAATATAGCAGAAATAGCTGACAAAACTCAAATTACCATGACAGATCTCAGCTGTCTGATCCAGTGGGCTAATGCCAACTTACAGCAGTTTAAAAACTGGGCCAATGGTACATGAACAGAATATAGCTGCTTTTTGCAAACTGGGATATAGTTCTACATCTACTTAGTGAGCATACTTATTTTAATATTAAAAAAATAAAGCCATTTCAAATGAATCTTTTTTATAAGAAAACCCATGACTCACTAAGAAGACAGTGTAATGATTGCTGTTCTTGAAATCATGAAAAAACCTTCGATTTAATGTTTTGATTCACCGCAAGAACAAAATCTCACACTTACATTGCACGAGTCCCGTCCAGACCTCATGATTTTGAGGATTTCTCTCTCCACGGAGATCACTAATTGTGATCACTAATTCCTCACATGCGTACCTCTGCTTGACAGGAGAGTAGTAGCCTGATCTGCCCAGCCAGTGTTGTTAAAGATCATCAGCTGACAGAGCAGTATTCATGTAAAATAATAGGCTCAGAAAGAAATAGTCAAGAATTTAAGCAAACAATATCGTTATAAGCAACTAGCAATTATCTTTAAGCATTTCAAAGCAAATGAATCACCCTCTTGTGATTTCCTTTTCAAAAATGCAGGCAAATTGTCATGGTTATTGTGGTTGTTTCTGTAATTGATCTAGTTAAGACTGTACAGGGGAATACCTATATGGATTTAAATCAGCAGCTAAGGAGGTCTGATTAACCTACTGGATTTGTTGAAGCAATTTGGAAGGCTGGAGGCAGCAAGTTTGCAAGAGTGTCACAACACAGAGTCGCTTTTCCTCTTGTTCTTCTTGTAGAGGGCCAGAGCTGACACAACCCCTAAATGTGCTCAGCACCAAGGCAATGGAAAATAAGCTGATTGCTAATGAAGGAATTAATGCTTCAGCCCCCTCGCAGCAAAGTCCCACCTGCCCTTCTGCAGTGGGATCTCTCCCAAAAGGCCCCAGGGGTGGTGGACTCTGAGGAGAACTGCTTCTACTCCATATGTTCACAGCCTGGCTTTCTGCCTCCATAAGCAGGAGCTGAAAACTGCATTTAGGACTCAGAACCAGGGCCCCTGTAATTTCATATTTTCCAGAAAAGGCTCTAAGAACACCAGGAACAGGAACTGGTATGGGTGCAATCTGCCACTTTTATATCTTATTTCTCCTGTTTCTACTTAACAGAACTGCAAATAAAGGACTGGATATCTAAGTCTTGGGCCTAATCAGGCCCAAGCTCATTATTCCACTAAGTTTTTTGTTATGTGGAAAAATGTTGGTTTCTTTATTGCAAAGTTTTCCAACATTTTCCTGTGTGGAAAGTCTCCTCTTTACACTGTGGTACAGGAAAATCCAGGTTCTCAGGAATCCTGCTTTCTTTGATTTTCCTCCCTAGTTCACAGAGAGGTTTCAAAATATCTGACTTATTTGTCACCTCCTTTTCATAGTAAAAAAAGCCCACATTTTGAATCGCTTTTTAGGAAGAGTTTGCCCCAGTTATCTTCCTCATCAGTCTTTGTGCCTGTGTTAGTCTGAATTCAGAGGTATTACTAACATCCATATGTTCATTGTTATATTCCCATTCTATGCTTCATTTCATTAGTTATGTGTCTTACAACTCAGCAAACTTGTGTTCAGAGGTCCATGAGCCCTTTTAGTAAGGCTCAGTATAACTTACTTTCCTACGATAATTTTATTAATTCTTGGTTTAGTCACCTACATATCATCTTGTGTTCATCAGCTCTAAAGTTTTACCCACAGAATGCTGAAGTTTCTCATGTGCCCTCAGAGGCTGAAGAACAAAGGAAGGTATTTGTCCTATCTGCTTAAAGAAAATTCAGATGCCTAAAGGACAGTTCAAAATGTCAGAATTTAATATTCATGTCTCTTCCATGTAGGCAAGAAAGAAAAGTAAATTCTCACCTGGTGGTTGTTAAGGGCAGACCAATAAAATATCTTAAGCATAATTATTTGCCAACCTGAATAATTTTATCAGATGCATAATGTTCTCTCAGATTCCTTTCTTCCAAATTAACATATACTTTAAATAGAGAAATTAATATAGAAATTATTCTATTTTTTTGGTGGGGGTTCTTAACCTTAAATTTTAATTTTCTGTTGCTTGTGGTTGATTCCCTGTTGCAACTCAGTTTCAAAGAACCCAGTGAAAGGTTCTTGGATGCCCTAAATAAAATATTGCCAGTTATTTTCCCTTTTCCAAAAGGGATGATCACAGAACCATAGAATTACAGAATGGTTTGGATTGCAAAGGGCCTTAAAGATCATCTAGTTCCAACACCCCTGAGATGGACAGGGATACCTCCCACCAGACCAACCTTCAGCTTTCAGGGATGGGGCATCCACAACTTCTCTGAGCAATGTGTTCCAGTGCCTCAACACCATCACAGTAAAGAGTTTATTCCTGATAGCTAAGCTAAGTCTACCCTTTTTCAGTTTAAAGTGCTATCCCTACATGCCCTTATCAAAAGTCCCTCTCCAGCTTTCTTGTAGGCCCCCTTCAGGAGCCATGAGGCTGCTATAAGGCCTCCCTAGGTGGATACATTCAAATAATCTAAAATTTTGAAAGCTTGGCCATGCCTTCAGAAAACATTAGAGAAACTAGTTGATTTGAGTGTGACACAGTGATGCTTTTAGATAAAAATGGTTTTTTGGCGTTTTGGTAGGGAGATTTGCTTTTTCTGTAATTCTAATTCAGTCAGGCAGAACAAACAACAATATTTTCAATGACCAGTCCCACGATTTGCACTGTTCAACGTGTGTGGGATTTGAGGGGACAGAAGAAAAGCACAAGCTGCAGAGGGGAAAATTCCAGAAGGAATTTGATTGCTGTATGTGCACCCAGGTAGCTGCTGTGGTGTGCTGAACCAGATCTGCAACACAGTCATTTCAACAGCCAGTCCGTGGTGTGAGAGCGAGCCTGTGAGGACAAACTGAGTTATTCCACAACAGGGGAAATACGGTTTGAAAGCTGTTGGGAACTTCAGGAGACCTAATGTGAACAGCACAGAAATCTGTTTGTGGAAGGCTCAAGGGCAGTTTTTGAAAAAATGACAAAGGTAGAATTTTATCTTATTTTCCCTATTGTTTTAAATGAATGGGTTATTCTGTGAGCTCAATTCTAACTCTGTATTGCTGATCAGGAAACCTGAAAGTCTCTCAATATTTTATAAGTGTGGCTATCCATGATGTGTATAACTTGATGACTAGAACGTAAGTTTTGTTGGTTTAGGATTATTAACTTTCATTTTCTTTAGGATTTGCAAGGAGAAAACTTTATAACATATAGAGAGTTTTGTGTCTCGTCACAGCCCCAAACGCTCAGGTAGCAGGTACTCCAAGACTCAGAGCACATCTGTGTTCAAAGGCTTCAGTCCTACTCTGAGAGTAACTAGGAATCAAAGTTTTTGTGCACTTGATACATTAAATGGCCATAAACCCAGGGAATTAAACTTTTGCGTGACTTCTTAGTGGCACCTTTTTTCCACAAAAGGAAGAACCAATAATTTTGAGTTATTTAACATAGTTTTTTCTGGTAATAATTCCACTACATTAAATAATACAAAACATAAACCAGTCCCATTATATTCCAGGAGCAGCCAATTTATGCAACAGCTGGGAATGTGATCAAAGCAGTTTTTTCTATCTGACCAGCTCAGTCACAGGATGCACACACTGCACCTGGCTGCTGACACAGCACTGTGTATCGAACAGCAGTACAAATAGAAAAAAAAAAGGTTACAATGCACGTGTTTTGGGAGGGCTTGTGCTCGTATCGCAGCACAGGCATGTTTGTTCACTGTAGACTGAATGAGTGGAAAGGCTGACAAAGCTGCATTGCAATTGCACCAGAGCACCACTGCAACTGAGTACCTAGAGAGCCAGAGGATGTCAGTGGTGAAGCTCCCACAGTCACTGCTCTAGAGTGGAAGGTGCCTGAGGCTGCAGATTTGGCAGTGCTCTCCAACACCAGTGAAAAAGGAGCTATGAAAATTACCTGTTTCAGCTTCTTGGTTTGGAATGCTCACACTGGACACTATGGATTCTTATGTTCTGCGTATTTCAAAAGCCAGTCTGGCATGTAAACCTTCTGATTCTCTCAGGAGCCTTGTTCAAAATTACAAGGAGACTATAAAGAAAAGTTCAAGTCCAAGCAGTTGCAATTTCCTTTCTTTTAGCAAATCCAAGAAGTGTAGAGCAAATCCAAGAAGTGTAGTTGTAGCTATTAATAAAACAAGTAGCATTTGGAGAACTTTTCTTATGTATACTCCTTGTTCTTTTAGTGGGAGTGTCTGTGAAGGAGAGAGAGCATCAAGAGGTGTAAAGGGGATAGAATTAATCCCAAATTTTCCAAACTGAAAAAAACTGTCAACAGCTGATTGCTTCACATTACAGCACTGAAAGATAGGTGGACAAGACTATTGCCATTGCCTGGGTGCAAAGCTGAATATTTATTACATTTCCCTCGAGTCACAGAGGGAAACAGAGAAAGGAATTCTTGTCTTACATCTCTGTACTGTTTTGTGAGCTCATGCTTAGCATGAAATAAGAAAGAAAAAGGCACTGCAATTAAATTTGTTTGAGTTGGCAAGCTCTTAAGTAGCAAACTCTTGAGGAGGCAGAGAGAAGGCAGCTGCAGAGACAAAAGATTGAGTTTCATTAACAGTTACACCTACAATAGTTCAAAAATAATTACCATGCAGAATGCATTTTTGTTAGAAGCAATTATTTAATAGTCCTGGGACAAAATTTGCTACTTAATTGGGAATATTGACAGGCAAAATAGTGAGTAAATATTTCAGCAGTGTGACCCTGTACACATATGACCTCTACTTAAACGCTTCCCAATCTTCTCTTAAACACAGAGTGCTGATAAGCTAATTTAACACCTCTTGCTCGAGTTCGTATCTGGTTATAAGATGCTACCATCCAAACCCAGGACAAGCCTTTTGGATTGTCCCTACATCCATTTCTACTCCTGCATGTCCTAGAATCTTTAGTTGGGTTGGCAATGCCAATGACACCAGGACACCTGCTCCTCCTCCCCTGCTGCAGTGGTTTCTGCTCTGTGTGAGCTCAGGAAAGGAGAGAGGCTTTGCTAGGAGACCATGGGATATTTGTCAGCCAACCTCATTCAGAATTCATGGCATGGACATTATCAACATCAGAAACCAGGAAAAGGCACCAGTGACACTGAAAGAGTGAGAAAAGACCACACAGGGGGAAAAAATTTGAGTACAAACACAATCCATACTAAAATGTTTAGAATTTTTAAGAGGTGCATAACTACAGCGTTTGAGCACTTTAATTGAAATATTGTTTTATACTAAAAGCATATTTCATCCCTTCTTTAGAATCACAGACTTTGAAATAAATGGGTTCTTTTATTATCAAGTTCGCTTCATGTTATAGCAAATTAACATTCAGTGGTTTAATTAACCATAACATATTCAGCTTAAAAGAAAATGGCATCCATTTTGCCTAGCACAGCAAATCATAAGTTCTCATAGAAATGGACTGCTTAATGCAGAGAGAATTCATAATTTTCTAGCAGTGAAACGAGTTATCCATGGTAGTAATACAAGAATATTTCTGGCAGTATTGGAGCAGATTAAATGGACCAGATTAAACACACCTGATTCTAGCAATTTCTGTGAAGCCCTGAAGAAGCACTGAAGATAGAAGACTAGCCCCATTCCTAATCCTTCCACCACAGGGGAAAATCATGCTCATCTGTTTCCCTTCTTTCTGTTCACTGAATATTTAGGATGCCTACAGTGATTCTACTCCACTTAATTCCTGACTTCAGTTAATTGTAAGGCTCTAGTCATCAAATCTTAATATGCTCAAGACAAAATTAAACTGTGGGCAATGTCTCCACAGAATGCCTTTTCTGAAGGTTTTCCTTTGGAAAGAGAGGGGTTTAAAACCCTAATATTAAAAGCCTTTCCCAGATTGTGAAAGGGGTGAAAAAAAAGCCCCAACAATAAAATCCTCCAGAGACTGAAACAAAAGTTATTGTGGGGACACTAGTAAAAAAAAAAAAAAAAATTAAAAAAGGATAAAGTAGGGCACCACGGATCCCTGAAAGCATTTTGTATAAAGACTTGAACATACCAAGGAAGGAAAGCAGATATCACAGAGATCCTGACCCGACAAACCTCTTCCTGTGAATAGAATGAAGAGGCCACTTATTTGTTGCCCCAGAGTGAAATGAAGAAGGAAGATGCTGGGAAGTGCTGTTGCTAGGTTCTCTGTTGGAAATAAAACATTTCTGTCAAACACGCAGCTGACCTCAGGTTTACATAGAAGTGTCTGAATTACTTTTGTCTGACTTCAAAATGTTAAGGTGTCAGAAAAGAGCACGTTACTAAAACTGCAAACAGAAAATGTAAGTAGAAATGGAAAGTTCTTTTATTTTAAAATAAATCAAAAGGTTTTCAATTAAAACTGGAATTCAGTTCTTCATTGTTTCTTCTGCAGCTAATCATTAAATTCCCAGAATATTTCGCCCGTACCTCCAGGAAATAATTCATTTAGTTTGAATAGGTTAGGGAGTTACTGGTATGAAAATTAAGGAGATGCTTATTGCTTCTTTCTCTGAATTAATATGGATAAATACACTCCAAGTGACATGAAAATCTTCTGAGGTTTCTCCTGAGACAGGTGAGCTCACATAGCAAGTAACAGAAATTTCATTTATATTTGTTTGTGCTTATGCACAGCCCCATGCATGGGCTCAGGCTTCTGTTGCTGTGGTCCTTCATGTATCTCCCAGTGTTCCTGATTCCTGTGCACTCATCTGCTGAATCCAGAGGGGAACCCACTTACAGGCTCCATGTTTGATATGGTTGACTCTCTATCAATATTAATTCTTTGTTGTGTCCTATGCTGAGTGATAATAGTTATTAATATTCTCCAAGACCCCAGATATTTGCATTTACCGTTCTTCTATTACACCAAAAAATAATATAGTTCGTTAAGATATTTTAAATATTAATAGTAGTATTAATACTATTAAAATAATGAAAATTCATATCCACTTCAGAATTTATTTCTTTGGGAAAAAAATCCATTTGTTTTTGTCTGGAGCTTGTTGGATGACTGCATCTACAGTGAAATGCCAAAATGCAGTCTTCTTATTCTTCCCTCCAGAGACTGAAAAACAAAGCAAGACTCAGTTATTTTAACCACACTGAACAATTATGCTGAGCTCTACCAGGATGAAATAATTTTGTGGTTATAAGAATTCTGAGCCAGGCCTACAGTACATATTTAGTTGCTCCCTGTGGACAGACGAGAGTGATTCAAAAGTGCTGATTTCACTATGTCAGTCAAAAGAGAGTCCTCACACCAAGAGTTACACAAACACCAGTAAGGTATCAAGAGTTACCCACACCAATGACTCTCTTCTTCCTCTTCATCATATACAACAGCTAAGCAGAGACAGTTAAAGTGATGGAAAAATATTGGGGGGTGGGAGGGCATTTCAATATATTTAAATTTTAAATAAATCTTATTGAAAGCTTGAATTTCAAGCAGATCAATGTCAAAGCAGGCACTAATTATTAAATATATACCATGTCTTTGATGGTCATTAGATGGAGCTCTGTATGTATGACCTGTTTTTTTCCTGGGTTCTGTTCCAAAGTGGAGAGGTCAGTGACTAGAGGAAGTTCCAGAACATTCAGATCAAATATAAAAAAATATCTAAGATGTATAGAATCAATTAATACTTTTTGGCTTTCCTACTGTCAAGCAAGTAGCGTCCAAACACAAATGTGTAAAAGGGGACACAGATTTGGAGACATGAGGATTACAACTGGTTCTAAACTTCCCACGTCTACTGCCCATAAATATATTCTCCAAAATTACATATAGGAAGTAAGCATTTTTGCTACCATGTGAATGACAAGAGGTGTCCTTTCTCACAATAAAGGAACTCTGAAAGAACTCTGCTTTTTGCTCTACTGCTCAAAAATTAAAATTTTTGCACTTTATGCTTTTCAGAAAGATCAAATTCAAGCCTGGTTGTAAAAGGAAGAACAATTGTATAAGTTCACTAATAATACTATTTTATATTCCTTTAAATGGCATAAAATCTTGCATCTTGCACATTTTAAATTGAAATGTTAATGGAGGTGCACTGAAAACATTCCCTCAGAAATTGCCATCTATAACGCATAATTTAAGCAATTCCAAAATATTGTATTAGACCATTTTAAACATCTTTGTGGGATAATAGGATGATTCAAATAGCTGTCACTGAAGTAAATATAAATCACAGATTGACTAATCATAAACAAGCATTGATATAAAAAAAAAGTATTTTTTCTTTAAGTGTACCTTCTAATGCAGTGCTGGTTTTTTTTTTTTCAAATCCTGCACTGGAAAAAGTGCTAGTGGCTTTATCTTTCATTCAAAGCTGAGTGGAATCTAAAGGTTGTCTTGATCATTCAGGCTTTAAGGGGGTTTATATTTCCCAAATATTTTGTTCAGAAAAAGACTGTGCTTCCCCTGAGTCACAACAGCTGACATGACATATTCTAAAGGCGCTTCACATTTATAAGGTGACCTTCCAAACAGACACTTGAAATCTGTGTAGGTGGACTCCCCACCTGGAGAATTTTGTTTGCTTGGGTTTCTTGTTTTCCAGAACAAGCATGTATCTCTTCTCTCTGCTTTTATTTTCTGATTTGTGACTTGATCCCTTGTTAAGAACTGGTTGAAACAGCCCCTGCCCAGTAACAGCTGCGTGTTTATGTCACTGTCAGTGTTGATGTGCGTGTGTGTGTGTGTGCACAGATAGGGGGAAGATGAAGGAGAAGACAGTGAGGAGATAAAACAAGGATATCGCATTATAAAACATTTACAGCTAAAGACTCAACAGAATTCCAGTTTCAAACAACTGCTTCCACCAAGAAGAGCGTGTCTTCTCCTACCTGCAATGTGATGGATTGTGATGGATAAGCCCCTGATTTACTCACAAGGTAGTATTCACTGCCTTTCACAGAAAACAGGATAATTTCAGCTAATGGAATCATCTTATTTCTAGCAGTCTTAGGCATAAGAAAGGAGAACTAGTTAAGAAACTCTCTCTTTCTATAGCAGCAGCCCCCATGCCTTCAGCTGAGAATTACTAATTTGCACATCAGTATTGACTTTGAAAGTCAGTTCACTACCAGATTTATTACAGGATGTAATCAAACTCTCACTCAGCTCCACGTTCCACTGGTGACAAGACATAATCCATTTTCTGTGTGTTAGCACCAGAGTAAGCTCTTTCTAGTGTTGAAATGTCAACCGTGCAGCCTCACACATGTTTTGATTGAGTTCGGACGTCCTGTTGGGCCGCCAGAGAAACCGACTTCTAAAGCGGCACTTATGAAGAGTCTTTGGTACATTTGTCTTTGCAACTGTTCCTTTGTTCTGCTCACACAGCATGCTGCAAAGTGAATTTATTTCTCTCAGTTCATAAAATATAGCCAACCAAACATGTTTCTATGTAAAATTTAAAAATAAAATCCATAATTAGATAAGAATCAAATTAAAACCTGACAAAGGATGTTCTGCGGTACGTTCCATTAGACACCACAAAGGAGCAGAACAGCAGGACAGATCAGAAAAAGATAAAACATAAAGGGACTTGGGAAGAGTAACCGAACAGGGAGAGCTGATTATAAGATGAGACCACAAATTGCAGTGGAATTGAAGGACAAGGATTTAAGAAGACATAAAAAGGAGAAGAAAAGACTGAAAGGAGACTGGTATTGTTCAAGATACAAAGCTATAAAAAAAGGTGGGGAGGAATTTTTTGAGTTCTTGCAGTTACAGTTCTGGCTATCTGATTTCCTAAAAAGACAAAAAAAGGTGGAAGGGGTAATTTACTTGTTAAATCTAAACTAATGATATGCCTTACTTTGTAAGAGTTACTGTAGATGGCTGAGAATTAAGGGCAAATATTTAATTTTATACTTTGCATATTGTTGTATTGTAATTTTTCATTAGAAATTTCCACTTGTGTATTTATCTTATTCTGAATTAAGATGCAATCAATTTTCCTTTTCCTTTTTCATGTAGAGACCATTCAATTATAAGATATTCAGCAACATGGTTTCTATCATAACAAAAACATCATAAAGGATTCAACATTCAGAACAACACACCTTTCCACTATGTGTAGCAAAAGATTTTGTACCACATTCAAAGGAGATGCAGAAGGAATTTGTAGCAGAATTGCACATTCTAGCTGGCAGTATATAAAAACTGGGACAAAGTTTGTCGGGGCCTCTTTCACAAGCCTGTTAGAGTCTCATTTAGTTTTGGAAAGACCTTGGGAATGTTAGCATCTACACCGAGTGGACTCCACAGTACTCTTCTTTCTGCTCTTTGTTTGTATTCCTGTAGTGTCTTTACAATAATTTAGTGGATTTCAATTAAATCTTCTTACTAAATACACATAACCCTGTGAATGCTGCAGCAAGTTAGACTGGTTTCTGTGGTCGTTAAAACATGGACACAACAGCCACCATTCCGAAGCAGAGCTAATGTTAAACATGATCATCTCTGCTGTTACAAGAGGTGCATTGGTAGCTCTATGGCCTAGGACTCTGGTTAGCATATACAACATCTATTCTTGTGGTACAGGAAAAAGAATTTAATCCTCTTTCACGGTGAAGTCCTTCATTGTACACCTAAGCATAGTGATTTTCATCCTCAGATAAATATCTAGCCTCCTGCAAGGAGACAGAATTTAACGAAGAGTGTCACTGAGTCTGGTAACACAGATTGGAAGCTCAAATATTTATGATTAGCAACTCTTGTTTGAATGCTTAGATGTATTAACTTACTCCAAGGTACTCCAAGAATGAAGAGGTATTCATAAATTTTTAATCCATTCCATAGATTCTTCCTGTAATTCAAATTTAAAAAATCCTTTCTCATTTATGTTTGTAATGGTTACAAGCAACTGAATCAAAGGATCATAAAGTGGTTGGTGTTGGACAGGACCTTGAAGTTCATCTTGTTCTAACCCCCGTGGCAGGGACACCTTCCACTAGACCTGGTTGCGCAGAGCCTGATCCAAACTGAACCACACTAACCCTCTTTAATAAGTTTACAAGTCATCCTGAGTGCTGAGGAGTATTTCCTTAGAATCCCACAGCACAATCCAGTAGCATCAGAAACACTGTTCAGCTAAGGAGGCTACGAAAGAACACTGCCACTTCCTCCTGTTTTCTTACAATTATGCAGTGAAAATGAACTTTTAAGTCTCTGTAGGTGTATTGACAGAACTTGTTTTGGTTTTAAGTAAGCAAGCAGGATCCCCAGACATACTAGGATAAGAGTATTTGGTTATATTTTAATAAATTAAGGGTTTCTTTCTATTTTTTAGCTAGTCAAATAAGAGTGAACTGGCGGCTTGGAAAAAATGCTAATGCATAACAAAATTTGAGCTGTATCCCGAGTGACAAAATCTTATCTAATTAATGCTAGTATAAATCCAGAAGAATTCCATGGAAATAAAAATTACTTACACTTTCTTTCTTTGGCCTTATCGACTGCAACTTTCAGTCCACATTGTTTAATGTAATAGAATTTACTTCTGATATGAAAAATATTTCAACTGCCAGGACTCTCATGCAAGAAAGGAAAAATCTGAGTAGCTGTCAACATGAACTTCGAATGCAGTACATTTTCATCACATAGTCTCAACAAACACTTCTTCCATTAACTTCATTCCTCACTGAGAATAAATCTCTCTCACTGTTTCATCAGATCAGAAGAATCTGTTCATTTGGAGCAAGCAAAATGATATTTAATAGGAAGCTTGAACTATTTGTGTGATCATACACTTTTTGCAAATGTTACAAATGAGACAGGTGAAAATAGTTTGAATTTTAGCTTTGATTGTGCCTGTCTGATGAAGCATGAGCTTGCTTCATGAGCAGGCCATTTCTGCATGATCCATGACTTACAAAAATAACACAAGTTTAAGACATTATGTCAGTAGCAAAGAAATAAGGAAAAAAAAATCATTATTCAAGACCATACACTTGTGACAGAACTCAAATATTGTAATTTTTCCCATAAAAAATTACAAAAAAAATCACAATAATTCAAATATGTGTAAAGATTTCACTATGCTATTTCGAATAGTCACATAAACAACACTTAAACCTAAAAGATAATGAACCCAATCTCTCAGGCTTGCATACATATTTAGAATAAATTCTGTGTTCTACAGCCAAGCTTGGTATTTTACCATTTTAATGATTCAATCATATGTAATGAACTAATTTGCTACAATATCTCATTGAATTCCTTGCTCATACATGTCTGCTGCTGCGTTCTTCTTGCCCCCAAAGCATTTTGAATAGGGATTAGGAAAAACAAATAAAAATACACACCCAAAATAAACTGGGAAAAGAAAATTTATTTCCTTGTCATTGTGTCCTGACATCACTTTCATCCACCCCTAACAGAAGTCCAAAGATATACGTGGAACTTTGCATCAACTCCCTTGCTCCAGACAAACACAACCCAACAATCAGAGCAGTGTTTCCAGCTGGAATGGCCAGAGTTAAACTGTAGTTGATGTGAAATCTTGGTCATGAGAAACACTCTCAGAAGCTCAAGGTTTCCAAGGGAGCTTGACAGGGAAATTGCCTTCACAGAGCCAGAGCTCCTATAGCAGCCACAACAGGGGGTAACAAACAGGCCAAGGATTTAGAAGTAGGGAAACATGCGAGTGAAGGTAACAAAATGACGTGACTGCTTGGATAAACCATCTTCCACTATACAAAAAGTCTGGTTAACTCTACTAGATGTCAATAAAGATAGATAAGTATATTCTGTGGCACCCTGAAAGGCTTTTTTCCCCCCAGACCTTCTACCATTGTTCAATAGGATCTGTTCTTTTCATGCTAATCATCTAGATAAGCTACCTGTGAAAACCCAGAAATGATAGCTTTAAAATAAGACCTGACTTCTCCACAACTCAGAAAAACAAAATGAGTAGCCATTAATGAGAATTTTCTATTTATAGGTAAAAGTATGAACACTAAAGAAAGGGAGCTGAATAGATTTCATGACAGAAAAGGTGAGAAAATTGATAACACCATGAAGCACTTATATACCCAATTAATGAAATTAACATCCCCTCAGATAACACTCCTTTGTCATGTGAATTGTGAGCAGTCTCTTCACATCTATTTTGCTGAAAATAAATTGGTTTTTTGAGGCTTTGAAGGTCTAGAAATTTACAATAAACAACGATCGCCACCACTCTGATTACTTTACTGAACATTAACTCTGAGAACTAAACTTGCAGCTAGTCACATGCTCAAGCAAGTGCCCAAAGTAGATTCTTATGCAAAATACATGGTTGCAGACATGCCAAATGAGTAATTGTAGATGGAGAGGTGACCACCCAGAAAAGCAATTTTTTTTCACAAAGAAATAGAAATTAATAAATGATCACAACTTATTTTTATCCATCTGCACCTACCTTATGAGCAGAGCATGTTTTATTTAGCCGCAAGTCTGGTCCATCATGTCATTAGAGTGTAAAAACAAAGAGTGTATTAGTAGTAGATGCAGTCATGCTCTGAATGGGGATACAGCTGTGGAAGAAGAAGGAAGGAGGTTTTGGTTACTGACGCCCAGATGCCAGGTGAAGACACTTGGGCACCCTGTGCCTGCTTTGTTCTTAGATAAGAATTGTCTGGGTTTTGAATCCTTATTTGGCTTCCTCCTCCACAGTGCAGAAAGGATTAGTGGGTACTTCTTTTATGAAATACACAAGGCCAATCTAAAAATTAGGACTCCTGATTTTACTAGCCACTGTACAAATACAGAGCTAGGGACAGTCTCTGTGCTAAAAGGATTACTGTTGAAAAATAGATTAAATAAAGATTACTGTATTCTTCTTATGTAAGAAGGTGGAGGAGCTCAGTTCCAGTGAGTGAGTTCTTCTAGTCACAAAAAAAGGGAATAGAGGAGCACAGACTTAACCCTAGATGCCTTGAATATTGCTCTCATCATCTGAATTGCTAATATTTTTCATGAAGCTTGTGGAGGTTATGTGTTCATGAGCCTTCCTCTCACCACAGCATCCTCACTGCCATGGACTCACAACTCAATTTTATGCAGAAATCTGCAGAAAATAATGCCTTGTGTGTAAAAGAAGAAACAACTGAAAGCTTAAAAAAAATCTCTTCTACTCTCCAGATGCATTTTTCATACACTGCCCAGTCACACATATTTGCATATGTGTCTGTTACAAATAAAAAGCATATGAGTCACCACATGGCATTTCTGCATGAAAGGTACACCAAGGAAAGGCAGGTCAAGGATAAGAATTGTAATGGTGAAAATGGACTGAAAGCAAAACTGAAGCATTTGTTACAAATCTACAGCCTTGGCTCTGAGGGACTCTGTGGACATGAGAGCTGCTGGAGAAGCAGCACATCAGTGGCTGTGTCTATGCATGAGATCATACAGGAAGCAAAAATTAACCATCTGACGTTCCTCAAGATAACTAAAAACAGCAAGAAGTGACCAGACGGTCTGGCCTTTAGCCGTGCACATGAAAAACTAGGTGGGGGGAGCTTCCCCCCAGGAAAAGAAAGTTGCTACTGAAATTGCATGTCTAAAAAATGAGTGAATTACAATTCTAAATCTCACAGATCATCTATAAAAACATGTCTGGCCTTTACCAGGCAGATGCAATCTAAGTCCTGAAAAAAACCCAGTGAGGGTAAGTTCTTCAGCTGAGTTCAGGAAAATAAATACACTAGCAGGCAGTCAAGAATTTTAACTCTATCTAAAGACAAAGGTCTGAAAAAATACTCTTTTGCAAGAAAAGAAACCCCTTCCTCTCTTGTACCAGTGCTGCCTGCATTAGAAGAAAATGAAGTGAAAAGAGATTCAGGCTGCTGCAAACCTGCACGCTGGCAGTGAAGGCACCAATGTGTCATCATCTAGCTCAGCAGGGATTCATTCTTCCAACTTTCTCAGTGATGATAAAAAATTTGGAAGCTGAAGATGCTAAAAAGCAGAGTTATGATGCTGTCACTGTAGAGAAGTAAACATTTAGGTCGTCTGAATGCTAAAGGGAAAGTGCCACAGCAGTGTTCTGGTTGTAACACGTGACACTTGGCGGCATGAGCAGCATTGGGGCTGCTCGTGCCTACGTGGATGATGTGATCAGGAGTGGGGCATCCACAGGGAGGTGAGCCAGCACCACAGCACGACTGGATTACGTTAAAAAACAGAGGAGTGAAGTAGAAATGGAATAACAGCTTCTACATTCAAATACCTGTGATATTCTCAGCACCCGTGTGGGGCAAGGGAAAGACAACCTGGGGAACACTGGGTCTCAGGAAGGTGAGACTGCTTTTCCCTTGGGAGGCCAGGAGCCTCGCCGTGTGAAAATGGACACTCTCCTGCTATCATAGCAAATCTCTGGAGAGGGGAGAAGGGAAGCAGAATACAAAATGCTCTGTACCCTGACTGCAAAAGGGAGGATTTCATTAAAGCTCTTAGTAATCTGTAAAAGAAATAGAATTATGCAGAGAGGCCTCTTTCAATTCAGAAAGAAGGAAGGAGATATGATGCTTAAGAAAGTGTGGATTATCAGTCCCGCCACTACTAAGGAGGCAATTTTTCTTCTGCAGGTTGGCTAATGTGTTTGGTGTTTTCTTATAGCAAAGAAAAACAAACACACACCCCAAAGAACAGACTAGGTGGAGACGGGCAGAAGAAATCTCAAGTACTGACAATTTCAAGAAATTATGTGGGAGTTCCCCTAATGCCCACTCCAATATAGAACTTTTCCTGCAGCTGGTGAGCAATACATTTTTAACATTTCTTCCACAAGTCTGTAAGCCCAATTTAGACAAGACACAGCTGTACTGCAGTGAATTATAATGTTGTGCTTATGCACTTGAATTAACAGCAACATCCCTCAAAAGCAACTTGCATTTCACACAGCTTCAACAGCAACAAAGCAAATAAACTACGCAGCACTTAGGAAGAACACTACTGATTGCAGCCAATGCATAAGAAAAAATATGTGCCCACTACCCAATTTCTCGTTGAGAACATGGAGAACAAACAGAGTGAAACCAAAAAAGCCCAGTTGCATTAGAAAAACACAGTTTGTTCTGTGGTTGCATGCAAAACAAACACGTGAGAAAAATTATTCTGGGGAGTAATAGTAGTAATAGTAGTCCCTTTTTTCTGGCTGTAAAGTATAGACCTTTTATCTTTGCAGCAGCACAGGAACTTACCCACTGCATAGCTCACGGTGTGTCTGTGCTGTCACCATCATCACCAGCTATTCAGATGACCAGGAGCTTCCAACCCTTCATGTCTTCCTAAGACCTCCTCTTTTAAAATGTGGTATGGAGACAGAACAAGTAAACAAGAGACTGTTCAAGTTGAACAGGAAACACCTTTGCATTTCATGGAGGAAAGTCTAGATTAAAATCCTGGTGCCTGACAGTCTGAAAAAAAAGACCTAGGAGAATTTTGAGCGTCTGAGCTCACACTGCCTGTACATTTGCATAGTATATTCACTGCATGCTTAGAGATAACAGAAACTAAATCTGTTTTGTGTCTGAAGTCAAAATGAATTATGTACTGATAGGAAATAAGCATTTTTAAAAGAAGAGAAAATACACGATCATCTTATTCATAGATTACAAAGGATTGTCCGCAGTATCTGTAGGACAACAGAACAACAACTGTTCACAGTTCAGACTTTTGCACCAGGCTGTCCATACTGATATGGGGTGGGTCAGTAACACGTGTGCAGCATGAGGTGGCTGCACTGGTCTGGTTCACCTCAAAGTACTACACAGCTGCTCTAGCTATGAATTGCCATGAATTGCCAGGTAAAAGGGAAGAACAAAACACTTTTGCTCAACAAGCAGAAGTTGTTAGACAGAACCATTAACACCACTGATGCAAAGCATTTCCCACTCTCAGTAGTATTTTAAAAATCATATTTAGAACAGACTAAATTCTGTGCAACAGGACTTCTGTCAGCCAGAATGTTCAGATGGGTCTGTCTAGAGACAACCAAACCCAAAGAACTTTGTAAGCAGCTTTCTGTTTCTGAGGTCTTTGCTCTCTGGTTTGCTTTCAGCCAATTCATTGGCTTCTGCCTTGCAACAAACTCTGTACTCCCCCCTCTTTGTCTTTGGAAATTTCTCTCTCCAGCCCTTCAGAGACCTCAAGTTCTTTTCACTCTTAGCTCCAGAAGCTGTCTCTCCCCAGCCAGCCCCTATCCTCCTGTAGAAGGCTTCTCAGTAACTTTAAGAAAATGACACCCAGACTGTCACTGTTTGTCACAAATAATTTTAGAAACTAAAATATTCTGGCTGAGAACCAAAGGGAATGAAAGAAGTTTCCCATGAAATGTTGTCATTTTCGGTAGAAAACATTCCTGCATTAGAAATTCAGTTTAGCACCAAGAGGTTTGATGGACACATTCTGACAAATTCTCACAAGGGAGAGTGTCTTCAGAAGACAAAATTTCTGTTTTAAGCAAGGTTACTCATTTACTTGATATTACTAATGCTGCTTTGGAAAAACAGCATGACCATCTTTAATGATAACATATAGAAGGAAATTTGCATTGCACAACTAGCTGCAATGTGAATACTCTTTTCGAGTTTCACAACTACCCAAAAAGCAGAAAAGTTAAATGCGACTCAGCTAAACAAGTTGCAAACCATAAGCATGAAGACTGTAGACGAAAAAGGGAAGAGTATTGATTTAACCAAGTAATTATCCTACAGATTTGTATGAATTGTCCACTGCAATTGTAGAGCACAACTCAAGGCAGCTCAGTTACCATCCCAGGATCCTGAGGCGTATCAGAATTTGACTCCTATTAAATTAAAGTCAGAGTTTTAAGGCATACATTCATTTTGTTGACTGCAGAGCAGACACCTCTGAATCTGGGTCATTGTGAAGAAGGCAACACAGAAGTTATGATGCCAGGAGGAGGAAAGAAGATTGAGCAGCCAAGCACTGATCCCTCCTTGCAAAATTCTTGTACCCTTCATCCAGCAACTTGTTTATGCACGAGCAGTCCAAGGAAGAGGCAGTTGAAGCTTCACTCATCTGAAGTCTCTATTCTTGTCTCTAGACTGGGGACTCCTGTTCTTTTGTGCTGGTTTCGGTGGTGATAGACTTAATTTCCTTTACGTTCTCTTGTATGGTGCTATATTTTTTATTTGTGACCAAAGCAGTGTTGATAACACACTGGTGTTATCAGCTGTTGCTGAGCAGCATTTGCACAGCATCAAGGCATTTTCTGCATCTAAGGCTGCCCTGACAGTGAGCAGGCTGGGAGTGCATGAGAAACTGGGAGAGGACACAAAGGGAACAGCTGACCCCAACTGGCCAAAGGGATATCCCATGCTGTGTGACCTTTTGCTCAGAAATAAAAGCCATCAGGAAGAAGAAGGAATGGGGACATCTGAAGTTATGGCATTTGTCTTCCCAAGTCACTGTTTTGCATGAGGGAGTCCTACTTTTCTGCCAATTTTTCTGGGTGCCATTTGAAAGTAGTGAATTAATCCCTTATTTTGCTATGCTTATGTGTGCAGCTTTGCTTTACCAATTAAACTGTCTTTATCTCAACTCTCTAGTTTCTCACTTTTGCGCTTCAGATTCTCTTCTCCACTGAGTGGCTGTGAGGGGACTTAGCTGCTACTGGGGTTAAACTACAGCATCCTTCAATCTTGTTTATCATTAGGGTCCAGAAATTTCCCAGAAATGGCAAGCAGAGAGTGCCTGACTTTTTTAGCCTTCTTACTAGTTTCCTGTCTTGGGAAGACAGACTACTTATATTGCCAATCTCATGCTCAGTGAAATGTAAGTCTGTTTTCTTGGAAAAAGCTTCGAACTCTGGGCTGCAATATGAAAGCTGGGTTTATGCTGCCGTCATCAACTTCTTTATAGTAAAGGGAGGATACCCAGTTAGTTGTTGAACCCTAACAAGGCAAATTTTATGGGCAAATCTCTATACTCTTAAAGAGCAGATGTGACATTACACTGCAGTGAATACTTTAAGTCACACAGGTGGAACCTATTTGTGATCCAGGGCTTAGTAGAAAGGACTGGACATGCTGAGTTCATGTAGCCTCCCTATGTGTGTCATTTCCCCATCAGCTTGAATCATATTTGGTACTTAAACAGGAATTGAATACCAAAGTTCCTGTGCAGACTGCACTCTCTCTGTCACTTGAACACGTGTGTAAATCATATCCCAGGTTCTGGCAGTTATATTTTATAACCAACTGTTATGAGTATACAATAAAATACCATCAGTGTTTACACTAGGTGTCTTTATTCCATAAAATATTTTCAATGTGACCAAAATAGAATTGAGTCAATTAATAAACAGTATTATTCCTACCAGTGATAGGAGATAAACACATGAAGATGGGTAAAAAGTATAGAAATAGAACCTCATCCACTCCTTTTCAGTTAAAGATCATGTACTTTCAACTTGATGATTTTTGACTGCTGGAAATAAAGTAAGACCAAATATCCATACAGCCATGTCAAAACTATTCTTGTCAGTTAGAACTAATAAATATTTAATTCAAATTAACTTTGTGAAAGTAAAACCAGCTCCAAATAATAAAACAAAAAAGCACAATTATAAAAGCCATAAGTAATCTAGATACATTCTGTCCTCTGTTCATTCATTAGATCAAAACTAATAACAGTGTTCAGTCTAGGGGCAGTGAACTGTAAAAGAGCACAGAACTAAAGCTCACGTACTTCGTGGCAGGGTGTTTGCTTCCCATGTTCCCCAGGCAGGATTGCTTCTCTGCCCTCAACACAGGAAAGATGCAGCCGTGGATACTTGTGGGCTACTCTGTGCTGAAGAGCTTCTCATTGTTTGAGGAGATACCTTGTCCTGCTCCCTCGAGGCAGTCACTCCAGAAGGTTCCCTTTGCCACGGCAGGAATGCAAACTGATTGCACAGAGCTGGTGATACTGGGCTCAGAGAAACAAAGCTCTATGAGGGGAGCTGTCACTCAGCTCATGACAGCAAGTGGGTTTCCTGACCAATCTACATCTTTCCAGGAATAAGAATACACACACACATATATAAAATATACATGCTTTTTATGGTCAAACATAAATACACACACACTGCACATCTATTTAGATACATGTACATAAGCATATGTGTATGTCTCTTTTAATTTTAGAAATGAGACCCTCTGAAGCCACAGATGCTGTTATGCTCTGCATATGGATGTGAGAGGATGGGAATGAGTGGAGAACATCTTATGGAAATTTGAGAAGTTCCCCACCTGATTTTCTGTGAAGAACAATACAGTATTTATGAAGCTTCAAAAATGGGTGGAAGGACTTGTAAAAAAAACAGCCTCAGACTGTCTTATTATAGATGGCCCCAGGGTGTCTAGACTTTATAAACAATCAATAGTCATGGTGATAAAAAAGTGAGTCTGTTTTTGAATTATAACCTCATTAGACAAGTTCAGTGTGCTGCACAGAATAGCTCTTTGGCCAGTCCTTCCTTGGGAGCCATTTCTAGTATAATTACAGAATCATAGAATCACAGAATCAACTAGGCTGGAAAAGACCTTTGAGATCATCGAGTCCAACCTATGACCTAGCACCACCTTGTCAATTAAAGAGTTTGCGTCTCCTCCTCCCCCCAGCTAAAAGCTTCTCCCTCTTGCCTCCAGCAGTGGGTTTTTCATTTAACACTCCAGTGCCTTACCAACAATAAAAAAACCCAAATCACCCAGACCACTGAACAGACGATGATTTTTTTTCCCAGGATGTGACCTTCAAACTGTTAAATTTACAATATAAATTTAAGTTTCCTTTTCTCTTTCAGGTTTACAGTTTCAAATAGCAGGTTGTTATGTGGTGTATTCCACTCAGGGGCCACACACCACTAAGGCCTACCAAGGTACTTCCATTTGTACCTAGGTATGTGAGCATTCCCTTTGATTGTTGTGGGATTCAAGCAAATCACAGGTACTTCGGTGAACAGGGATGGAGTCAAGTACATATCTAAAATGAGCTGGCACTTTATCTTTTTTTAAGCTCAGGCTAAACATGGGAACTTCGGGTATCTGCATTGCTCCAGAGATACTCCACTGACTGAGAGCTTTCCATTGTTTTTTACAAGTTGTAATAATTCATGACTTGAGCAAAGTTTGTCAGGCTTAGCTCTATAGAAAGTTAGTTTGCCTGACAGATCAGAAAAATGCTTCTGATATGCAAAATCCTCTTTCCCTACATCACTAATGCTAATGCAACTTATCACAACCCAGTAGTTTTTTATTTACTTTGTAAAATGTACTTTTGATCTGTGTAAATTTTACTATGGTCAAACATCCATATGGGAACCCGTCAGTACCTTTTCTAGCAATAACTTTAGAAAGCCACGTCCCGAGTGACTAATGAGCTGACTCATTAGATGAGGTGTTTCACCTCAGAGTTAAGTGCATCAGCAGAGAAATGAGGAAGAAGCTGCTGCTGGTGGTGGTGGTGCTAGGCAGGTCTCAGAGAGAAATAAAGTCCATTCTTCACTATCAGCTCGGCATCTTTTTAAAAGCTATATTCACTCAAGGGAAAAACTGGCAAGGAGGATTTTGATATTTTTCCTTGTGAGACATTTCAGATCTTGGTGTCATCATCTGCAAAATTTATATTTCACACATGACAAGATTCATATAAAAATGTCGTGTAGTAGTGCTAATCATAAGCCAAATGCAGACTACATTTAGAGAAAAATATATACAGAGAACAAGGATTTAGGATTGGATGGATCAAAAAGTTAAGTGAGAGATACAACTTTAAATTTAACTGGAAGTAACTGGTTTAATTTTTATTCAGTTGCTAAGCTATTGAAAGCCATGAATGTAATCAGTAAGCAAGAAAAAAAAAAATTAGCAAGTGAAGCTGTTTTCCAAAGCAAGCAATATAAAACCAACAAAGCAAAAGCCCAGTTATACAGTCATAGAAGACACTGAATGTATGGATCCTGTATCAGCGTCTTAATTCATGTTACTTAATTTATGTTCGAAGAGGAATGCAAGTATAATAAGTAGATTTTAGCTTCATCTATAAATTAATATTATTTAGTGTTCCTTTAATTTCTGTCTAGATCATAACAATTTTTATGTAGATATATTAGAGTCTTATTAGATATATCCTTGTCTCACAGAAGATAGCTTTAGGTGCCAAACATTATAAAACATTTTCTAAGCTAGACAGCTTGGTAGGAGACCAAGAACTTCAGTTCTCAGAAATGCTCAATTTTACTTGCAGGATGTCTCTGCAAGTGATGGGAACTCAGTACATATTAAAGGCAATCCTGTCAAAAAAAACCCAAACAACTTTTAACTGCAACGCTGAAGTAATTTAGACTAGGAACCATTTTTAAAATCCCAAACACTATCTGAAATTATCCAATGATCCATAAATAATCCCATTGCATCGGGAAAAATCAAGAGAGAAAGAGAATGCTCAAGAGAGCTTGAATGCATTCTTAGCTGAAATCAATGCTTGAGAAAAACATGAACTGATATTCAAAGGGTCATGAGCTAAGTATACAGAAATTTACAGATTAGCTACATTAATTGTGCCAAAATCAGCAGCAGCAAAGAAATTACATAATAAAACAAACACAACTAAAGAAGATACACATTTTAAAGGCCATATCTGTCATCACTTTCTCTTCTTTGTTTTATGGTCTGTCTCTAATGTTTCTCATTACTCGTTCACCAAAAAAAGTACCCCTTCCTTTTTCGGTATTGTCAGATTTCTGGGGAAGAAATCACAATTCTTTGTACCCATGAAGTCTTTTCCAGATGCCTACTGTAAAATTAACACACAACTTTAGAAAAGAAAAAAAAAAAAAAGACTTTTTTGCTCCAGCCATGTCTTACCACTGGCATCTCTACAATTCTTAGAGAGGGGGAGTTCTAGGAGCTTTGTGAAATGAAATTATTAGTACAGAAAAACATTTATTTACTCTGACATTTCTTAGAAGCAGCCTTTGTTGTTCATACAGCATAGAATTCAGGCAGAGTTTCTCTGCTCATCTTACCCAATTTCAGGCTTGGAGCAAGATTTCTTCGTACGCTGTACAAGATGACATCTGAAATTGCATTATGCTGTGACAATGAGACCCCACTAACTACACTATAAAACTAGTGATTCCTGCACAAACACATTTCCCATCTGTCCAGGGGGGTACTGCAGGGATGGCAGACTGCAGCTGAGTGGCGCGGACATCCTCGAAACCGTGTCAAGTGATGCGAGTACAGCTCATTATCACACAGCAGTACCACACACTCCGACATAGATTTCTATTCCCACTGTGATTTTAAATGCCTCCTTACAAATAAGCTTCTCAGAGGATTAATAGTTGGATTTTTCCAACTATTGCTATATAGAACAAGTTCAAATAAGGAAGCCTCAAAAGTCCCTGAAAGTCTTACTACCTGGCATTCATTTGTCAGGCAGGACAAGGAAACCTTAATGGCACTTCTGAGTACCAGTATGGTTTACAGTAGTGAGCATGTTCCTGAATAGTGAGACCAAGAAAGCAAAAACTGTGGGGATGCTCCAGCCCTCTATCCACTGCTGGGTTTTAGTGACAATGTCTGTTTGCCATTCCCTGGGACAATGGTTCTGCTGGTAGAAGATTAAACCAGAGTGGGCTACTGAGTTCTGTAAGGTTCAGGTTGCTCACCAAGAAAAGCTCTGAAGTGTTTTTGATGTTAATATGTCCAGTGAAATCAGCTTTGAAAAATGAAATACATCTTGTTAAGCTAAATTTTGACAGCAGGATGATATTAAACTTACAGTGTCACCATCTCCTTTTGAGTTTCCCTTTGGGAAGACAAAGAAGTATTTCTAAGTACTGTTTGTTTGCTTCATTTGTTGTATGTACATTTATTTGGTCAAGTTACCTCATCATGGGCAAACCTATCATGTATTAAAATTATTTTGTGCTTTAGTTGGTAGATAAATAAAATATATAGTGTGCAGATACTTGCAAACACTTAAGTGAGTTTGGTGCTCAGCTATGACTGAAGTTTTGTGTGCTCTGGACACAAAACTAAAATAAGAGCCCTGTGGAGATTCCTGAATTAGGAGTCTTCAAGAATTGAATTTACTGGGCATGTACCTTCTACTTTAAGAATTACATTTTTGAAGCTGTCTGTGTAATGCTGACCAACACAACAGATGATTTGAGAAATACTGTGAGATGAGTGTGTTAGTGCTGCTAATTTATAGCAAAGAAAGCATGTGTGAAAGTCAAAGTCTCGTTACCATCAGCTCCTTGCCAGTTTTTCCCAGATGCCCTATTCTAGATGCAACAAGCCAGGTCAGGCAAATTCTAATTTACTTGAAGGTATCTACAGCCTTGGCAGTTTGCGGAAAGACAATACCTTGCAGGCCTAACACACTGACATCAAGTAATGAAGCTGAAGAGATAGATATATATATATATATATATAGATAGATATAAAAATACCTGTGTGCCTATGTTAATGCAAATGCCTGATTTAGAAGAAAGAGTAGCAATGATCTTTCCTAGCTATACTTTTACTTTCACAAACCATTTAATCAATCAGTAAACCTACCTGCCAATCTATATGTGTCTGTGTATGGGGAGAGAGAGAGAGACACATTTAAGCCAACTAGGAATACACAATTTAGCAGCTGTAACACTGCAAAACAGCATGTACTCCACCAATTAAAAGAAAACAAGAAAAGAGCATTAGCTAAAGCAAGCAATCTCAGCCCTTTTGCTGGGAGTCTTAATTTAGAAAATCTACTCGGGAGGAATAATTGTTCCCATTCGTTATTTTGCTTGGATGACTTTTACAGAACTGTTTTTGCCGTCAATTGGCAAATTCAGTGGAAGAAACAAATTACCCTATTATTAAAGCATATTTGCAGCAAACAATAGATATTCCATACAAGCTATGCTTATCCGGCCATTTTTCCTAACAACTTCTAAGAACATTATGCCTTCATCTCCATATGCCTTTGTGTAACTGGTGTTTAATAACAGGGTAGATCTCCAGCAGAACACGGTCCTGCTCACTCCACGTGTACCCCACTGGGCTCTATTCCAGGCCAGGGAGGCCTCACTGACTGAAACTTGTGACCTTCTCAGCGGGTTTCCAGCATTGTTCACAGTTTCTGTGCAGCTTGAGTCCAACCTCTCACTTCTTCTGCTAGGGTTATTTTCTATCAGCATTCCTGTTACAGGCTGCCCCTGTTTTTACAGGTGGCAATATAAGGATGTTTGAAAGTTTCTTCTGGGCTAATATTTTGCTACTTTTCCCTATTAATGAGAGTTTGGTTTTTATTTCACTTCAGTGTTTAATTAGTTTATAAGAAAAGCTGACTTGGGAATTGACCTGAGTATACTTTTCAAAGTCAAGTATTTAGAATTAAATTAATCTTGCCTAATTTTTGGCATGTGTGAGTTAGCTCAGATACTGTCTGTTACTTGTGTACAATCCTTCCACACTTAGTGGAAAAAAAAAATTATCTTTTGGGCTTGCAGCTTTTTCTTCCACTGGTGGTCGAAGTAGTGAAGATTAAAAGAAACCATGAACATCTAAACAGGGAGCTTTAAAAAATAGAGACTTAAAGTCCAAACCTGTAGTTCATTCACCTCATTCATTTTGTTTTCCTTGCAAAATCATATACATTTCATAAACTTTCAATGGATGTCTTGAAATGCAGGTTGCAGCACAATCTTTACTCCTCTCATTTAAAATGAAAAAGGGTTAGCAGATCAATAACCAATGGATTAATGAGTCACTGATGATAATGACAGTGATTTACATCAGCAGTACCTATTATCAAGAGCACTCACAAAGTACTTGGGAAGCAGATTAACAAACTATTTCTGCTTAAGTGGTGTCGGAAGCCAACTTCCTTTGGAAGCCAGATGAAGAAGGATGGCAAATAATGACCATTAAAGCGAATATTGAACTACAGTTGCCACACAATTGTGTAGAAGACACCGTACGTTGTTCGCTTCAAGAATGTGAAAATAGCACTACATCTCAGCTGTCTGAGCATGGCCCTTCTCTGTCAGAAACCAGGCTGGGCACGTGAATTTTGCCATGTGCCCTAAATGCCACCAAACAAGAGGTGTGTTTGCACATAATATGTTCCTAATTTGAAAGGCCTTCACGTGGAAGATGTGACCAGTCCCTAAACCAGTCTACACGTCCTAGGTCATGCCAAACCTCATCAGCTGACAAATGAGCCTTGCAATCTTCAGGAATGCTTAATACTGCAAGCAAATAGGCACACAACCTTTCCATAATGGTCTAAAATACCAATAATTCTTTATATATCCTACCAGAAGTAGCAAAGAAAAGGAGGCAAAACAATGAAACACTGGCATGAATTTGAATTTTCTCTTTCTTTATCATCTGATTGTTTTTGGATCACCTTAGCAAATCAGGAGCGTTTCGCTCTATCTGTGAAACTGAAAATCTCCCTGTTCTATTCTCCACCTTCTTTATGGTTTGCAGACCATTTTTTTCGTACACACTACATCCAGAATTAAGTTACACTCCTTTGCTCCATGCTTGTATTTCTTTTATTTCTGTGAAGGCAAGCTTCCTAGTTTTTCAGATCCAATGTACCCGACCTCCTCATTCTGGTTTTTGGTAAATCCCTCAGTTCCAAACCCCTTAGCTATGGTCTCAGCACTGCTATCCCTCTGTGCCCCGTTAACAGAAAGCATGAAGATTTACACCTTTCCTTGGCACTAGCCTGGAAGTGGCACGCCATGACCCCAGCTGTAGGCAGCAGACTACTGGAACCCTGATAAACTCTGTAACACAGCAATTCTGTGAATGCAGGTGGTATTCCCAAGATTCATTTAAATATCCTTCACACACAAATAGGCATTAGTCATCGCTGCTCGTTATAATTGTGAATGTACTCAGCACAGTCAAGATGCTAAGTTTGGTAACAAGTCATGATCAGAAAGGTAATCAGCTACCTTGACTGGAAAACATGGGTAATAAATTCAGTGTGATGGGGCCATGTAGGTCTTATGTCCTCTGACAGTCATTGAACTTAAATGGCAGCAATCCTTAAACTAAAATTTGTTTTTAAGTGGCTGAAGGATAAAGAAATGGTCTCCTACATTTTATTTTCCTGTTTCCACTGGAAACATGAAATGCTCTTGTTCATCGTTTCACACGGAATAAGAAATGCAAGTCTACCTCCATAAAGCAAAGACACAAGAAAAGAGATAAACACAATACAAAAAACAAGGAAGACGAGGTTGTGAAATGTGTAAACATTTATATGTCTGTCTGGTTTGGGGAAAAATAAAAGCAAATAAACAAAACATTTGCAAGGAAACCTTTCAAGCCATAGTTTTTTCCAGAAACAGCATGACTGGCAAACTGTGACCTGCAGTGACCATAACTTTGCATAAGGGTGTGGATGGACTGCAACCTAACAACCTGTGCTCATTGAAGTTGACAGAAGTTTTGCCACTGAAATTAACTGAGTTTCGTTAACATGAGTTTCCTTATAACGTAATGCAGTTGCATGCAAATGTAAGATACCGAGAACATCTGCATAATTTTGCCTGTAATTCCACAGATCTTCAAGAAAACAGATCTTCTCAGAAAAGACAATCTTTTAAATATAATCCCTTTGGAATTCTCACCGGAGTGATTCTTACCTGCAGAATGTATCGCTTACCAGCACCAAAGACTTAAATACAAAACAATAATGACAAGATGCTCATAACAAAATAGCTTAAGGCCTGTAACACCATATAAGAAACAACTCCTAATTTCCCCTGTGGTTTCTGTAATCTTTGACATTGCATTTACATTCTGCGTAGCTCTCCAATGTGTGCTGGAATCCCGGCACAGCAATATAAAAGTAAAACAGTTCCAAGGGGTTACATTAGGATACCAAGGATCTCAAAGACAAGACTTTAGCTATTGACAAGTTTCATGAATAATTTTACTACATTTTTAATACTTTATATTAAAAATATCTGTACAAGATGCAACATCGTTATTCTTTTCCTTTTACTTTCAAATGATTTTTTGATGTGTCTAAAAAAATTCCGTTTTCACTCATAGGTCTAAAAATCACACTTCTAGTTTGAATATAAAATGCAATTAAAATGCACACTTCTCTGTTAGAGCTGGATGGGCATGAAAATAAGAAATTTCTTTTTGCCTTCTTTTGTAACTTAACGTTGCTTTAATTTTTAAAAGGCCATTTTTTTAAAGCAAGAATATTTTATTTAATAATTTAGTACTCACTTCAGTTAGAATAGTTATTAAAACCTTCAATGGCATTACAATTAAAAGTTTGAAAATAGGTTTATAATTTCTAGCTTGATACAATTTTCTGCTCTGAAAAGAAAGCTAATGCAAAATCACTGTTTTAATCTTGGTTTTGTTTCAATATAAGTCTTTAAAACTACCATGGAGGACTCTTAACTGAAAATGTATTTCAGTAGATCTGAAGATGCTCTGCATGCAATGGGTCAGCTTTTTCAGTGGCTGTAAACTGATGCAACCCTACTGTCTGAAGGAAAGGCATTTGCTCAGGATCTTATTCCTGCCACTCAGCAGAGAAGGGCTAAGTTGCCAGCACAGGAAAACCTTTGTCTAATTTGTATGTTCCATCTTGATATAATTTTCCATGAGGCCAATCATGTCTAATCATGTCAAAATTGTAAGCCCAGCGTCACCTGCCTTAGGTAAGTCCGAGAACAGGACAGGACCAGATGTAGATGGGAAGCACAATTTCCCCACGCTTAGCATCCTGCTATGTGCATTTTTTCAGGGTAAATGCTGAGAAGAGATGTGATGTTGTTAAGAGGGAAGAGCAGCACTGAATAGACACTTTACAGAAATCTTCTGGGTTAGACAAGAAGCCAGGCAGGAGAGAGGCTGACTTAGAGAGCAGCACAGCAGCTCTGACAGCTTTCAAAAGGCTAAGCCCACCACCACTTTGATACAGAGTGAGCTGTGCTGGATATATCTGAGGTACTCTTACCTAGGCAAGACAAGAATTTTTCAAATATATTGCAGTGTTTAAACAGCTGCACGTCCTAATCTAATGCTACTAATGCCACTAATAATAGTAGCTACAATAATATACAAACCACACTCTGTTCCCAAGGTTCATTAAAAGGTTGTCTAGTACTATCTGTTTGCCCTTTATACCAATACATTGTTTTACATGGTACTTTTAATTTAAATCTGCAAGACTTTGCTTGGCCATTTTGGACTGAAATTTTCCATGTCGTTGTCTGTCCCATGCTTCATTCCCTCTTTGTTGGAAAGTCTCAGCGAGCACAAAGTTAGTCACTCCTGAAAATGAGGCAAGGAAAAATTTTATTCTGAGCTTTGAAAGGACTGAATGTATCCACTGTGCTGAAGTTGGGTCACAAAGAGGGCAGGGAAGGCCTTGTTTTGTACTATGGATGAGTTCTCCAAAATGTTCCAGGTTATCAGGTACCCTATACTTTGCAGAGAGTTGAAGGCTAAAATTTCTTGACAATTTTCCAAGACTTAGTTTCTGCAGCCTTAAGCTTTGAGGTGCTGAATCGAGACTTTCTCTGCAAGTATGAGTCCATGCTGCTGCCTGCGGTCAGCACAACTAAGCAGAGGAAGACTCTGCTCCTCCATTGCTTCAAATCAGTACAAACTGCAGGACCTGTGACTGCTCCCCAGGTCCCAGTGCATTCCTCAGCCATTTCCTGAGATGAAACATGCAAGAATGGGAAGCAGACCTATTTCTTGCTATTCACAGGAAGGAAACCTTTCTGCATGTGATGTACAGGGTCTTTGGCATACCCAGTTCTGTCTGACTGGCCAACCAGCATGGGTGAGCATTACATGGGGTTCACTAGCAGTCCCAGTGCCTGACACAGCTCCAATGTCAGGGGACAGAAAAAAGAAGGAGCTGCAAAATTTAATTGCAAAGGGGAAAACAGCTTGAACTGGTAGGGACCAAAGACAATAAAATGGATGAGGAAGGTGGGAGTGAGGAACAGGGACTGATACTTGACCCTGTCAGGCTGGGACTTGAACAAAGGGAAGAAGATTCCATCTGGGGTGAATACAGGAGTTAAGTCTGAGTAGAAAGGAGATCACGGGACTGAGAGACTGAAGAGTTCATCACTTCACAGATTTTAAATCTTAAAAGATCCATTAACTGATACAGTTAGCTTTAAGAAAGATTAAATGGAAGAAGGATTCAGTCAAGGAAGACTGGAGAAGGTATCAGGGACAGGGCAGAAGGCTGGTTGACACTACTCCTGTCTCCAGTGTCTGGGAAGTAAAGCTGATAGTCTGAGAGTGGAAGAGGGGACTGGGAATGGTTGTGTAGGGAGAAGAAGCTTCAGAAAAGGGAGGATGGAAGAGCAGAAGGAAGATGAGTGTTACGGTGGAGGGAACAAGACAGAGGATATTGTCTCTGGAGTGACCAGAGCAGATGGCACAAAACTTTCCAGAGTCTGGAGCACGTTGCTGAGTGCAGCTGTCCCACCATGCCCTTCCCTGCCAGGAGATCCCTGCAGGAACTGTTAGGGAATTGCTGCAGGCCTTTGACTGCCTGTGCACACGCAGAGGAGGAAAACCCTCTGCTGCTGTCAGTTCCTGTGCCCACCGGGTGTGCTGGTCCCAAAGCACTCTGTCTTCCTGATGATCAGGGGGGACTCCACACATATTGAGTGAGAGAGTTTCCCCCTGACATTTCTTTGTAAAGCACTGTAGAAAAACACACTTAGACTGTGGAAATACAGGCACCCAAGAGTTAAGGAAAGCCACATTTCAGGTGTGCTCTTCCATACTTGTTAACGCACCATTCCTGTTCTGCAGCCATGAAGTGGACAAATAAACTAACCGTGTGAGATTTTTTCCTTATTCCTTGTAAAGTTTTACTGAAAGAAATGAGCAGGAAATTTTGGGAGAAGCAAGGACATTCTCAAGGAAGTCAAATCCTGAATGGAAGAGCTGGCTTTTAGCCCTGTCTCAGCCACAAACTTCTTCTCTGATGATAATCGAGTCACTTAACCAACCAGACTAGTTATTATGCTTGATTTTACATGGATTTCATGCAAGGAAATGCTTAACCTTCCCATATGCAATTGAAACCTCTGGGTGCTAAGCCTCGAGCGAAAGTTGAAATACAACACGAAATACAACATGAAATACTCCGCAATATCAATTTCCACAGCGAGTCTCATCTAAAAGAAGTGTGTACATTCTTAGCTCAGTGCCTCTGTAATAGAAAAATTCAAATAATCTCATGCATATTTTGGGCAAATACAGGGATCGGTTTTTCATGCAGCTAGATGATGTGGTGATAAACCCTACAGAATTTCACTTTCAATGCAGTTTGACTAATTTGAAGTAATGGGATATAGAGACAAATTGAGAAATGAAGGTTTAAAAAAAAAAAAAAAAAAGAATCAATTAGTTATTCTCTGCCCTGGGTGGTTCAGGATACGAATAGAAAAAGGAATATGCAATTAAAACTTTATCAGCATCCATTCATGAAAAAGAGTTAAGATACACTTGCACTATTAACCTTAATTATAACATTTCTTAGTATCTTACCTTACAAATTCAATAACATTTTCAGGTGTTCTTAAATTGTGTTGATTACAATATGTGCAACACTTATTTGTACCTTGTTGAATTTGCCACATCTGGTCTGCCATTGTATTTTTTTCTTGAAAATAGAACTTCTTTAAAAAAAATCTGTTATGTTGCTTCCTTAGTTTCTCTTTACCCTTCCTTAGATGGAAAACCAGACCATGCTCAGCTTAAATCAGCACGGCCCCTAAATTCCTGGGCACATATCTGAACATCAGATAAAAGAACAGTGACTTGGCAGTCTTCCACTGTGTCTTGAAAAAAAGCCCAAAACAAAATGCTGAAAGCTTAAGCATTTGCAAACCTTTCTGTTCAGCTTTGAAATGAGATTTCCACTTATTTGGTCTGAAGACAGGAATATAAAGCAGCTAAAGTCCCTGAAACAATAGTTAATCACATAGTTTCCATAAAACATGACGGAAAATACAAATTTCAGATGCTATATTAAGGGGTGTAGCATTCTTCCACTGATCAGGATCTGCTAGGCCAGGCTGCTCAAAGCCCCGTCCAACCTGGCCCTGCCAGGTCTGGATCACTGCCAGGGCTGGGGCATCATATGGAGTAGATACGAATGATTTCCAGAAATTTCAACTGTTACAGGATGAGTTTCAAGCTACAGCATTGCAAAAGTGTTTTGGACTTGATCACGAATGTTCCTCATGCCTTTGCAGAAAACAGCTGCTTCAGGCTTTTTAAGTTTGCCCTGACCCAGCATTATCTCCCTCATGGGAAGCCCCCTCAGACAGTGGCACTCTGCATAAGCAGAAAAGTTTATTTGCATACACCTCTTTTCAGGAGTGCAGGCTTAATTTAAGGACCACAAACAAGAAAATGAAGCACCATTTTTTAATCTTAACATTTAATTATACACAAAGGAGACACTTGAATGCAGAGCAATAGGTATTAGATCAACATAAACAAAACTTCCACCTCTTTTCTTCTCACAAGTGTGAGTTGAGGTTAGACCCTCTTGCTGGATTTTAGAGAAAGGCTGGGGAGTGTTTTGGTAACTGATGAAATCTCTTAAGGAAACGAGAATTTGATATCTGTAATAAAATCTCCTATTTCACAGCTTCCGTCCAGGGGATCAGGAAGGAATATCCCATATCTTTAGAACATCTTGTATGTTTGGTTTCCTCCATTATAGATTTTTTTTCAACTTCTCCAGCTCTGCCAAATGCAAGAGTTTGAAACTGGAGCTCAGTGTCTGTGGGTGCTGCAGACATCAGCTGCAGAGCTCTGCCTGGATGTGTTCTTCCTGCCCTGCAGCAGACAGGGAAACCAGAGCGCTGCTGGTGCAGCCAGACTTGTCGTGCCTTTCCTGTGGCTGTTCCATGACACAGCTGCCCATTTGGCAGCTTGACCAGCACATGAATTTTAACAGGTTGTGAACTAAACCCAGGGGCAATAGGCTCGCTCTACCAGGCCAATGCTTTCTAGATTTTTATTTTCTAATGTATAGCTTTATAAATATTAGATTACTGGATGCTTGCTTTCCCAAGCTGCCTATTGATGCTTTTGTTTTTCTTATTTTTTGCTGTTAACTGAGACTGTCTTGCAAACATATGACTATGAAACTGTCCTAATTATGGAATTAGTTCCAATTTAATGTCTGGTTTATCATAGACCTATTTATGGATAGGCCAAAAGCTGTTCTGGCAAATTAGCAGGAAATGGAAAAAAGAAATATCAGTATGAGCTTCATAACTGTTGGCACTAACTGTGCCTTACTTATGCTCTACTTTAACGATGTTGTTTTATTTTTTTCAAAGAAAAAGCTGTTATAAGAGGCCTCTAAATTCGTAGAGCTATTAAGTTCATGATGAAAATAACATTAAGCTAATGTTCCCTGCTTATTTCAGCAATAGAGTAGTGGTGCTATTGGATCATTAAAGTGTTTTAGTAAGTTCATCAAAGAAATAATGGTGACAAAACATCTTTAGTGCCTGTGGAATCTTCTTCGCCATCTTATAAAAACCCAAAGTACAGCATCATCCCAGCCTGGAAAGCCCACAGCTCCCTTTTGCATTGTAGATACATTTTAAGACAGCAATTCAAGATGCCTATGTCTTTTAAATCACGGGTGAATTAGTATTGCACAAGGTTTGGAAAAACTGATTTTTCTTCCATGAGACATTTAGAATGCAGCTCTTATTTCTCATTTTCTACTGTGTTGGGTAAAAGCAATTAAGAGTGGCAAACCTACCGGGGGCCAGATAATTTGGCATTGTGTTGCCAGCTGTGGCCAGAACTTGGTCACACACTTTCTGTCGGCTCCCATAAAGATAAAAAATCTTATCCATTTTCTACTGCATTAATAGTAATGTTCACTCTTGTTTAAAACTGGCTATGTTTTGCTGAATTTTCTGTTGTATCCACAATGCAGACTGTACTCAACTTCACTCTCCCTGGTTGCTGCCAGCCTGCATGCATGGGCTTGCGTTTCATGCACACCAGACAGCAGAGATGTGGGGGGACGTGTGCCACGGTGCCAGGCTGCAGTTGTGGCAGGTAGCCAGATCTGGCACCTGCAGAGCTCTCCCAGGACCTCTCATCTAGATAAGGCCTGCACAGACATTCTGAACAGTTCTGAACATGAAAAAAAAAACCAAAAAAACCCAATCACTAACTCAAAACTTGCAACTTTAAACTAGTAAATAAATAAATTGACTAGACTTCAAAGCAAACACGTGGTCAGCTCTCTGCTTGAGATATTTTGCTGTATAGATTTCCCACTCAGAGGTGGGAAACTGCCTTTATGCAATATTTAAACAGCTTCCCTTGCTTTTCAAGTGGAAGCTGGCTAAAATGTATAATGTGTTTAGGGAAGGAAGAGTCATTCCCTGATGGCTGGCCAAGAAATAGTGAAGACGGCAGCTGCAGAGGCAGCTGGAGTTACCACCCTCGCAGATGGAGTGAAAGTGCTGGGCTGTAGCTGAAACAGGAGGGAATGAATGAAAACAGAAGGAAGGTAAAAATAGGGAAATAGCAAACCAGATAATGTGTCTTAATAAGATCTGAAGGTTTTCTTGTGTAACACAGCCTGGAAGAATTCTAGGCTCTTTAAAAAGGTTGTATGAACCATACACACTGTAGAAAGTTTAGTTTCTCTGAACAGGACTATAATAGAGACAGAAAAATCTTTAAATATTCAAATTAGAAGAGCTTGTGGATGCCTTGTCCCTGGAAGTGATAAGGCTTTACTAGGCACTAGGCTGAGTTCTAACAGCACAACCACTGTTGGATTAGATGAGAGACAGATCAATGGCTGTTCTCAGACAGTGCCCAGCAGCAGAAACAGGAAAATATAAAATGATCCGGTCCCAAGCACAGCCTTCTAGCATTCAGGAGCTTATGGCCTACTGGTCTTACATAACTAGTTCCTTTTCCCTGATATCCAGGATCTGACAAGATCTAAGCAGTATAACAAAGTGGAAATTGGAACCTCTTAATTTTTCTTTTTTTTCCAGTGAAAACTGAAATAGAATGTATTTTAAGAAATCAGTTTTAAGCAGAAATTTGAACTAATAATTTGGTGTAGCTCATTAAATAGAAATGGCTATTTGCACAAACTCAGATCTTTTCAACAGAGGGAGATAACCCATTGACTAAACAGAAAGCAAATTATAGTCTTTTCCATTTTAGACTTTCTTCATACTTTCTTAAAAATGCTGTTACAAAGCAAATTTCATGCTAAAGAACTTAGGCCTAGTGATACTAGGTATACATGCTTATGTGCTTATAAGAAAGATGCTGACGGAAAAGAAAAAAAGAGAAATGGTAATATGCAAACATACACCAAGAGAATGTGCTTTTTTGGGGACAGAAAATATTAAAGAGAACAACAGAAATACAGTTTCTGCATCGGGGCATAGCTAGGGTTTGTATATTTAGGCAAGTTTTGAACATAAAGTCTTATTTTTTTTCTGAGTTCACTGGTTTCCATGTCAGTCAGGTCCTCCTCAAAAAAAAGTTTCAAACAAAAATCTATACATGGACTCACAAAATGAAATGCATATTTAAGTAAGCAATGAAAATGACATCTTCTTTGCATAAGTGACCTATATTAAACATTGTGTTTGATCATGAATGTCATGTTTTTAAATATAAACAATAATCCATCTTTTAAAATTAAAAGGGCTAGCTTTTTTTTCCAGAGGAATCTAAAAGTAATTACAAAATGGCCGTTCTGGTGAACAAGTGTATGTGGGAATCAAATGATCACCCAAATACCAGTGAATCAATTTCACTGAAGGTGAAAATCCATTTCAGAGGTCGAGAATCTCACAACTGAGAGTGGTTTGTCTCAGTATAGGACTGGACAGATAATCTGCATCTTCCAAATACCATCTGCAACAAAACTGATACCAGATGCCAAGCACTAAATCTTTATGAGCTAGGTCACTCTTGCTAAGAAAAATGTTACACAGACCTGGACCTGAGAAAAAATATACACTGTGGGGGGACACTGTCTTAACTTCAAGGATTAATTAGTCATCAACTGATCCTTCCTAACTGCTATCATCAATCTCCAGTTTAATTTATTCCTAGAACGGCTGTTGTTCCATAGAGTTGTTAATGGATATTAGCATTCTAAGTTCCCACAAGAGAGTATTTGTCTTGTGTGTTTAGTTCAGTTCGACTCAAATGTCTGTATCAAAAGTCAGGACCTTTTAAGAAGTCCAGTTCTAACTTCAGGCCTTAGCTCTGCATAAAACAGATTGTGGATGAGTGTCAGAGCTCACAAAGGACATCCTCTTGCTAGTGAGTGAAGCAGCAGGTTCACAGATATGTTTGAGCCCTTGGTCCCATATGAAAAATCACATGTTCCAGTGCTTCACTGTGTGGAGCTCATTCTCAGATCAGGTCTCCCAGATAGGAAACCTGTCAGGTTTATAGTTTGAGACTGGCTGAAAAGTCTGGCAGCCTGAAGCAAGGTAGCCAAAACCTCCCCTACATTCCCAGAGGTAAAAACAGGCTCCAAAATCACTCTTGAGGAAACAGGCAAACAGGAGTTCCAGTGTGTTTCATGTTTTTGAAGGAGAAACAAAAGTGTGTATGGTTGTCTTTTCCAGACTTGCTGTAATACTAGATTAGAAGCTAATTTTAGGCTGTATTTACTTTAAGTAAAAAACAGTCCCTGGTAAATGAGAAAACAGGGATTTCTTTCCCCTGGAATACTAAACTACCAGCCATGACAAAATGCAGCTGCAGAGCAACGTTAGACAGCCAGCAGAATCCATGGTATTTACAATTTTGTCAAATGAGTCCCCTTCTGCAAATGTTTTGGCCTTTGCATATTTACATTCCTGGTGCTTCATGCATTGATATGCTTCATGGAGCACAGCTTCTGCACTCTGCCGCTGCTGCTCTTCCTGATTTCCAGTCGGCAGGTTTCCATTGCTTCTTTGTTTCCTTTCTGAATGCAATATATGCTAATTTTACAGTAAATGCCAGTTTACATTAGCTCAGCTGTCCCCATGACATAATTTGACTCGAAGTTATGCAAATTGCTTCTTTCCAGATACCTCTGATTAGCTGTAAAAAACACTCCCTAATTAGTCCAGAGATAATCAGGGAGAAATCACAGTTGATTACATATATTGTATTTGCTTCTCGAACTTGAATTGCCATATTTCCTGCCACAGGACCTGTGAGCACGCTATAGAGTTTGCACCTTCCCGGCCCTTGAAAAACATTTCAACTACTCCCTCACAGCTCCATCAAATCAAACATTTCTTTTCATACTGCCTCATAGATGACCCAGACAGCGAGAGATCCCTGCTGACAGCCGAAGAGAAATGCCAGCCAGGTGCAGTGCAGGTTCTGCCTGTTGCTGGAGATACAGACTCGTAAATCTTACTGGAAATACACAGGTGTCAGAAAGTTTTACAACTGGCAGCAAAGAGAGAGCACAAAAGCAGATTTTCTGATAAAAATGACATTGTCAACTGATACCAAAGTGACAATTTTAGAGGTCAGTAATTTATACTGAATTTCCAGTGGAGATTTGCTGGCTTGCCTCACGCTGAACTCTTGTCCCTTAGTGATGGCTCAGTAATTTATCATAATCCATTTTTCAAATAAACAGGGACAAGTGAACTTCAGAAGGCTCAACATTCAGATTCAATTTGAGTAAACAGATAAATGTTCAAAGGTTTATTCAGAGTTTGGTTTCAATTACCTAATACATCTTGAGCCTTTGAGTTACCGGGGCTGGTAACCTTTTCTACGTGGTCCCTAAATTCTTCCCCATATAAAGTGCCCGAACAAGGTAAAGAGTAGGTCATGTACCTCTTACAAAACCTCTTTTTCTCAGAAACAAGACCACAGGCTGATATTTTCTGTGAGAGAAGGAGGAGTGGTAGCTGAGCTTGAGGTCATTTATTGCTTAACAGCTCCAGACACAAACACAGATGAGAAAGAATTCAGATTTTGGGTTTAACTTGCATAAGTTCTCGATGATGCTAGGAATTCAGACTTGGATCTGCAGTTTCTGAAGCATCTCCCTCCACAAGGGATGTGATTTGAACTTTGGATTTGTATCTCTTTCAGATGGAGTCTAAAGCTTCCCCTGAAGTGAAGTACTTTTTCAAAATTCAAGGAAATTGTAACAGCAGAAGGGTGAAAATGGAGATATTTCAACTTAAAGTTGAAATGAATTGCAGGTTTGAGGAGCTAAAAAGATCAAAAAAGGAATTTTCATCATGTAGCATGAGCAAGAGGAGGAAGATTTTGCCCCTTAATGAACCTTGAATGCACAAAAGGAGATCTGTGCAAGACAAAAAGAAAAAAAACCCAAAACTTTCAGTTAGCTCAAACTCCCTGAGATCTGTGGAATAATAGGACTAAGTTCTTCCCTGATTTATGACAACGCAAGTCTGAAGCAGTGATTCAAGTCTGAATTTTACATAAACCTGATACCAAGATGTTATCATACTACCAAAAAGAGTTGTGATATGTTTTGTTTTTTCTTTTTAAGAAAAAAATTGGTCAAGTTTCTTTGGGCTACTAGTAGGAGTTCTGTTCTTTCAATGAGAAATTTCTTTGTCTCCTTGTTGCTGGGTGATGTTCTGGAGAAACTAAGGCTTACCCTGAAGATTTCTGTGTCACAAAAGACAATACAAAGTGCCCAGAGTGGCACTATATCCTCCCACACACTGCCTCTGGGTTCTCATGGTCACTGCTCTGCAGAGAAAAGCAGTGGCAAGGACAGAATACGACCATGAAATGGATTCCATAACATGGAACATAATGATTCTGGGATTCCTTTGAACAATGTTTATTACAACCATGAAACCACGGTAGCGTAAATTAGGGTATTCTGTAGATGCAGTAATTTCACATGGAAATACAGAAAAATCTGAACAGGAAGAGGAATTATCCAAGCAGTTATTTGGTTAATACTTGAGTAAGAATCTAAAAAATTGTTCACATTTTTACAACTTTTTTTCCACCTAACCTTTTGTCAACAGCCTTTTTACAGTTTTAAGACAAATCCATCCCATCAGAACAACCACCGCAGCCACAGTCTTATCTCATTTTCTCAGAGACAGCTGGGTCATAGTCAGGAAAGGGGGTGCAGGTCACACAAATCATTCTAGAAGTCCAGATGCCCTTCTTCTCCATGGCTACCTTCCCTATCAGAATCAGAAGTAAACTTTTATGGCAAATTTCCTCACCTGGCAGGGCACGTGGAGCCATTGACAGTAATGATAAATGACAGTTTCTGTGGCTTTATGACAATCTAAACGTATGTAATACCAAACATCAAAATTATAGCACGTTCACATTGTGAAGTAGCCAACACTTGCTTTGTGTCCTTTCCAGTCAGAGCCTGCACAATAATTTCTGGTCCATTTCTCTGCTGTACTGCTCTCCTGTGCTTCTGCCAGAGCTGCTCTTTCTCATCCGCAGAGTCAGGGCACAGCTGGAGAGGAGACTGTGCTCTCATCCCCTTTTCACCACTGTGGTTTTCCTCCCTCTTCTCTCAGGGATGCTACAGCATAGGCAGCATTAGTGGAGGGGCTGTTCCAAGGAGAGGAGAAATGACAGGGGGGTTATCCCATATCCATGGGATTAAAGAAGGAGGAAAATGTTTCCAAACCCCTGTAGTGTTTCAGAATCTACCACAAGTTGAAGCACCTTTCTGGGACACAGCCAAGTCACACAAGGGAGACAATTGTGAAAGAAAGGTTAACGGGGTACAAAAACAACAACAGAAAATCATCTTATTCCCAGACCCCACTGACTCTTTTCTAAAGTATCTACATGTGGAAGCGCAACACAGATTTGAGTGTAGTATTAGAAATTATTCAAATACAGTTCTCTCTCACTGTGAGGTGGAATATTGTGGACACTCTATAAAGTTGTAGAATACCAGTCCCAGTCACTTGCAGGTACAACATGCACAGCCATCCTCCATGGCAATGTTCTGATAAGTTCACCTTCGACAGTGAGAATCTGTATTTTCTCAGTAAGTTCCTAGTGATGCTTATACATCTATACCCTGGTAAATAAATTACCTCTACAAGGGATTTTTTTACTGTTTTCTTTTCTTTCCATGAACGAGTGGAGGGGGGTTTGCTTTTGAATTAATTCATCTCTATGATGCATTTGTTGTTATTACAGGATTTCATGAAGGACCCATTTGCAGACAGATCAAATATACAAGTTCTATGACCTCAGATTTCAACTATAGAAAGGAAATCCCACTCTGCCTTTTAAAAGCCACATTTGACCCTATCACAAAGTAATTCATTCTAATGATATGGACATTTTCATAGCATAGCAGTCTGCCTTTTCAAAAAATCCAAGACCAAAGCATTCCTACCGTATAGAAAAAATGGTGAAGTAAAACCAAAACACTTGATGTCAAGGCAAGAAATATCAATCTGTGACAATGCTTTGCAACGTGATGACTTTAATGCCATTATACTAAATGTTTTTGATGTAGTCATCCTTTATGACAGATTTTTAGGGGAAGGAGAAGCGTTAGATCATTGCAGTCTTGATTATATGGAAACTGAACCTCTGCTGAAATATATAATTGCATGTTAATGCTCACTGAGGTCAACAGGAAAACTCAAATGGATTTTAGTAATGCAGAATCAGGATTTCAGTGTTGAAATGTTCCTTTTTTTTTCTCCTGATGGATTGTTAAAGGTACTGCTTTGCATATTATTTGACTGGTTATTGAGTTACCAGGATAGAGATAGGTGCATAAGCACTGAAAAAATTCTCACCAGCAAAGACAGCCTCCTTCCTGAGCTTGGTCCTGAAACAGCTATCCATCCAAATGCAAATCTTTTCAGTTGTTTTACTTCTGTTCCTCAACTTCGCTGGCCATTTCTGGGCAATGATGATGCAAGAACATCCACTATTTAGTTTACTACCCACCCTTTCTTTACTTTCTTCACTTCTGTCTTTACAAGAGCTGTTTGGTTCCAGGCCTTGGGAACAAGAATCGAGGTTGTCTTTAAAGTTTGCTGTATCTTGAGCTTTTCTGTGTAGGAATTTACTAAGTCCTGAAAGTGAACAACACAGATGATTTCTTTATTCCTCTGTCTCATATTGAAGGCTCGTACTCCTCAAAATGAGATCTTTTTACTTTCTGTATATACATTAGACTTTAGTCTTGTATTTTTAGAGCATATAGAGAATGTACAGTAAAATAGAGCTAAACCTCTAAATCAGTGAAAAGCTGCAGTTATTTCATAAGCTCCATAGCTACTTCTAGAAGTAGATCAGCACTACTGAGAAAACTGACTGTAAATTATTTCATTCTGCTTTATTAAAGAAATGTGTAATGTGTATTTAGAACAATCAGAGGACCAGTTACCCAGAAGACCAGTTTTGGTTGCTATTTTTGTAACTTTAAAGTGCATAAAGGTGAAATACAGTGCAATCTCTTTAGAAAGCACCTTTTTTAAAAAAGGGAACACTTCTACTAAAATTGTTTGCTTTTGCCTCTATATTTCCTTTTTGGCTTTTGCTTTTCCCTCCCTTATGTTCTTCACTCCACAAATTCTCTTCTGATCAGCCTCTCTTAGGTGTTCTGTGCTCTGACAGTGAATTAGTTTCTTTTGATTTTATTTCCTTCCATCTCATAAGCTGATCTCTGGTCCTTCTCAAAGCTGAAGTCACTAATTTTTTTCTTCTTTTTTCAAAGTGAACATGCAATTAGTCTTTGAGCATATGTCCTTAAAAGTTACAAAAAAGTTAAAAATTTTCTTTTTAGGGGTTTCTGCCTTTTTCTTATTCCTTCTCCTTGTTGGACATAGAACTTCAAAGCTGGAAACAGCCCAAGACGGCCATAAGAGCCTATGACTGAGGCACAGAGTTTTGTTCGGAGTATGGGGTCTACATAAAGTGATGGTGCTCTGCTTCTTCAGCTTGTTTGTTTGTTTTTTTGTTTTTTCCTGGTGATAATAACTTTTATAATTCATGCTTTTATTGTCTTTCAATGGTGATATAGACACTACTAAATGACAGCAGCATTACTGGCCACTAACACTAATAGTCTTGGCATTGGCACACTATATCCTTAAATAAAAGGAATTGGCAAGACTGTCTTATTATTACTAAGTGTGTATATTTTTATGATCACACTTAATGATTTTCTGTTTAGGTCATCACTGTTCCTGTTTTGTTATCAGCAATATTCATATCTACCATCTAGTTATGTTTTAAGTGAGTTCCTAAATAGAATTAAACCAGTGTTTTAATGAATTTGTATCATGTGAAAAGAGTTGTATAAAATTCAGACTGCTTCCTCTTAAATAAAGCTAATAACTCTACAAAGTGTGAATTGGAGGTATTAACAATCTGCATTTTCTGTTTATTCTTGACTGATGAGTAGGTTGTTTGTAATAAGATGCAGTTAAATCTTTGCATGAAACAATGCATCATTTGATCAAAAGAAAGAGTAGAGAAAACATTGCTGTCACAAATACTTTGCATGACATCACTGCAAGGAAAGACAAAGTTGGTTTCTTAATTGTTAATTCATCTTCATATGAGTATTATTTGACTGGTGTTTCGCTCAGTAATTTCAGTACAGAAGTAAGCAAGGCACAGGCCTGGTTGCTATTGAACTTTGACGATGCCTTCTGATGGTCACAAATATTTGGATTTTTTTCTCTGTACCTCACAGTATCTGCTCATAATGTTTGATTTGTTTTAAGCAGCTGACAGAAGTTCAGCTTAACCTTACACTCAGATGGAAGAACTGACTTGCCCATGAGACTGAGCTAAGTCCATGAGAAACACTAAAATAAAAAGTGTTCTGTAGTGGCCAACATGCCTGGTCCATCAAGGCAGGTCAGCACAGTCACTGGACTTATCAGGTACCTGACTTCATCAAATGCTGAAAGGATATTGAATTAAGTGATCTCCTTAGCTATTAGCTAAGCTGCTGAAGGACTAGGAACTCTGAAATTAGAGACTGTAAGTTCAAGAAGGAGGAAAGAAAATTCCTCCCCTTGTCTGTAAGAAGAGGAGTAGTTTCAGATTGGTGAAATAGACAAGGTGAAAGACATTTAAGCAAAACCTCCTCTTTCCAGCATGTCATAATACACATTAGGGAGCTGCAAAACCAGAGTAATTTCTTTAACAAGATTCATTATTTTTGATTGACTTCTACCAGGGAAATGAAAGTAACCTGTGCCAAAATCATAAATTACTTGAGATTTGGAGAAAGATTATCTGCTCTCAATCTTCATTTTCTACTTGATGAAATGAGAAACAAATAATTATAGAAACATTGAAATATTTAATAATAGTAAGATATTATTAAATATAATTCTGAAGAAAGCCTTAAAGAATTCTGGATAAAACTTGCAGATGACAAAACTGATCTACAGATGTCTATTCAGATCATTTGGTAAATTGACTCCAAACACACAAGCATTTGATACAGCTAAAAGCAGTAATGTTATTGCAGCTGTAGTGACTTAATTGTATAAAATGGAGGCAAGGTTTGCAGGAAGAAGCACTGTTTTTATATCGGATCAATGGATTTAACTGGAAAAGCACTCCAACCCCAAATATCATGCACAAAGCCCTCTTTAGCTGAAGGACAGCTCTTAGTAAGAGAATGTAAAGAAAAGAGCAAGCTGGAAACAAGTGAGAAAAGCTGCCACAGAATAGACAATATCCCCCCAGTAGTTAGATATGTCACCAGGGACATGAGAGATGCATCCCTTCCTGTTTTGAAATGTATGAGTGCCTTAGTGTCTGGGCTTTTCAACATTCAGGCCCATATCTGTCTGATTTTGATCAGTTTCCACACAGAAATGAAGAGAACTCACGTGCCCAAGGTTTCTCTTTTTTTTTTTCATTTTCTGACTATATATGCTGATCTCAAAAGAGATTTCTCCTCACAAAACTTGCCTGAAGTTGAGCTAAGTGCATTGTTTGCACAGAACAGAGCTAAAGGATGTGGGACTTTATCCTGAAAAGCAGCAATTCTGGAAAGGTACCGAGAGTTGTGGTGGATAATTTGTTGTTTATGAATTTGTAGTTCAAAGCTGTGACAAGCAGGACTCTGGCACCCATTGAATGTGAAACAGGAATGTTATCAGGAAGGAAGGAGCGGGTACAGTCTTCATACACAGGGCTGAAGAGGTCACCACTGGTGAGCTGTATGTGGTTCTGACACGTGCTTCAAAGAGAATACTGCAAATTTAGCAGCCTCAGAAACGACTGAAAAACATTATTTCAGAATTTATATCTCTGAATGAAACTGTTTCCTCTGGAGAAGGAGGATATGTGATTTTGAAACAAAAGAAAGCCAGCATTTACTTAAAAAAAATAAAACACAGTAAGAGTTACTGACCGGCATTTAAGGTGAGAGAAATTCAGACTGAAATGAAGGTACAGCCTTTAATAGTAGACAGGTTAATCATTGGAATCATTGACAAAGAACAAAGAAAAAGAGATTGTACTGGTTTTATTGACTGTGTATTTTTAAAAATATATCCTCTACTTTAGCTGTGAGATATTTGGCTTGACAAAAGAATTTTTAGACAAAATTACTTGGACTGCTTTGTGCAGGAATTGTTCAGGCTTCAGAAACTGTTAATCTAGGAACCCTGCAACCATATGCACACTGAAAATAGCATCTCATAATAACATTCCTTTTGCAGGTTTTAACTCTAGAAGGCACTCAGCAATAAGCAGAAAACAAACAAACAAAAAAAATAAACAAAAGAGGAAAGTTCTGATGAGCCAGGGAACTGATGAAGGAGGAAGTGGCCACAGCAATCCCTGGCCTCAAAGATGGTATCAGTGGCCACTGCAGCAGGAACAGCATGAGCTCTGCTCACTGTGTTTGTCATTAGCAATGGTCAGGAACTGGTGGTCACTAACAGCTTTCTCCTGACAGTGACAGAGAATGCAGGGGGTGACATTCCACACCCGTGCTCAAAATGGGCATTACAGAGTTATTAAATCTGTGATCTGTCAGACATTCCTGCATCCTTATGAGGAAGAATTAGTACAAATTGATAAAGGGGATAGGGGCTGAACTATGCAGCCATATGCTTTTCTGCTCCTTATTACAACTGTGCACTTTCATTAACCTTAACTAACTTCATTAGTTCTGCTGTAAGGATAACAATTAGTATTACCCATGATTCAGTGAGAGACTTAAGGGGATGAATAATCCAAACTGTATGTTTAAACCTGAGCACCCGTTGATGCCCTTTGCTGAGTGAGTGTCATACAAATGAAGTTAGGCGAGAAGCAGCCGTGGTCAAAAGGACAGATAGACTAACAACCTCAAGTTCCTTTCAGACTTTCAATTTTTATAATTTTGGCTAAATTTTAGGGATTGCTGGAGCCCAGAGCTTTCAGTTTCTAGCAGACTTGGCTTAAATGTCCTTGCAGTTTACATGCCAAACTCTCCCTTCCCCTCAATGTTGCAATAAGACCTGATGCTGTACACCCTCTTTCCTATCCTAAGCCATTATTAGCACATGGAATTTCTGCCTCCTCCTCTGCTTGAAATCCAAGAATTTATACTAGAAAAAAAAATTCCAACCCCATCCTACAACCCTTCTTTGTTATTTAATATCAACAGAACTATATGCCAAGAACTTTTTTTCCCTTTTCTAATGTCTTCAGGCCAGCCTTAGTCTTCAGCTCGCAGAGCCTGCTTTGATTTTATGACCAGGAGCTGCGCCAAAAGCATCATTCATTCCAGTGCCTTTTGCCCCTCTTAGCCTCCAGAGCTTCCAGCTTCTTTTCTTTGCTGTCTTCTGTTGGTGCCTTACTCAGTGGAAGACAGTTCCTCGCAAAACTCATAAAGATCTTAGACCTTTTGCACTGAAAACCTTAATACTTTTGTTCCTTGCGTGGTCACATCTGTCTTTCACATATGACCTGATCTTTTTCCTATTATGTTTGATCACAAAATCCTTTTGTATTTAGAAGTAGACATTCTTTACACTTGGTGAACATTGAAAGCAATGCACTGTGATAAAACATTTAAACTTGAAAAAAACCCCACCTCATTGAAGGTTATTTTAGCAATATAAACAATAGGAACAAAAAACTCCTCCACAATTATTTAAGCACAAGGCCTCATATTTGTTCTCAATTTCAATGGCTCCTGAATAAGCCTAAGGGCACAATTCAAAGATTTTAGGTATTGGGCTGCCCAAAAATTAAGGATCTGGCCCCAGTAAAATCATTCAAAGAGCGAGTCAGGCATCTTTGCTCTAAGCACTACCAGTGGCTCTAAGTCTGAGCTCTAAAGGCTTCCCAAGGATAATGTATGGGGACTGGTGAGAGTTTCACACCTCAAAAGGATAATAGAGTAATAATACACTGAGCAAGTTACTCAAAAACTATAGAAACAGCATGAGAGGGTGCTGAGCTCTGTCCTTTCACTGAAGCTCTGAATCCAAGGTTTATCTCTTCGTGGGTCCATACACCCACCGAGACTTTTGAAGGAGATTCATCAGGGGGAAGGGTAAGCTACCTAGATAAATCTATGACCTGATTCTTTATCTGCCATCAGCAGATCTTCATCTCCCCTGCTTCCTGTCGAAGTTTTTTGTGCAGCAAAGAGGAATGGATTACAGCTGGGCACAGATGCAGCCTTTGAAGTCAGCTCCCTATTCTCGCACTCTCAGCCTTCTTCTACAGGCTGTAGGTAGACTCCTAAATTCTCTATATTTTCAGAAGTGCCTGTTTCTTATCATCACTGTGAAATAATCTTTGGAAACTTTTAAGGTATCCTATTAGCTGTACAGGAAGCCAATTTGCTTCATTACAGATTTTTGCATCACCCCAATAGAGACAAACACACATTTTTAGGCACTGAGATGGCACAGCTAGGAAGGCCAAATTAATGTGTCTGAATTTTCTATCCCTTGATTATATGAGGAATTGTGATTTTGTTCTTCAGGTCCTATTGTGATAATCATGTCAATAATTCTGATTAGATGGTCCTTTTTCAAACATGAATGTGGAAAAAATGGATGATTGAAATTAATTTTAAACTAAGCAGGCATTATGGTAACATAAAAAATAAACAGGTACTCCAAAAAACTAAGACAACGCAACAAAAATTTGCGTCTCCTGCTGGTTTTAAACCAGAAGGAATAATCAAACAGAGCATTCATAATTCCTTCCACTGTAATAATAAATAATGCATCTTCTTCATACTCAAAGTCCATTTTGATACACCTTCCCCATGAAAACAATGCAAGAATAAAAGTCCCACTGGATTCAGCAGTTCTCTTGCCTGCCTTCTCTAAAGCAACAAAACTCCTTGTAGAGAAGCTGACAGAAAGACAAGAAAAACATGGATAAAAAGAACAATGAAGCCACCCTAACGTCAAGGTAGTTCATTAGTAATTTTAGAAGGAAGACAGATGTATTGCCTTTTTGATAATTTACACAGTTTGGGAGACATTGCAAATTCTTTTTTTTTTTTTTTTAATTGTGTCTAACAATGCATAAATACTAGGCCTTAAAGGCCACTTCTTTGAGTGCTGACAGTTCTACAAATAGATTTTCTTAACATAAAATAGAACTCACTTAAGAGACTTTGTATGGAGTTATACTTTGGAATGGTAATCTTTGTATTAATTGATCTCTCAGTACAGCAGGGAACGTGACTCATACTCACATTTACTCTTTAAACTGATGTTAACAGCTGAGAAAAAGTCCTTTCGTGGCCCATTTGCATAACTCTGATTTTGGATAGTAACATTATAAAATGTGGTCTCTAAAAGTAAATTTTTTAATATTTGTGCTATAACAACGGCTGAAGAATTTAGACCCATCAATCTATGTTTGAAAGATAAAGAGGGCAAAACACCTTTTTATCACACTTTTTTTCAGCTTCAGTTTTCCGTATTCCTGATTATATTCTTTCTTCCTAAGGACTTCCTTTTTTCCTACTACATTAGTGTATTCGCAGAGAGCTGATATCATACTGTAGTTTGCTATCTGAATTGAAGTTATGAAGTTTGCTATTTATACAAAGCTTTGCTAATGTACTTCCTTCACATTTTAAAGCATCTCAAGGGAGTGATGATTTCCTAAACTGCAGAAGGCACTGACACTGAAATTTAGTGGGATATGTATCTCCCCAAAACATATGTGTCTTAAAATTTTTCATTGTTATCAACAATAAGGTTGCCATTAATTTTTGGTCTGCATAATCCACAGAAAATCAAAGGCCTCAGATTCCCCTTATCTTTGTAGTGAAGTGTGAGCTATATACATTGTAGTAATCTTTGGTGTGTGCTCCTTCTCGAAAGCCACGTGGTGGAAAGTTCTAGTTGTCAGATGGATCAGAAGAGTGCTGAACAGACCAAAACAGAGGAGCACTGGAGGAACTCAGGGAGCCTGCAGGGAGAATTGAGATGTTTCATCCTTTCCTTACAGCTTCCTCAGCCAGTCTTGCTCTACCAGCCTTGAGATTCTGCTCATACCACTTTGCAAACCAATGACCTTTAAATCATTTTCATGCTGACAGACATTCCTAATGAAAGAGGCAAGTTTCGTTCCAGAGGACTTACACAGAGTCTCACAAAGGAATTGTGGAACTTCAATTTCATTTTAGGCATCATTCATGTACTTAAATCTGAGGGGATTCACAAAAAACAAAAAAAGCCAAAACAAAACAAAACAAAAAACCATAAAAACAAGCCACTTTTTTTCTAGAGTGCTTGAGCATGCACAGCCACCAAAAGTTTTCAACACAAAGCTTAAGTAGGTACTTAAAGTTTTGCTACTGTGCATGCTGATAGGCCACCAAGCTGGCTGAGCTGCATGATTCACTGCCTAAGGCTGTCAGGAATTCACAGCTTAGGCATCCCTCCACCAAAGTCCCCTGAGGGCTGGTCTGGTAAACTTCACAGTACACCTAATACATCCTGACAGCATGAAGGTCACACGAAAACACAGGAGCCACAGTTATTTCTGTTCAAAAGAAGGGATTATTTCAGGTTCCTTTCCTTTCCAGAACTGCTCAGTCTTTTAAAGAGCTTACCAAAGGAGGGAGCTGTGCTAGTTCAGTGACGGTCACTGATACACACTGCAATTTCTGTCTAGTTTCAGGGATTTTGTATACTTTGGAATTAAAGAAATGAACAGATTGATCCCGTCCTATCTGGCAAAAAGGATAAATTGAAAAATATTCTTCAGTCCAAATTGTAAGTTCACACAAGGCATTTAATTTTCTGGCATTTCTGTATGATTTAGGTTACCTGTTAGGAAGTCATGTTAAGGAACATAATCCTCCCCAGTCTCTGTAGGTATACTCATACCTATATATGTAAATTCTTTAATAAATGACTGTGAACAGGTGTTGATTAAACCATACCTTTAATTGTAGGCTCTTCAACGCTTAAGAGGACAATGCTTAACAGGATTTCTGAATCTGAACCTTCATGTCTGTTTCTGCAAAAAATGGGAGCAAAGACTGTGGTTGATACATAGCCTCAAGGAGTCTGCTTGCAAGGGGGATGTGATTTCATGACATTTCTTTCATGAAATATTAGCTCTGAAGCACTCAAGTCACATAACACCAGGTCTCTCAACTAAACTCAATACCTCCTCCCCAATTAAAGACAAAATATCTGTGAAATTAGACTTTGGTGACATTAGTTTTTGGTGAACTAAATGCAGGTGATGATCACTGGACTGACCCTACTACAGCCAGATATGTATAATTATGTTCACTGGAAAGAGCCTGAAATCCTGATGTGCACAATGACCTGTGAAGTTTATACTTTGCTTCCACCGAATTTCTTGAAACCCATTTTTGCAGTGATATCTTCACGCACAACTCTGTGTTGAGTCTACCATAGCAGTCAAACATCACTGAACATTCATGCTGGGAAAACACAAGATTCAGCTCAGTTTGCAATCTTAGCTGAGCTGAAATGGTTATTATGTGAATTTAAACACACAGACTCATACAGTCTGCCTCTACTATATATATCTTCTGCAATTTATTTCTACATGTTAACTGTTTTAGTACTCTAAATTTCATCCTTTACCTTATGTATTTTTTATTTATTTGGTGGTGCAGCTAACCCAACTAGAATTTTCATTTTTAGCTAAAACTTTTTCTCCGGATCTCTTGTACTAACTTTTCACAGTCTTACTCTGTGAAATAGATGAGAGTCCTGCTTGCTCCTGCATGCTGCCTACCTTTTAATTTAGCTTTCTCCAGGACAGTATCAACAAACAACAAGCAGAGCCACAAAGACTAAGAGCTATTAAAAGTTTGTCTAACTGCCATTGGTACCATAAAGAATAGAAAATAATTTGAAGAAATTCTTTGCCTACTGTCACTATTTTCCCTAGGAAGGCAGGATTCCTGTGTAAGATGTTCTTACACATTGTTTACAATGAGAACAAAGAGTACCAGATATGATTTGTTTCAGAAACTATTGAATGCTGAGTATAATCCTCTCCCCGCTTCCCAGGCTGCAAGCAGTTCAGATGTAGGTCAGGCAGTACACAACAACATCTTTCAAACCACTCAGCATTATTACCCACAACTCAGCTGCTTGTTCATCAGCCAGACCTTTGTTTTCTGAAAACAACTTATCTGAGGTCTATGGGAAAAAAACCCATATTTTTTCTGGGGTATAATGGAAATGGTTCATTCACTGTTTTACTTTTTTGAGATTTCAATTCCTACCTGTTTACACTGCTTTATAGGAGGTCAGTAAGAACTGGGACGTCACAGAACACATATTCTTAAAGTCGCACGATAAACTTGCATGTAAGTAATTTTAATCCCCAGGTATGCAGTGAGACCTGGCTAAAGGATTTAGGAAGGTATAGCTTTTACAATGTCATCCACTTACTTATTCCATATATGCAGTCTTTGGATTTGCCCTTTTGCTGCCAGTAACTTGATCTTACTTGTCAAATGTTAGTCCAGCGTACACTTTTTTTAATGGACCAACCACATTAAAAAGGAAAATATACTTTTAAAACTTCACAATAGCGAAGTTCAATGACTTCAACAGTCATTCTTAAGACAATGTCTCTCTTTTTCCAAGAAGTATGAGAGCTGGAGGGACTCCTGAATGTTCCCCACATATACCAAACACAGGCTGATAAATCTCATTTGTAGAGAAATCACTCGGGGAAAAACATTTTAAAAAATAATCCACAGGCATTATAAAAATGTATTTATTGTGAGGTATGGCTTCATCTCCCTAAGTTTTGGCTTAGGAAAGAGATCTTGCTGTCTGGAGAGTGGCAGATCAGTTAGGAAAATGTTGTTATTTTACTGTTTTCTGCCTCCCTCTGTTTAATGAGTATCTTGATGTTCTGGTATTTGGTGTAATGTACAATTATTTTTTATATGAGCCATAAAGACTGTTTCACGTATCACACTTTTATTTAAAAAAATTAAAAGAAAAAATAAGAAGGAAGAGAGAAATAGAAGACACTAATTGGAAGGGGCAGTTTGCAAAGTGTTTTGGAGATGGCCAGAAACTAAACCTCCAAGTTTTCCAGCTGGTCCCAGGTCTTTATACAAAGGGCTGTCCTGGGTCTTGTCTCCACTCTGTTTTGGGAATAGATAAGGATTTGGGGTATTACCATTCTCTTTTGTTCTCCCCGAGCTCCTGAAAACAAAATGAATGAACAGATTTTAAAAAATGGTGTTTCTTCCAGTACAATTTCAATGCAGACTTCTCGGGTTCAGCACTGCTTAAATCAGTGATTTAGGATTAATCCATTTCAAACAGGAGTGGTGCTGGCCCACAAAACACTACTGAATTCTGCAGACTCTTGCTGGAAGTCACATGCAGAGACTGAAAAAGCTGTTTAAGTGACCTTATTTCCTCCAGCAGCTCTACACAGTGAAGGCCCCTTGAAAAAAAAAACCCATATAAAATCAGCTGTCAAACTGCTGCTATTTATCTTGGGTGACCACAAAAATAAGTGGTCTGGAAACAGGACGGAGAGCTTACGGTCAGGCTGGCTGTACATCTTTTCCCTGTGGGCTCGGTGGAAGGCGCCTTTTGCTATTTTCTGTTCTGCTGAAGCAGTACACAAAAACAAGGGGGGGGGGGTCTTCCATGACTGTGCCTTTGGAGAAATTCTTATGCAGTCACACGATGCAATTGTAGACAGTTAAATCGAGTTTGGGGCATGATTATTGTACCGTTGTGCCACCAGCAGTCAAAGCCCACTCCTAGGTCTGGATTCTGCTTCAATCTATCTACTACCTTCAAAAATGCTTATATTAACTCTGGTCTGCTTCTCCACTATCATGTGGATGGAAGGACATTCACCATCTGATGCAGAGAATTTTTTTGGACCAGATTGGATTATTTCCCCACACTCAAAAGCAGATTTCATCATAACTTTCGGCAGAGGATCTGCCTGGATAAGGAAGAAGAGGATGGTCAGGAAAAATGATGTAGAAGTGATGGGAATCAGTGGGGTTGCAGGGAGGGGCACATTACAAAACTGAGACTCGGCACAGTTGTAGGGGAAAGTGCAAGGAGGCTCAGAGAAGGTTTCCAGGATGGGAAAAAGAAGTTGTTATAAGAAGCTGCTTGCACAGTCTGAGTAACAACAGTTGTCAAGGCAAATCATGAGTGTGAGAGTATGTGTAAAACAACATTCAAAGCTGCCTAAAAGCACATTAATCCTGTTAAAAGGAAAATACTCATCAGTCAGATTAAATAGTAACCAAGTAATGTGCTGGCCACCAGCTTTTCCTGATGGAAGGGACTGTACCAATGAGTGTGAGTACACGTGCGTGGTTGTGAGTTTTAGGCATCGGCTCTGGAAGGGTATTTAAAAATATGCAGGTGTATATCAACATTTGTATATGTCTAGAACTGTGTTATTGACCTTGATGTTGAATGTATAGTTCCTGACCTGTCATTAATAAATCAGTAAATCACTTTGATCATAATTTGTTCTAAACTGTATGAACTCGGAGTTTTTCCCTGAGACAGAGAGTAGGACTGGCAGCAGATACGAGAGAGATAGAAGATGAACTGAATAGAGAAAAAGGACAGGTTTGGCAAGAAAACTGAGAAAAGAATCAGGAAAGACAAGGCATACTGGAGGGAGGAGGTGGATAAAAGGTAAAAGGTGTTTCAGGGTGATGTGAAAGATTGTGCAAACTTTTTTCTCAGTCTAAATTAAAATCTATGATTTGCAAAAGTCATCTGTGTAAGAAAACATGTATTTCATCCCATTTTGGTGTTGGTCCAGGAGGAAAACACCCTGCTGCTGCTGCTGTCCTTTACTTAATTAATTCATGGAGAAGAGAAACACTTAAAGTCCCGATTCTGTTCGTGCATGAAGTACGTGGAAAGACCATGACATTGATTTGGTTTTGCTTCTACTACAGTCACATACCATTTTCTCTCAGAAGAATATGATCATGACTGTGAAGTTAAGATGCCAAAAATTAGAAACGGACAGAATCCAGGTCAGCAGTATGACCTTAATTTGGCCACCTTTTTCATACAGAATGTAGTTTTTAATTACAGGATCACACATTCAGTTCTCTCAAGAATACTCCTACTTAGTGCATCAAAAGGACTTAATTAGCAGCTGTTCAATATTTTTCTTGGCCTCATTGTTCAGTATGTTGCCCTGGGTCTTATTTAAAAAAAACACTGTTCAAGCTCTGCTCTGAAAACAAAATTATTAATTTCCTCCAGGGCTTTTATATGATGCTCATCACTCCAGGATCTGAGTGCTTTGCAGACAATTAATCCATCATTGTAAAAACCATGTGGAATTTGAGGGCATTGTCTCCATTTAGGAGATAGAGAGCTGAGATACAGACAGCCTACAGATACTGGGTGTCCAGTGTGAAATACTTCAGACTGTTAAAATTGTATTTTAGCATTACAGAAGAGCTTACATATTTATAGATTAGTTCTCATGGATTTTGCCAGCAACTGAACCTTTCAACATTTTGCAGAGCAGACCTAGAGGTACAGACCAGGCAGTCAAAGATGAAGAACATATCAGAGTCTCAAATCATTGCATACAGAGCTCTCAGAAGGGACAGGTATAGAACTAATTTTCTGAAGAAAACTAAGTCATATTTCTGTTCCTACAGTTCCCTGCCTCAGCCACTATCCGTCTTTTAGCTCTGAAATAAACAAGGAAAAGGGATTTATATAAAAAAAATCCCATTCTTTCACTTCAATATTGTATCTGTGTGTCAGCTGAAACCAAAGTCCTGTAGAAGAAATATTAATTGATCTTTGGTTAAAATTTTTTTGTAATATTCAGAGACAAGGTGACAGGGATACATAAGGGCTAGGGGGTACAGTGTCAATGGAGGTGTTATGCCATCTCCAAATTTTAGACATTTTAATTGTATTTCCTTATATAAGTTAATGTATGAATGAGTATATGGCTACTTACATATGCAATATAAAGCAGAAGCTTTTTGATTTACCAACATTGAAGACTATGAAATGTAACGAGGAAAAAGTCCCTACCAACTTCTTACTCTTTGGAGATAGAGAAAAACTTTTGAGTGTTTTGTATTTGATAAGCAGTAATATGCAAAGCTAAAGATCCGTTTTCTATTGCTTTCAGGCACAATTAATCTTGAGCAGCCTGGACTGGCAGCTCTTCCGGGTTATAGAAATGTCAGAAAAATATGAAAGCTCCACAAATTTCTTGCTAAGGCTCTCTGTGCTGTTCCAGCTGTGTACTCACTAAGAACATCAGCAAAGTTTCTAGCCTTGAATTTGATTAAATTAGTCCCCACATACACACCAGGAAAATATACAATTTCTGTTTCCAGCTAAACAATATAAACCTCCTCGGTTTCACTATATCTTCTCATTAATTGTTAAAAACAATAATTAAGGACTGTAGAGAAGTTACCCCACAGTTCTAATGCAGTGTATAGGTCCCCTAAGATAATGAAATTATAATAAGATCATTGTTGTTTTCAGTATCTGCCTTTTCCCAGGGCGTCTTGTATGTTGACAGGCCTCAGTTTATTCATCCTTTGACACAGGAATTTTCTTCTCCAAAGTCTGTTAGGAGAGATCTAATGTGCTTTCTTGATGCAATGGCCTAACTCAGTTAATTAATTTGTCAGCAATGAATTTAATGTCAGTTCATTGAAACAACTCTTAAAGGGAATGGAGATATCTATGAAGGAACTCAGTTCTCAAGTGTTTAGAGAAATTTGTAGAACTGAGGGAGCAGAAATCACTAAATATTCAATTCCTGTCTGTCTTCTCTAGCACATACACACATTTCCTCATACACTGTGTACAAAGGTCTTTCAAAATGAGGCTCCAGGGAGAGCACAGCCTTTTCCTCTCCAGGAGGGTAAAAAATAGTCCCCTTACTTCCCCTAGTACTTCCTCCGAGTGTAAAACTGGCCCCGAGTAGGGAGTACCTCGTGTCCAGGTGAGCCAAAGCAAGCAGTGGGAAGGCAATTGCTCCTTCTAAGTACAGATGTTCCATGGATCCAGCAATGTCCACACACAGAGAACATCATCTTCAATAACACTGGGATGGTTGAAATGTTCATTCTTGAACAAATGAGTGACACCTACACTGAGGCACCACAATAAATAATGTAATTTTCAAAACAGCCAGCTACACATTGTGTCTAAACCAAGCCAACAGCTAAACTCTGGCAAAGCCCTGTTAAAGGCAGCCCTTCAGACAGCCCTCACAGCATTTCAACATTCAATTGTTTCATATAACACCGACCATAGCTCAGATTTCAGAACTTTGGGTTTTTCTGATGCAAACTACCTCCAGTGAACTGAAACAGTTTTGTCAGAAATTAAGCAAAAAGTTTAAGTGAAAGCCTTCAAATTATTGTCCATGCTTTGGATTTTCATCAAAATTGATGTCTTTGCACAAAATTTCAGAATGTTTTTTTGCTTGCTTCCTGAGAATAGTTAATTTAAAAATCTGTCTGTGGGTATATAAATTAGGATTATTAATAAAACAGCATTATTTTGCTGTTATTTTCCTTATTTAGAACTCTTAAATTATTTTACTTGAGTTATTCCTTTGTCTTTTTTTCCTTTCTGTCACAACAGTGCAGGTCATGTACTTCTTTTAGGCATTCAATATAACAGCTTAAAATAGCTAGTAGCGATAATTAATTTTTAAGAAAAGGTGTGATGCCTTTTTGTCATTTCTCCAATTAATTATTCACCACTGTTACTAAATAAAAAGCACCCGTGGTGCATTTGCTTGTTTCTCATTCCATTTTGACTCAATGCTGAGGTGTCTCGGTTGATTAAAAGAAGGGCAATCCACTAAGAAAGGCATTAATCTGGTTCATAAGACACTAGAGCATAATTCTGTGCTCTGCCATAAACACTCTGTGTGTTCTGGGGCCAGTCATTTATTGCTCAATCTTACGGCTCCAAGATGAGGATTAAAACCCTCTCTATTTCTCTACGTCTGCTGAAAACACAAACCCTGAATATCCGAACCCTTGGATATTCAAGGCATGGCATTACAGTGCCCTGATCTCCCTGTAAATGCAGGAAAAGAGTCCTGCCTTGGCACAGTGCTGTACACACCTCTGTCACTGTAGGAAAATGTTAGCGGTGCCGCTGGGATTCTGTCCTGCTGTCCCTCTGCACATGCAGTCGCCAGTGCAGTGCTTATGATTTCAGTTAATAGCCGGCACTGTGACTCATAAACGAGTCAATTAGACAGAACAGCTCATGCAGGAGTGTTTGAAAGGGTATGAAGAGTATGAATGGTAGGAATCACTGTTTGCCAAGAGCAGACAAACTGCAAAGCCCTTTTTTTTCTGAGAAGCTGCCAAGTCAGGTGTACTAACACATTTCCAGAACTTTTTAGCATCTCCTATTTCTGCTGAAGGTGAGAGAACTGTGGCTGCTGAATCCCCCCACAACATATACTGTTTTATTGAGCCTTCCTTATAGCTTGTCCATTTTTACATGTGTTAGTAAACCTTTTGGGAGCAAAGAGACCAGGAAGGTTTTCTAGCCTTTTGCTACCACAGTATTGGATCAGGTATCTAATAAATTAATTCAGTAGCAAATGTCCGCAACTACTCAGATTTCCCACACGCTTTGAGTCTCTCTGAAATTACCTTTGCAAGGGGCCCAGATACATTTGCTCATAGTCTGAACATGTTTTGTGAAGTATATTTCTGACAGTGTGTAAGTTACCAAGAACCCTAAATGTATTTTTAGCTAATGATTTGGAGAGCTAAAGTTAAATCTCAGTCTCTCAGAAGGACCTAGGAGTCACAATCATAACTTAAAATTTACCCTTCTTATTATTAAAAATTGTTGCTACTTCCAGGGTAATTAATCTCCTCTTTAGCCAGAAATACCAAGCACTCCAGCTAACTCAAAGTGATCCAGCAGCTGCTCTTAGGCACTTCCTACTCATCAGCAAAACATATGACTGAGCCTTAAAAATATTGCTGGAGATACTGTTCAGGAATTCTGTTATATCTGGATTCTATTTATCCAGGAACTTCTACATGCATCTAAAAACTATGACCAGAGTGGCAACAGCAGGTATGAGGTTGATCGCTGAATCATAGAATCTCCCCGCATGCAGGAAAAAAACCAACAACAAAACAAACCAACAAAACCAGACTGGAGTGTTGTTTCTTGAACATATATGTCCAGAAATGTCTGAAACTGATTCTGGCAGTAACACTGGCTGTGGTGAGCTAGGCTTGGCTAACCAATGCTCACCCACTTGCTCAGTCCCTCTACCCTCTGGTGTGATGGGAAGAAAACAGAAGGAAGTTGAGAAGACTTGTGGACCAGCTAATGCCAGTTTAACAGGGAAAGCAAAAGCTGTGCACACAAGCAAAGAAGAGGAATTAATTCAGTGTTTCCCATTGGCAGGAAGATGTTTATCCACTTCCTGGAAAGTTGAGCTTCAGCACATCCAGTAGGGAGATTTACTTGTAGAGCATGACATTATCTGGTACAGAATATCTCTTTGTCAATTTGGTTCGAGTGTTCCGGCTGTGTCCCCTCCAAACCCCTCACCCTAAGCATTGGATGTGGGCAGGGAGAGAAGGGCAGAGTAGGAGACAGAGCCTTGATGCTGTGCAAGCACAGTTTGGCAACAGCCAAAGCCTCATGGGCTGCAATGAAGAAAGTTCACTCCATCCCAGCCACACCCAGTACTCTTCCAAAAGGTCTAATAAACAAGACAAGACCTTATTTACATTGAAGTCTGAATCATTCTGAAAGAGTTGTTCGCTATTCTCTTTTGGTTTCAAGACATTTATAAATGTCAAATTTTGTTTGTAGGGACTAACTCTGTGGTGCACTGAGATGTTTCTGTTAGATAAAACTGAGATCTGAAAGTCTCGTGCAGAAAGGAACTGCCTGTGTTGGAAGGAATATGTGGGTCAAATACATAACTTTGCTACTGCTTTTGCTCCTTACTATATCTTATTTTACTTTTTTGGCCATAGAAATAAACTGAAACACCAGTCTTTTTTTTTTTTCTGGCTTAAATGCTACTCATATTTAATACAAAATATCCTGATCTCTGCAAAATATACCATTTCTAAGAATGCTAAGGATAGGAAAATAATGCATTCTCCAGCTGAATAAAGAGAAATACAGTTTTCAAGATGAAGTAGATGAATCAGAACAAAAAGTAGTGTGAGAAGCTGATACCTGCATCTCTGTGGGTAGGTACCATAGTGAAAGGGTGCTTTTAAATTGCTGCTGGTCTGCAACCTGAAGCCTTGATAACAGGAAGAAGATTTTAATAATGAGAAAATTAAAGCTTTAAAGAAAATTGGGGGAGGATCTTTTCATTGACATGACAAAGACCCTTCTTTTGATCTTCTTTGCAAGTGTAGGGGAAAGAACTAAGCAATAATTTCTCTGTCCTTTATCTGGATTATTAGGATGAGAACAATTTTAATGACCATATAGAATTAAGAGTTTTATTTTGGATCCTATTTTGTCAAACTAGACACAGAGCAGAGGGTTCTGTGCCTCAGCTCTATGTCATTGCAATGGAAATCTACCAAAAAAATGAACACTAATTACCTATTTCAGTTGCTGACATTAAAAGCATTTAAAGAATGTGAAATTTGTTTTAAAACTCTGTAAAATTTTTTTAAGTGCCTTCTTAACCTTTTCTTCCAAACTAAATGTGATCTGTTCTTCAGTTGATTGTCGTGTAGTAAACAACTAAATGGCAACTACCAAGGGTGTGTACTGACATGCACTAAAGCTATCCTAATACATCACTGCTAAAGTATAGCAACAAGCAGCAATCAAACAAAAAAGACCAGCAGAAGATCCAATGAAACTAAAGGGAAATCCAGTATATAGCATACCCAGGGAAGAACTCAGAACTAGGGGAGGAAGCAGCTATCAAAACCTTAAAAAGAAAATCCCATCTGTAACTAAGAAGGAATTTTTGCTGGTTGCTCATTTGGGGACACACACTGGCAAAAAGAGGAAGCATTAAATTTCCTGCACCACTCTCCTCCTACTTATTTTAATAAGGTGCTGATCCCAGTCAACGAACTCACGCTTCTATTTCATATTTAGGACTGATTTCATGTGTAGGAATAATCCTTCATGGGATTCCCATGATCCTGAGAGTATTGCACTGATGTGTCTGAGAGCTGACTATAACCAGGAGCAGAGCAAGCTGACCTGGACTGTGTCATACTCTACTTTCAAATACGTGAAGCTAAGAAGAAATGATAGAACCATAATCTCTGTGGTTCCAGTGTTGCCCCATAGGTTACCCTCTGCCTTTATCTGTATCAGAGTCTGCCCCAGCACTATACCAGGCACTTGAGTAGAGTTTAGAAGGGCTCAGACCTAAGACCTGAGCAGAAGATATATATCTCCCTCCAGGAATCCACCTGCAGAGCCATTTAGGAAGCCTGGCCTTTCTGGTTCAGCAAACCTCGTGTGCAATGAGGAAAAAATTCTGTGCTCCCCCAGCCTGGGGCAGGGTGCCAGTCAGAGATGTACCTATATATCACAATGTAGCACTACAGGAGAGGCCAGGAGAGGCAATATCCAGCCTGCTATTTCTCTGTAATGTCAGCGGTGGGCGAGGGTGCGAGGCCGAGGATGGAAACTGAAATGACAGAGCCCTGGCTCACAGGCAGGAAAGCTCCAAACTGAGCTGGAAGGGTAACAGAGCAGCTTTGTACAGCTGAAAAGAGCTGGAAAGGCATCATTTAAGGTTCAGCATATAACTAGCTCTGAAAAAGAGAGCTTAGAGAGGAATATTACAAGTAGGGCAAGGGATCAGGGACACTATTGCTTTCATGTACATATGCTCAGACAGTTAATAAACTATCAAGAGAGGACAGACACTAGAGAACAGCAGAAAATAAATGCCATAAGGAGAACATTATTTTTAATATACATATCTGCCAATCAAACACTGTACTGGTAGTTTCAAAAGGTGACCTGATTGCTTGGCCATTAGCACAGCAGACTGGCTTGTGGGGAAAATGAATCCAAGTCCAGTTGTTGAATATAATAGAAACTTGGCAGGGGAGATCTAATAATGACTGTAACTGTGTTAGGAAAAACAAAGGGAGAAAATACAGTCTCCCAGTCCATTTTGGAAGATCAGATGATTTTATGTGCTTAAAAAATGAATGCAGGGATCATGTCTATAAATTAGGACAAAAGAAAACAGAGACAAAAGGCTAAAAGAAGTATTGATGAGATCTTAGAGTCTTCCAATATTTCTATAGCTCAAAGCATCTAGTATCAGTACATGCCTTTATTTTTCCTATTTTTATTGAACCCGTTGCACTGCTCCTCCACTACTGCAAAGCTCATAAGTACACTAGGCTGAAATAAATGTGTCACTTACACAATCAAAATTAAGATTAAAATTGCATTGCACGGTCTACATGCAAAATATTTTGGTTGCTTTCTGATTTTAGTAAAGTTGCTCTATAAAGTCTTTATATGGCAGATGATAACATTAAGAGTTAATGGTGAGCAGTGCCCCATATATCAGTATAATGCCTGCATTAATTACATGAGGAACAAAAATATTAATTTCAAAGTAAAGGCTTCTCAAACCACACTTTTCTTTATCTTCAAGAGGTTTGTGGGTGGAATATCTTGCTATACTTTCCCTGGGTTAGAAGAACCTTTTTCACTATTATTAGTTTTCCTAAGTTCTCATTCATGGTTTTAACTCCTATGTTTTGACTGGAAAAAAGACTTCATAATTAATTTCTGATAAGAAAACACCGTATGTTAGTGTCACTAATGAAAGGTACAAAAAAGACATTAAAAGTTATTTGCTGCTCATTTTCATGTAATAAACTCAATTCTACTGTCTACATTGAATTTAGGGACTAAATAATATTCCCTAATTAAATTAAAGACTCCTGCATGCCAAAAGAAATGGGAACAGTCAAATAAACCAACTTTTGTTATATTGGCTACACGGGAAAAATGCTGCTAAAACAAATATATTGAAAACATCTCTCCTTTTGATTTCCCATTTAATGACCCTAGATTTTTTACTTCTGTAAAATAGATGATTTAGTAACCCATATTGTTGGGACATTATCACACTTTTGACGTTCTTGGCAGGTAGAGAATTATTTTTATAGATAAGATCTTAAATTCAGTTGGGACACTGGATTTCTTTGGCATAATAGGACAATCACATGAAACTGCTATCTCTATCTCTTGGGATTTAACCTCAAGTTTATGTATGAACCCACTGAACTTTTGTGACAAAGTTTTGAGGCAGCTCTGAGTGAACCGGAATGAAAATCAACACAGAAACACTACAGAAAACCTAGATTGTCAAATATAAATATTTTAGGCTATTTCAGTTTGCAAGCTCCAGAAGGAAAAATAAATTAAATATATATATATACATATCTATTAAAGTGTTAAACAACACAGGCATCTGGATTTTAACTTCTAGCACAGCAGTAGAGAACAGAGATTTTAGGAAGGCACAGAGGCAATTTAACCTTTATGATCACAAGGCAGTACTTTCTAGATAAAACGGAGCTGACAGATTTGCCGGCACAGTTATGATTAGCTATGCATCACCTACCATTCAAACTGACAGAAATATTTTTATTCAAACCTAGTCAGGGGTTTGGGGTGTTTGCTTGTTGTTAGGTTTCTTTTGTGTTCTTTTTGTTCGGGTGTTTGGTGGATTGGTTGTTGTTGTTGTTGTGTTTATTTTGTGGTTTTGTTTTGTTTTGTTTGCTTTGTTTTGTTATTAACATCTAGACTCATCCTGGAGGCTATCAAGAGCTCTTTAATGCTGCACCACTTGCTCCACAAAACATCAGTCATTCCTGCTTCAGGTCATCACTGTTCAACACAGGGTTTATTACAAGGGCTTGATAAACACTTCAAGAGTTTAATAAGCAAGATAAACATTACACAACTTATCATATTGATAAATAAAAAACAAGTTCTCCCTCTTTATTTTGTTCTGCCCACGTGGCTTAGAAATCAGATCATTGAGAAATAAAAAAAACATGCAAAAGAGGCAGACAGTTGTACAAGCAATAGCAACAGTAACCCGCTGTCAGTGGTGCAGATCTAATTCCAGTGCCAACTTGAGTTGTTACAGCACACTGGACACATATCATTCCCTGGTCATCTGCTGGTCGTAAGAATCAGTCACAATTTATTGCCTCCTCAGTGCCATAATCACCACCACTATGACTGCGTGTTTGTAACATGCCATATTACTCTTCTAAAGGATACACTGCCATATGTATGCACCCTGGTTGAAAACCAATGTGGCCTTTTGTAGAGGATGAGGAACGGCAAAAAATGGAAAATGTGAGGCAAACAACTGAAAAAATACAGAGAAGCTTGAGAAGAGAAAAAAAGACTGCCTGCATCAGACTTGGGCAGCAGCTAAGCAGGGAATCCTTACAGAGCCAGACTCTTCCTGGGCTGTGTATGAGTGCAGAGAGGAAAGGACTAAAGTTAAGAGCCCAGGCCATGCATTTCACTCGCCCTGAAGAACCAACAACCACACAGGAGTTGTGAGCTAGGCCCAGAGGGAGATGCAGAGCATTCAGAAGCTGGAGGCTTTTGCAAGTGAGAGACAAGACACAAAACACAAATTATAGCCTTAGATGTACCCTTTCTTCCCATGAGGATGAAGGGAGCTGTTGTAAGAGGAAGAAATTCTGTGGTTTCTGCGGGATAAGGAAGAAAGAAAAACCACAAGAGTTGACAGCTGAGAGTTGAAGTAATGAGGTGTTGTGCCTGCTCTCTCCATGTCCATGAGAGAGGAGACACAGTGCCACTGGAGTGGGGATACAATGCCACGTGGAAGGAACAGCAGCATTCACGTGTCCTTACTGGGGACACAACTGGCAGGCACCATAAAAGGGAAATTCTGCAAGATTGCTGCATAACTTTTAATTATGACTCAGAGATTCTGGCACGAGGCCTGCCTACCTTCTTCCTCCTCCCCCCAACCCGACATAATGAGAAAAATATTATTAGTCTATTAGCTAATAGCTCTCATTATTACTCACAAGCTTTTTTCACTGCATCCTGCTGTTTTCATGGGAATAATACACAGCGTCTTCTCACTCTGCAGCAGCACTTTCCAGGGCAGAAATATGAACACTGTTTAGAATACTCTCAGAAAATTGCAGACATTAAAATCAGAGATTCATTGATCATGAAGCTCATTTCTCTGCTAAGGGAGGCTTACTCCCAAAAGCACATTTTCTAGTGTTTCATACAGAATAATATTAAAAATACCAGTGGTGAATCATCTTCCAGGTTATCTCAGGAGGCAATTCCTCAGTAGAACACACTTTTGTGTTTTGTTGTGGTCTGTTTTTTTGGCAGACTACATTTTAATTTCTTTATTTTATTCTTTGCTGTATCTTCTGATAAAAGCATTAAATACTTCCCTTTGCACGCAGCTAACAATCTTCACACTTTTCTCACTCATCAAACCTTGGGCACTCACTGTAGGACTCATGTTGCTGCCCCCTTTCCCACTCTCCCTTGGCTGAGCTCTTACTGTGGGTCCATTTGTGGTGCAGCATCAGAACCATAGGAAGCCCTGACCAGGAGACAGGGATGTCCCAGAGCAGGAGGGACAAATCCTCTTTTCCATGACCCACGTAGCACCACCTCAGGCACTGAACCTGAGCAAACCTAGAAGATTTATCTGAACACAATTTCTTTCTTTCCTTAATCGTCACAGACCTAATTTAGTACCATTAATCCATCTCCTAAATCCTGACACTCTCCTATAAATTAATTTGTTGTTCTTCGCTAAATTCTCTCTAATTGATCAATATGTTTCTAGTTAGCATAGTGCTGAATGCTGCCCAGTATTACCTGAGAAAAGCACTGCTATTTTTTATTGGACCCTTACTTGTGCCTGGCTATTTTTTTCAGCTACTATTCTCTTAAAAATACTCAGGACTCTTGGCATGATAGCCTTCCACTGGGGAATCATCAAAGCTAGCAGCCCACTGAATTATGTCCATATCCAAATTTTGAACAAACAGGTGCCTTGTATTACAGACAGGATGAGCAAATAACAGGTAAAGCTTCATGGTGAATACTAGAACCTGCTTATATTGCTATAGTTATTTTGAGTGTGATGACTGGAAAACCTCTGCCAGCTTGGAGAGGGCATTCTCACTTTACTGGCAGGACACAAGAGCACCAAGCACCTTCTGATCATTCAGTGCTTCTTTGCTTCTTTAACTTCCATTTTAATTTTCTCCCACCACTTCCTCCAAGCACACTTTATGGTGTTTCCACTATTTAGGATTTCACAGATAAGAAATTCAAGAATGCTGTAACACAAAAATACTAGTTAAAAGACACTGGGTTTTTTCCCTTTATTCTAGTTATATAAGTGCTTATAAAAGATCACCTATCTTTGTCACAGGTTTGTTCCACATTAAAAACTACACAATTAATAGAAACACATAAATAACTCAATCTGGGTGGATAGGGAGGATATTGGACATCTGTCAATAATTACTGCCTCTAAACTGGAGTGTGTATTTCACAAATCACAGAAGCTCTTTTCCAGACATTCTTGCTGCTTGCTATCAATAGTTCCAATCTTGTACCACTCAGATTTATGTAGCCAGGGGGGAGTGTGCACATGCATACACACATGTATTTATCCATCCTTGTATTCATAAATACATATGTGTATGCGTGTGTGTGCACGTGGGTGTGCATGCATGTATCTTTAAATTTACAGGTGTATGCTACCTGTGTGTGTGTTACTTCTGCAGTTTTTCTGTGCAAACGATTAGAAGTTTTAATTTTTCTCAATTTTCTTACAACTTCAGGTGCTAAGACTGTGATCTCACTCGAGAAGCTCATTTTTCAATCACAAAGATAAAGAAAAGCACATTTCTAACCCTTGAAAACTTTGAAGACATGAAGCAACCCCGAAGACATGAAGTAAATGAACATCAAAGATTAAAAAAACCCCACACATAAAAATAATGTAGCATTTAAAAAAATCAGAGTTTTAAAATTCCGTACATTTTTACCGACTTTTAATTTTTATTAATGCTTGGTTTTCCTTGCATTTTCATAAGTATCCATGATGTCCTCCTGAAGCATAAAGATAATCTCACATAGCTTCCTTTGTTTCCACAAGATACAAAAACGACTGTTGTCATCAAATACAATGTAATCCACCTTGTCCTTTCTCCTAATAGGCATGGGGTTGATCTCTTCTGTGAGTGATACACATGTAAAGCAGTGTAAATTTACCTTGGTGAAATTTATATCTATGTGAGATGCCAAAAAGATAATTATTTTTTCTTTCTTGGATTAATTAATACTTCAGTTTCCAGTAATTTGGTATTTCTGCTATTTGATGAATAACACATCTAAAAGTATATCTGGAAAGGTACTTACCAAGTTTTTAAACATGACAAATTAGTTTCCTGTGAACCAGGAATTTCATCAGCTGATGACCTTTAGGTAAATGAAATCATCACCTAAATCCTACTTTCTAACCAGAGTTGTCAAAATGGGACCTAGAGATCAGTCAAGTGAACTTAAAAATGATCTAATCAGTTTTTTTCTCAGTCTACAAATCCTGTCCTTCCACAAACCTCCTCACCTTCAATATTTTACTATTTAGTTAGAATGTTATACATTTATACCTTTGCATATAGTAAACTAGAGAGAAAATGTAAAGAAGGAAGGGAACAAATTGCCTGCAATCAAAAAACAGCACTGAAAATTGCAAGTAGCACCATGGGGAATTTGAACTTGCTGCTTCACAGGTTTTGGGAATGTGACAGTGAAATAAATCTTTGCATAGTTTCAAGAGGAATATTGCACAGTTGGGCCATGGTGTACTGCTCCCGATGTTCTGACCTTCCCATGCATCCCTGGGCCATAGTCCACGACTGAAGCGCAGATACAGCTCCATGGTTCTCCAGAGACAGCACACGGCTGACGTGTCACCTTCCCATCAAGTGGCACAGTGTCCTCTTACTCGTGTAGAAGTATCATCAACACCTTGTCGTGTCAATGGCTCCTTCACGTGGAATGTGATGCTGTGACAAGACGTTCCATTCTGTTGTGGTTTAGCAAGGTGCTCAAGAGCCCCCAAGGACATCTGAAGGTACTCTGTGTGCTGGAAGCAGTAATTTAATAATTATAACAGTGTATAAAGTCTATAGGATTTTTACTGTTTTGTGCTTTGGAATATTGAAATCTGTGACAGAGTATCAATGCTTAAGCCCTATGGCCATGGGCATTGAGAACTATGGGTGAATAATAGAGAATGGGACAGTGCTCTGTATACTTTATGAGAGGTTTTCAAAAAATATCGCAAATTATCTGGAATTGTAGAATTCATAACCTTTACAAGGTGAAAAGAGAGTCTGACACAACATATTTCCACATGCTGAACTGGGAGCTGGACCAGAACAGATTAATTAGAAATTGAATAGAGAACACCTGCACTTAGTTATTTATATAATTTTGAGTTCAGCTAAAATCTAGGGCCCAATTTTTGATACTCTTATATTTTCCAGGTCATAGAATCATTTAAGTTGCAAAAAGGCTGTTAAGATCTTCAAGTCCAATTGTTAACCCAGGACTGCCAAGTCCAGCACTAAACCATGTCCCTAAGTGAAATATCTACATGTATTTTAAATACCTTCAGGGATGGTGACACAACCTCTTCCCTGGGCTCTTCCTGTTCTAATGCTTGACAACACTTTTGGTGAAGAAATTTTTCCTGAAATCCAATCTAAACCTCCCCTAGCACAACTTGAGGCCATTTGATTTTGTCCTGTCACCTGCTACTGTGGAGAAGATACCACATCCCACCTGCCTAAAACCTCCTTTCAGGCAATTGTAGAGAGCGACAAGGTCACTCCCAAGTCCCTATTTCTCCAGGCTAGACACTCCCAGCTTCTCCAGTTGCTGCTCAGAAAACAGGACTGGCCCCAGTTCTGACCCTGGGGAACACCCCTGGTGTCTGTCCCCAGCTGGATGTGACTCCATTCCCCACCACTCTCTGGGCCTGGCCAGTGTTTTACCCAGCAAAGAGCACACCCATCCAAGCCATGAGCCATCTCCAGGAGAATGCTGTGGGAAATGGTGTCAAAGGGACTAACCTCCAGGGAATCAAGACAGACCCACAGCCTCTCTCTAATCCACTAAGCAGGTCATCTCACCATGGAAGGATACCAGGGTAGTCAAGCAGGACCTGCTTTTCATAAATCTATTCACAGCAGTAGACAGAATCACACTGATAACAGGTTAAGTGAAGGAGCAGAATCAGAACATGAGCAAAATTTTGTCTAAAAATATGTTAAATGGAGACGAAATTTAACACACTGACTGGGCAGATGTCTCCAGTACCACAAAGAAGAAGGATTTTTTAATATGCATATTAAACACTCAAAGCCTCAAAGAAATGCTGACATCAATAACATCATGACATGCTTTGACAGTTTTAGTAAAAATCAATGCAAAATGCTTGATGCAGGTTCCCTTTTTTTTATAGCATTTGTATCAGGCTATTAGACATAGCATTAGATTGAGAATAGACTGGTAGGTTGACTGGTAGATCTGGGCACAAGAAAACATGATTACGAATACATTAACATTTGTGAAACCAATATATTGAATCACCAGGCAAAACAGCTTGACATACTAGACCTCAGCAAAAATTAAAACATTAGCAGAAATTAAAGCTTACTAGCTTTGGAAAAATAAACATTTTACCTGGTCTACAGAGGATATTAAACAAAAATAAAATCATGCTAATTTCTTTTTTTAAGTCAATAGCTGGATTTTCAATGTACTCTTGGGATCCCAGAAGCAATGTTTTTAGCCTAAAATTCTGTATCAAATATGTACCCTTAAAATCAGGAAACATCATACACACAGATATAAATTTTCCTTTCTACTCTCAGAATCTTCATGTACAGAAGAAACATTCTTTTACTGCAATTCTGATATTTCTTTTTGGAAAGCAAATCATGAAAGTTAAACATTTCAAATTTGTGGCCTTAATTTCCATAGTTAGGAAGGTATAGATATGTATGATTAGGTCTAATCTTTTTCGCTGTAATGGGTTGAAACTGAGTTGATTGACAAGCTTTTAAGCCAATGCGCTTTTGCGATTTTTGCATATTTAAACCACGTGCAAGGGCGGGAAGTTCCTTCTGTTCTCAGTCTCCTGACGGAGAAAGGCGGGGGCCTCTGGGCCTGGCCTGGGCCCGTCCCAGGCTCCTGCCTGGCCCCTGCCTGGCCCCTGCCCCCCTCTCCCTTCTCCCAGAGCCACGGGCAGCTGAAACCATCCACGGACTGCCCAGAGCTGAATCCATCCGGCTCGGCTTCTAGGGACTGAGGGGCTTTCCTTTCCCCTCCATGCCGCCCCGCGCAGAGCCGGAGGGAGCAGGCAGAGCCTCTGCAGCCAGCACAGCTCGCACTAAGCTGAAGAGAACATCAGCACAGCCCTGAGGGAGAAGAACGTGGCGGATGCACGGTCAGGAGGAAAGAGAAAGTCATGTGGCACGACGCTAAAGATGGCGGCGGGAAAAGAGGGTGGAGGCGCTCTGGCGCGAAACTTAAAACCTTCTAGCAGCTGCGGGAGAACTCTTTAAATCATTTTGAAGTATGGGGAGATGAAAAATCCATGCCTGTGAGAATTCATGTTGCAGCTTGTGAAGATGTAAGAAAATGCCTATGCCAGGCCATGTAGTTGTGAAGCAGCTTTTAGAGATTTTTGAAGAAGCAGAGAAACCTTTGTGTTTAACCTGGAATAACTCATGTTTAAAAGAGACTCGAAGCAGAGAACCTTTGTGTTTAGGCTGGAAGAATTCATCTTTAAAAAGACTTGTAACCCCATGTGATGGCCCATGATTGCAGTATGAATACACTGTGGAATTGTCATGGGAGAGATATTTCACTTCAGTAGGTAGTTTCTGGGTGGACTACTGAGTTGTGAAGGATTTCCACGGTATAGCGGAAGGGAACTCTTTTCCCTAAGCATAAGAAAGAGACTTTTAAGGACTGCAACACTGACCAAAATTGTTACCCTTTGTGCGAGGTGGTAAAAGGAGGAGGGAGTGCT
>VZTE01005084.1:420794-462262 GCA_013397775.1 Eulacestoma nigropectus | reverse complement strand
GAGGGAAGGGGGGTTTTGCTTTAACTTCTTACTAATTCTTGTTATTTCTAATTCTGTTAGTAATGAACTTCTTTATATTCTTTAAAGTTTTAGGCCTGCTTTGCATTTCTTCTTATCTTTATCTCACGGAGTAAAATAAATGCGATCAAACCACTACACTCATAAAGAAAACTTTCAAAAGTAGTCACTAATCTACCTGATAACTAAGATTATGACTACATCTTACTTCCTGTTGAGTGTTCACCTTGGAATAGTTTCAAACTTCAATGTGATACACAAACCCTCTGGAATGCCAGTGTTTCTCCCTCAAAAGCCAAAAGGAGTGACACATTGCCCACCTCTGCTTCTGGACAACAACTTCTGGGACGACTTCTGGGTGGGCTCCTCTGCCCGGCTGTCCAGGGCTCCAGCCAGGCAGTGGCAGGTCCAAAACTCCCAGATAAATTAATGAAGATACTCTTGAGTCAGACTTTGTTTTCTGGGAACATTGAGTTGATACCACCTGTGGGAAGAGACGGGATGGAGTTGAGTTACAGGCTGTGGGACAATGAAGCACATGGCAGCACAAAGGAGCACATGGCGGCACAGAGAGGCTTGTCTCCGCCAGACCCTGGGGGGAGGAGGTGTCACGCGGCAGAGCCCTACGGAGAGGAGCTGCCGGGAGCTGACAGACGGGTGACCAGCGCGTGATCACCCCACAGAAGGACATTCAGAAAGCGTGTTGCTGATGTGGCAGCATAGGATAGGTCACGTAGTGAGTATTGCCATGTAAGGAAATACTGTGCCTTGAAGAAGTGTATAAAACCAGCTCGTTTCTTTGAATAAATGATTCAGATTCCCTGCTGGTCTGGATCTGTGTCCCATTTGCTACAAATGGTGCCCTGCATCAGGGACTAGAGCTGTAGGTGAGCCACAGAGGACATGAGGGCTGGACAGTCCTCATCGGATCCAGCGAAGTCCGTGTTTCAGTCACCGACAACCACCAACACAGAATGGCTACGGGTGAAGCTGAACAAACTCTGGCATTTCAAAGAGAGATCTAGAAGGTTTTCCCAGAAATAGTCTATTTCTCTCTCTCTCCTTTTATTCTACTCCCATGAGTGGAAGATGCCATATTGCTGAGATCTTCAAAAGCAAAGGTGCAGCTCCCATTCCTTCTCCTGAGGCCACGTTCTTACTTTGATGTTGGAGTCAAAGTTTTAGATGCAGATTTTGAACCACGCTGCCTTGAGTAGGGGGAAGTCAGGGCAATACAACAGCACCTCTGTTAAAAACCCTGACTATGACTGCTCTATGCTGGAAAATGAACTGCACTTCTCTTTCTTTGTCTGTCATGGACACATTGATTTTTCTGAATGTGGTAGCATCTATTATTCAGTGTCTTCCCAAGAAATGAGGTGAGAAAAAGGGCAGTACCTTTGTGATTTGAAGAGAAAAATTCTGTCATCAGGAGCTAGTCATTTTAACATCCTACCTTCCTTGTTAAAGAATGAAGTGAGATGCTCTAATATGTGACCGAAAGAAAAAAGTGAATAAATATATAGTTACACACTCACATGCACAGGTATGAAGCTGTCAAGTTGGAGAACAGTTAGCAAATTGATGTTTGTTTATTATAAGTGCTTACTTTAGTAATTCAAATGATGTAGCAACAACCAATGCGTTTATACACTGTCACCTCTTCATATCAATTGCCTATGTAAACAAAAAAAATTATAAATAAATAATTTTAGGTAAAATAAATCATTTTATATTAATTAAAATACATGTAGAAAGTATTGAACCTAGAATAGAGATAGTTCTTATTTGTCTGGTCAAGGCCCTAGTTTTTCTTCAAAGTTCTCCAAAGTTCAGAACTTGGTTTTTTGGAAATATAATTCTGATGCATTTGCAGTTACAACAGTTCTTTGCACTTGGCCAGTACACCATGAATAGGCATAAATAATTAAAACTTAATTAGCATATAAATTAGGGGTGAATTTTGCGATACATTTTCCCGAATTTTAAAATTATACTTGCTCATTTATAAGATTAGTAGTAGAACAACCATTACAATAAATTAGAGCGTTTCAGTTAATTAATGGCCACCAGATGTCTCCCATATTGTTTTCTCTATACAATAGAAAAACACTCATAATCATGGAAAAATCAATGCAAACAAATGAATAAGAGTTAAAGAGTTCAGCCAATGCATTCTCCTCGATTCATGCCCAAATCTACAGTATGTTCTTTAAAAATCAAGCACAAATCACTATGATTTATACTGTTCCTTGAACAAAAGAGCAACAGTTGCATGTAATTACATTCTGTTGACACTGCATATCTCTGTAAGGATGCATCCATTAAAATATTTACTTTTAGCATTATTATCTTTTTTGGTCTCTGAAAAAAAGTTCAATCCAGAATTATTGTCTATGTTTCTTTGGTCTCCATGTCAGTAGCTAAGTATAAACCAATTTTTTGTGCTTCCTCAGCAATTTCTTCCTTTTAAAGCGAAGGGGGAGTAGGCTGTACCCTTATTCCTGTTTTCCATTCTTTGCACAAAGTGGTGGGTGAAAGGATGAAGGGAGTAGATCTGTAGAATGAAACTGCTGGCATGGAAGATCAAAGGCACGTGAGAATCCTACATGCCTCGTTTAGACTGGTACCAGTTTGATCCTGTGGGCTCATTTCCCATTTGCAGTTAGCACTCATTCGGTGCTTTCCCAGAGTAGCTTTTCTCATGTTATTTTTATCCAACTAAATGTTGTGTAAGCACTCTGAAATCCTTCAGTAGTACAAATCACATGAAAGTAAGCATGGGCAGTCAGGATATTAACTTCAGAAGAGTAAGGAACAGAACTAAAATACTCATGTAGTTGCACATCTCTCCGTAGAGATCCTATAAATCCATGTTCAGTACAGAATGATTGCATTCTGGGCATGTTCTCAGGTGCATGACATCGTACGGGCAATGTTTAAACAGTCTGAGAATGTGGCAGAGCTGCAGAGCCTCCATCCAAAGCAGCCCACAAAGGTTTGGCATTTCTGTTTCTACTGTGGTTTGTTTCTCAGTGATACTTGTGTGGATGTAGGTGTATGGTCAGTTCATAAAGTGGTTGCTAACAGATGAAGCATGATAAACTTACCTAAGATGAAGATCACATTCTAGCTTGGGGCTGCTCTGACCCAACCAGAGTTAAAAACACAAGGGAAAGTTCACAGTCTCACCAGTGTTGTCCAACATTTCGTTCTCAGCACTGCATGTTACCAGTCACAGCAACTTGGCCAGGTGAGCTGACCTCTCCATTAAGAGTGCCAGAGTGGTTTCTAGCTTTGGTTAGAAGGGAAAAGAGCTTCAGTATGAATGCACAATGTATTCTCACTCAAATGCCTGGGATGAATATCACCAGTTTTAAGTTCTGAGGGAATTTTCTCCTATAGTTCCCTTCACGAACACTATTGCTGCTTTAGGATCAGAGAATTCCCTCAGGCCACAGGCTCATATATCTTTGAATGCTTTCTATTTCACCAGTTATTTATCTATGACAATCTCTGTCTACAGGTGATGGACATTCAGTTTCAGGAAAAAAAAAACCAACAAAAAAAAACCCAAAAAAACAAAAGGTTGTACTTTTTAAGCAAAATGAGACAATTTTCAGTAATATATTTAAGTACAAGAGTAAAATTTTTTAGTGTGCTTATTTTAAGTGTTAGCAGCAGCAATTTTTCTTTTAGCTTGCAGAGTGAACCCAGAGTTAACCTTTCCTTGGAGGTTGCTCTCAGTCTGTTCAGCTCCTTTGCACTTAATGGGTTCATTTCTGTCATCTGAATTTTGCTCCAGAAGCAGGTAACAGCTTAAGTAGGTGCTGTGTAACTTGTCTAATTCCTGAGGACGTAAAAAAACACCAAAATAATTAATTCTGTGGTAAACTATATCCAATTAGAAAAATATTCAAATTCAAATCAAGGAGAAAACGGAGAAAAAATTATGTCTCGCCATTGGAAACATTATCTACTGAATTTAATGTGAATCAAGAATTCACCTCAGAGACAACTTGCTATTAAACTATAATCAGTGTTATGTTGTTGAATCTTAGACCAAATTGCTACAGAGAATTGACTTTTGGTGGTTTTTTTGAAAGTGGATGTTTACATATTTTGAGCAAATTATACAAAATTGTAAAATAAAATTATTGAAGAATGTATGCATCTAACTTCATGGAAAAACATTATGTTTTCTCCAAGTAAGGAATATGGAGTCCTTCAGTGTGCCTGCCTAACACATGAACTTCTGACAACATACTGAAGTTTTAATGAAGCTGAAAGTTCCTGGCATAATAACACCTACTGCTTGGAAGGCTTGCAAGAGGGTAAAAGCTAAAGCTTAATGCCCAAATTGATCTTGCCACGCACTACTGGAGCAGGAACACCCAGAGCTGTAGTCATCCTTTCCTCTTCAAATGACTTTTAGATTTCAAAGGCTTGGCTTAAAAAAAATAAAAGAGAAAAAAAAATAAAATCATAAACTAATATTATCAAATGATGCTTGTGTAGGATGCAAGAGAATCTAAAAGTAACACTGAACACAGAAATGAAATTACAGTTTCAGTTAAAAATACAGCATATTATACTTGAAATAACCCTCTCCAAGAGATAGCATAGTGTATCACAATTATTACAGCATCTTAAAAGAACTACAAAATTACAAGTGAAAAGTTGCAAAGAGGACAGGTTAAGTTCATGCCATTTCTTGTTCATGTTATATCCTCAGCATGAGGGTGGATTGACTGGAGAAAATCACAGGCTGTACTTTTCATCTTTCTCAGTTTACACAAGAGAGTGGATTGTTTTCTATCTCACAGCTTTCTTAGGGGTTTACAGTTGGTTTGTTTTCAAACTAGGAAGGAATAAATCTTTCCGTTACACTTTAGCAAAAGCTACAGATGGAAAAAAAATTCAATACTGAAATGTCCTCTGTTTTAGAATTCCGGCATTTCAAGCATCATGTATCACAGGGAAATGATGCATATCTATATGCAGTCATAACACAAACACAGGGCTAGGTACTGGAGATGGAGTTATCCATAGACTGTTTTCTCATAAAAGAAATGGGGCCTTATTTTCTTCTGGTGACTTTTGTTGCAATCCGATGTCCTCAATATCAGTATTAATGTATAGAAAATCATGGCAGCTGAAGGCAGCACATTGCACTGATTGTTTATTTTCATGTTTTGGCTGTAATGGATTTGATTGTTCAGGGCAGTAGAATGGGATGATTAAACAGCAAAACATCTGCTTGAGACACCTACTTCACCCTAATTTAGACAGAAAGAGGCTTTTTGTCATTCATTTCCATTTTCTAAAATGAACCAGTATCTATAGCATTACCCAAATACAGAATCATAGAATCCCAGAGTGGTTTGGGTTGGAAGGGTCCTTTGAAGATCGCCTAGTCCAACCTGGGCAGGGACACCTATCACTAGGTCAGGTTTTTCAGCGCTCCTCCCAATCTGGCCTTGAACACTTCCATCTACAACAATGGGTTGCCATGGGCAACCCATTTTAGTGTCTCAACACCCTCATCTTAAAAATTTCTTTTTCATGTCCAATCTAAATCTAGCCTCTTTCAGTTTAAAAGCATTGTCCCTCATCCTGTCACTACAGACTTTGGTAAAATTCTTTCTCCATCTTTCTTATAACCCTCTTTAACTACTGAAATGCTGCTATAAGGTCTCTCTTGAGCCTTCTCTCTTCAAGCTGAATAACCCCAACTCCCTCAGCTTTTCTTCCTAGGAGAGGTGTTCCATCCCCCTGGTCATTTTTTTCCCTCCTCTGGACCCTCTCTGACATTTCCATGTCTTGTTCTCGATGGGCACACCAGAGCTGGAGCCACCACTCTGGGTGGGCATTTCACAGAAACAGAGTAGGAGCAGAAATCACCTCTCTTAACCTGCTGATCACAATATATCTGAGGTACAGTGCTTGAGACCTAGGAACAACAAATCACGAAACTCAGAAAATTTAAACATACAAACGCATGGGCACAGAAAATGGCAGGGGAAATACAAAACCTGCTGGGAGACTGAACTAGATTTATCCCATTCCAAATGATGATTCTATACACAGCAGTTTTAAGCATTACTGTAAACTGAGTTATTTCACTCCTATTCATCACCTTCAGATAGATTCAGTCAGTTTTCCGTCTGCAAAATCAAGTCTTCATTTAGCTTTAAGAATATTTCTTTGCAGTTTTATGTATATATATATATATATATGTCGCAGTGTCGGACACGAACATGCAGATTCAGACAGCAGGTCAGGACCACACGGCAGGGCCAAGGACCCTGCCCTCCTTTATTCTCACCTTTTTATACCTCTCTTAAAACAACCACACATTGGTAGATGAGGTTAACACCTCTGCAATTTTACAGGATAGGAACATGGTCTATCATCTTTCTCCGCCTTGGAGAAAGGAATGAACAACAATCTAGAAGATCAGAAAATATCCTAGGCCGGTTAGGAAAACAAGAGCTATGTTTATAGAAAATGCATGAGAACTTCTACTACAAAAGTAAAAACACAGAACAGTAGAAAAACCAGGGTGACACACACACACAAATATATATATATATATATATGAGAAAACAGTATTTTTCATATTTTTTACAGACTGTCTCCAAGATAGCACATCTATTTGTTGTTTCTGCTTCATATTTTCATGGGAAAAAAAGAAAAATATAATCAGTCATGCATTAATTAAGTTTATCTCATTAAGGGGTAAACCAGCATCAGCCATTTCCCATTTATCTCCACTTCTGATATCTTGCTGATCATTTGTTCTTTGGCCCAGCAGTGATCACTACTAACATGGCAGAGAGAATGACTAAGACTAAGCTTGACTCTCCATACCCATGAAAGTCAGATTGCAACTGCTCTGACACATATAACAGTTCTTCTAATGATAAAAAATCCAGTCGCAAACAATATTTCCCCATTATTCTACAAAATAAATGGAGAAAGGTATCAAAAAAGACTCATGCATAAAAATAGACTAAAGTTTTCATGTTAGCATGGTATTTTGTCTCATTTAATTAAAGTCATGCTTGTATTCAATCTGCCACAGCAGAGTTCTGTGCCTGCCCTCTGCCCTCAGGCTGCAAACAGACTAAGAAAACAGTAAACTCCGGTCTCAACTGCAGGTGGCCTGTTCAAATTCTTTTCTCTTTGCCAAAACCAAAAATCCCAGATAGAAACAGATGCAACAGCTATTCCATGCAGTGGGAAAGAGCAGAATGGGCAGGGTTATATCTCCTGGGTCTTGTGTCTGATTGGCATAAGCTCTGTTCATAATATTGGCAGGGGAGCAGCCCCTCAGAGTATGCAGTTTGAAAGAAAGTGGTTGGTCCCCTGCAGCAGTTATAAATAAAACTGAGAGGAAAAATAGATCTTTAAAGGTTGCTGTTTTATCATTGTCGCTGTCTTGGAGCCCTGCACTGGCTTCTGGTTTTTATATTTTAGAATTTTAAGTCATGGTAGGGCACTGAAAACTTCCAGAAAAGTATGATTCATTATTTCTGTCTAAATAAGTAGCTATGAATGTAGCCAGAGTGACAGTCAATACAAACAATTGCCCAAGTGAAAAGCATCTTATTTTAATATAAAAAATAAAATATCCAGGTTTACTTGAGCCTACTGTGAAAACATAGACTCAACAACACCTTGCAAAACCCAAAGAACTAGAGCCCTAGAGAGCCAAGATCAAGCCTACAGGATCATATGTATTGAATACAGTTTTGAGTTTTTCAGAATGGATTAAACTTTCCCCTTACAATACGTCCTCCCCTATTAGAGCAGGTTTGCCTAGAGCTCCATCTGAAGGAGCTTCCTTGTTACTGGGTTTCTCTGAGCTGGTCCTTTGCTATTTGGAACAGTCATATATCAGCAGGCAGACACTACTTATTAGCTGTCAATCTGAATATTTTCAAGAATAAGTGTGAAAGGTCTATTTCAGGGTCCTCTTATTAGGTTTCAAGTGGGAGAGTTTCATTGGATGAAACAGGCAGTGCTGCTTCTGCAGAGCTGGAGGCATCACTAGCCATACAATGGCCTTCAGCTACTTCTGCCTTCCACAGAACCTGCAGAGTAAAATAACACCAGTAAAAGCTTAGAAGGGAGGCTTATTTCATAACACCTGACAAGGGGACACAGGACCAGACATCATGATTTCCTTTGCATGAAAAAGCCCAGCAGCTGCTAAAGGCTGAAGCAAAGCATTGTTCGAGTCATAGCAGCTTGCTGTTACTCTGGATCTAAAAGCTTGAGGCAAATCATCTCCATGTCAGAAAATAAGAGCACCATTAATATAGACACTTAGTAATTTCAGTTTCTGCTTCTTGGCTAAACAAAACCTTATCCATCTCTTCCTTTAAACTTTTTTTGCATCATATAGAGTGTGTTCCCACAAAACCCCACAGGCAAGTCTCCCCACCAGCTCTGTGTTTTGAAGCACCAATGATGTTAATTGCTACATGGCATTACATTTATTTTATGGCTTCTAGACACACTGTGCATGGGCAGACAATGTGTCAGGATTTCAGATACCACACAAGATGACAAGTATAAGCATGCTATCAATAGAGTTATGTTACTGTGGGCTATCCCTGGCAGCTGGCTCAGTGAGTCTTGAAGCCCACTCCACAAGGATGTGATCAGATGGTGAGCTGGCACTGCAGTTCTGTCCCAGGTTCACTCAAATGTACAGCTCTTAGTGACAGCAGAAGTTGTGATTTCAAGTTTGGCAGGGAAGGAGCATTAATATTGATCTGGTATCCATGCAACCCAAGCACACAGGACCGGTATGAAAGTGAACGATCAGTTTTTCAGAGATGGCACTAAAATAAAGAAAGTGATAATGATGCAAATAAAATGCTTCCAAAGTAGGGCTAAGTGTGGCTTTGCTAGAAGAACAGTGTTGCTCTGCTTTTCATGCATCTAAATGAGTGCCAGTTCTTAATCTCATCCTGCAGTCTTTAGATTCTACATGGATCTAAAGAGATTGTGTATAGCATAAAGCATTTTCCTTTTTTAAACTCAGGCTTCTCTGCACTGCTATTTCTAAACTGTGGGGTTTTTTTCCCTTTTGTAGTTGAGGCATTGCATATATGACTGGAGAGGGCACAGTTTAGTGCCTCTCTCTCCATTGGAACAGCACAGTACTCAGCTGACTCCTACAAGCAGCATCTCACAGGGAGCAGTGATGTGTGCTAAGCCCAGGAGGGCAAGAAAATGAAGATGACAAGGGAAACGAGGGAAAGCACAGAGAGAAAAAACAATATTAAAATCTTCTCTGTACTTTTCATCATATTTTTTTAATATTCTTTATTGGCAGTAAAAGCACACAAAATCTAGGAGGCAATGGGATGTTTTGCAGAACAATTTGCAGAGTACATCAAACCAGTCAGAATTACAGTGAAGGCAAGTGAAGCACTGGTTCTACTGAGTCTGTGGTAACTTCTCCCCTTACCTTCAGCAGGGTCCAAACTACCCCACGTATTGGCAAATTAAGTTACTTTTTAGGATTTCACTTGGATTCAAGTGGCTTACTTATTTCATTTGTTGAGATAAGAAATACTGCTGGAGAAAAAACAATTCCTGGGAAACGTGTGGAACGAACTCCAACACCCTGTCCCAAGCTTGCATTCTGGGAGCTATGGCATGTACGGATTGTACCTCTAAACAAGAAAAGATTCCCATCACTTTCTGTGCTGGGGTAGTCAATGTGAGCTGCAAATTACAGCCACTCCCCTTCCCTGTTCTCCACTTTGCCTCCTGGACCTTCATGCATGGATTCATCTCCCCTGGCCAAAGGAACAGAGCAAGGAAATGATTAAAACCTTTCTCGCTGTCCAGCCACATGCTCTGCTCCCAAGCAGGCTGCATAGAAACAGCATCTCTGTCAAGCATCAGTGGCAAGTAACAGCCAAGCCCTTTGACCTTGAAATCCAGACTTTTCAGCTCCTGCTTTTTAATTTTAGTTCTACTTTCCTTGTAGCTGCGATATGAAAAGACTGTAAAAATCTAAAATCAAGGATTTTCAGTTAATACCTATTACTAAAGAAAGAATAATTAATATTGTTCAATTTGAATTTTCCTTTCATTTTTTCCTTGTAAAAAATTTGCAATTAATTAAATAATTCTCACCATTTCCAGCTTTTGATTTACTTAACAATTAATTTTTATTTACAGTTTACTAAAATAGTAGCTACTGGAGGTGGCAGAATTGTTTCCATACTTGCTGTTGCTATCCTATTATTTATTTTAGACTAATATGAAGTGTGAGAGCTGTTAATGCATTTTTCCCACTAAATACTTGCAGATTTTTCTTTAATCTTAATACAGTAGTATTGTTTTTCAAATTTTTTTCTTGAACTTGGTGAAAATTGCCATAAATCTAAAACCCAGGAGAAGTCAGGCAAGATGTCACAGTAACCTTTGACACATTTAGAGTTGTCTTTCTTACTGAAATACAGGAGAAGATAGTGATACTTGAAGTGTTATTTTAAGGCTAACAACTTGAAATTCTGAATAGGCATGACAGAATATGAAGAAAATTCTTCTGATTTGTTCCAGAAAAATGTCTTTTCCTTGAATACTGTATTCACAGCAGTATTTTTGAGACCTCTACACATAAAAAAGTGAGGCATCCTTTGACTCTGAAACCACTATGATTTCCTGTATTTATTTCATAGAATGGCCTTGTGCAGCATGTAGAAAACGGAAAAAGACTCTATTTGCTGTTTTTCACATGGCAGATATTTTCTAGTACTGGAAGAAGTATAATAACAGAGCTATTAGAAATAGATATTTTGATTGCTATCTTTTTTTTTTTTTTTTTTTTTTTTTTTTTTTTAAAAAAACTATTTTCAAATTTAAAAANNNTTTTTTTGTTTTTGTTTTTTTTTTTTTTTTTTTTTTTTTGTCTTTTAACAAACAATAACTTGCAAATTTAAATAAGTGAATGATTCTGGCTTTCGTTGTTTTTTTTTTCTCTTCCTGATCTATCTCAATAATATGAAAGAGGCAGTATCTCAAAAATGGAAATTTAAAAAAAATCAGTGGATGAAATTTAGAGCTTCATTCTGAAAACCAAAAAAAAATAGTTGTCTGTCTCTCCTCATCTTGCGATGCAATAAAACATTTTGATATTCAAGAAGGTGCTTTCTAGTAAGGAAAAAATAATGCATAAGTGCAGAAAAAGGGGGAAATTACTTCTAGCAATGACTTAACAGCACTGGAACATCTGATGCTAATATTCCAAGCTCCCTCCAGATTACTAACTGGGGAAACAATTGCTGTGAATTCAAATCAATTAAAGAATGAGAAAAAAGTTAACTGCAACCATGGAGTTACTGGGCAGCCTATGGAGGTTACCAGGAGTTTGTCCAATTCTGACTGTGTCACCTGATGTAGTAAAAATTTAGACATGAAAACTACTGGTTCATCTACAGAATTTGCCAACATGTCTATTATAACACTAAGGTTAGGGCAGGATACTTATCCTTCCTGTTTTCAAGCAATCTCTCTTTCCTCTGCCTGTTCACTAAGTGATTTGGACTCCATAATGATGCACGCAATGGGATTTGGGGTTAAAAAGTAGAGAAAATAGACTTATGAAAGGAGTACTTGAAACAATGGCTCATAAATTAAAAAATCATTTCCAAAAATATTTCCTTAAGATACTTTCTTAGAATCCATTGGTGCAGAGGTGTAGAGTTTATCAACTGCAATGGTATGTTGCCTGCACCGGTACTAATCTTGCCTAACTACTGATTTCTCCAAGCAGTCTGAATATGTGCATGTTTAAAGGTATTACTTAAAAAATGCTGACTGACAAAGAGAAGTATGCAGATACTGAAGGATATCCAGATGTTGAAGGTTTTTCATCCTGATCCAAAAGGAGCTGGGCTCAAAATGTAATTTAAGTTCCTTCTCTTTTTTTAAATTTCTTTTTATTTTTTTTTAAGTTTATTTTTTAATTTGCATGAATGCATCTTGACCATAGGGGAAAAAAAAAAAAAGAACTAATAATTTCTTCAAAGTTGAGCTGGCCCACATCTAGATATATTCCTCCAAATAACTGAATGTTAAGTGTGGGTATGGATGGTAGGGTTTCAGCATTTGTGTACAGGGATAGTCAAGTCGTCTATTAATGGGGCATTGCCTGCTGTGCTCTGGATCTTTTATGATACGTGAGCAGCAGTAGTGAAGAATTCTGCTCTAGGATATAATGAAATGGGAGTTAACTGAATAACCTGGAAAACATTCCAGGTTTGACAATCAGGTCTGTGGGATAAAATATTTATTGTGTAAGGTAGGAAGAAGAGAGAGAGTTACAATTTGCAAAAAAGTGCATTCAAATTGCAAAAGGAAAACTAACTACTTATGTCATCCACGTTAAATCAGAAAGGTTGTGATGGCATTGCTTCTCTACAGCATGTATTCTTAGTATTATTTATTTGGATACCACCAAAAATGAGCCTGGTGTTTAACAGAGAGATATCAAAAAGTGTCTCTGCTCAAAAGATCTCACAAGGGAAGAAAGTAGGGGGTGAATACTGCTTTAAGGTGCTTGTCTTTGCAACCTGAATGCTTTTAACGTAATAGCTTGTGTATAATAAAAAGCGAAGCTTGAAAATATGTTTCAGTGACTTCACCAAATATCCTCAAAATATTATCCTCATTTTATGGTTAATATCCATAGAGAGAGCTGTACAGCTTTATGTTAAAAATGCTAAGTTGCAAGAAGCTGTGGTGTGGAATAAAATGGTGAAGTACTCAGCAACTCCCAAATGGAATTAAAATTCAACCCCGTCAATGTCTCCCTACTTGATTAAAAAATTCACCAAGCCCTAACTTTATGCCTGTATGGTCCTGTGAGCCCTGTGAGCAGAACCCTGAAGTTTGTGCTGAATCACTCCAGAATCAATACTCAGCTATAACATCTGTAAACTAATGTGTTTTAGAAAGAAGGGACAAAGAGGAACACTCACCAGGAAGTTGAGCAGGGGACATGAGAATTTGAAAAAAACATAATGTTAATTATCTCTAATTTCAGTGCAGATTTCCTGGTACCTTTACAGAGGTCATAGCAAGGAATTCTTTTAACAAATATTTGTACAATATTCTGTTCAGAGAATTGAGGTTTAATAGAGTCACAGAGGGGTTTGGGTTGGAACTGACTTTTAAAGATTATCTAGCCCAATCCTCCTGCCGTGGGCAGGGACACCTTTCACTAGATCAAGTCACTGAAAGCTCCATCCAACCTGACCTTAAACAGTTCCAGGGATGGGTCATCCACAGTTTCTCTGAGCAACCTGTTCCAGTGTTTGAACACCCTCACCTTAAAAAAAATCTTCCTCATGGCCAATCCAAATCTACTCTCTTTCAGTTTAAAAGCATTATCACTTGTCCTGTCATTACAGGCTTTGATAAAAAGTCTCTCTCCATCTTTCTATAATCCTCCTTTAAGTATAGCAAGTCTGCAATAAGGTTTTCCCCCACCCATCTCTTCTCCAGGCTGAATAACCCCAACTCTCTCTGTTTTAGTTTGTAAGAGAGGTGCTCCAGGTCTCTGACCATTTCTGTGGCACTCCACTGGATCTGCTCTAACAGGTCCATGACTGATTTATCCTGGGAACCCCCAACTCTGTCAAGGTCCCTCTTGATGGCAGAGGGAACCTGTCACAACCTTTCCTCAGATGTGAAAATCACACCACTCAGTTGTTGTTTCAGGGACAATTTCTCAATTACTTTTTCAGGAGGGAAAAAAATATAAGGAAATCCTTACTGTAAAATGGCCAGGTCTGAGGCATAACATATTGCTGAGCTTCTGAGGTATATGCAATTTGTTTAGTGATTTCATGTACATTTAGTATTTACATTAAAAAGCTTATTGTACGTTAACTGTGTTAGCATCAAAGACTACAGCTCGTGAAATTCTGAGAAATGGCACTTATGCTCTGACAATTTATTTCTAAGCATTTTTCCATTGCCTGTAGGAGAGAAATGCAACGTGAGAATAATTCTCTGCCAGCGTGCTTTGTAGTTTATCAGGCAAAGTAAATAACAGTGTGGGAGGTGAGTAGCATTAAAATTTCAAGGACTGACTATCTGAAAAGATGGACCACAGCACCAGTACAACTCAGCTTTTCAATAAGCCTTGACTAGGTTTTCCATTTTTTTGACAAACCACCTAGGCAGGGTACTCCCCTGGGTTCCTTCAGTGCAGCCAAGGGTACTCACAAAAAGCTGATCAGAATGTGCAGCCTAGTAAGGTGTTTTTTGAGTCTACCAAATGAATGCTAGAGTGAGAGCATGGATCAACAGAGTTTAGCATTTTCTGTTACATCAAGGAAATAAATACAGATGCTCCATACATAGCAGCTGAAGATTGCTCAACTTGACTAAAAGTGGATATCATGTCCTATATTAGCAACCTATCAAAGGCTTAAGATATCTGAAGACAAATTGTAGACTGCAGAAAATAAATTATATTGCAATCCAGGACAGTGTTCCATAAAAATAATAAATTGAATTCTTTTTACTGCTGATTTTTCGTCAGTCATTTTTCCTCATATTTTCTATGTTTTTCCTATATAATGTAGATCCAACTAGGAAGAGAATTAATGACTTTTTAAATTACATTTGGAATATATTAATAAAATGCATGTAATGTTCTTATTGCTCAACTGTAAATGACTTCAAAAGCTTAATAACCATAACATTTTTCTAAGAATTTTATATATAATACTGGGTTTATGATGCCATTTATAAGTAAGATGTTACATTATAGCAACTCTATGGGCTCCATCTATGAAACTTGTTTCAGAAAGAAATGTATATGCTTTATCTTTAGGAATAGTGTTTTATTAGTGAATCAGCATTATTTCTCTTGCTTAAATTCAGCTGCCTGTTCCCGTGGCATCTACCCCATGCAATAACAAATACACCATCTTATGATTGGCCTCAGATATCAGTGCTACCCTCTATGACAAGACATGCGCAAAAATGACAGAGGATGAAGTGGTAATTATACCTTTTTTAAAGTGTGTGTTCTTTTTCACAGCAAAGGTTTGGTTTTTGAAGTTACCATTGATCCATTTTCCTGCATAATCAAACCAGTTCTTTACATCTTGTCTTCTGTCCAGTGCCCAGACTTGCAGCCACAGATGTTGTGTACATGTATGTGAGAAGGTAACAAGGCAGGATGTAACCCCTTTCAGTTCCTTTCCCAAAACAAGACTGCTTTTCTGGAAACTCCCCATCAGGAAGAGATTTCTTCATCTTTCTCCCTTTTCTCCCCTCCACTCACACTGCTTCAGTAGAAGCCCACATTGCCTTGTAGAAAATTATCTCAGGAGTTAAGACTCAGTTCTGGATGAAATGAATGAAGGAGATTCTTCCTCTTCACTACACTCTGACAGAGAAACCAGGATTTGTCATTCCCTCAGGTTTGCCCCAGGGCATCCTCTCCTCTCATCTAGCAATAAGGATTCAGTCATTTCCTGAGCCTGGAAAGCAGGAAGAGGTGAGATAAGACCATCAACCTTCACTGTGTTAAAGAACAGAATTAAGAGACACTTTTAACCATCTTTATGCAATTTTAAAAGGCCTGCTTTTGTTTTATACTAATCTCAGTCTTGAAGGCTCTTTCAGTCAGGCAGATATCACTGAGCTTCATAACCTGGTTCTTACTGATGGATTGTATCACACAGCTTTCAAAAAGAGACATAACTTCAATTAACTTCCTATCTGTTGGCGATAACATGAAAGTAGATAAAATCAAATTATTCTTCTTATTTTCCACTAGTCATCTCAATTATTACTGCAGAGACATCTGTGGCAGTACTGAGAGTCACACTGAAGAACTAAATGCACCTATTTAAATTTTCTCAATTAAGTTTATTAAGCAGAAAAAATAGTTTCAAGATTGTGTTAACAGGTAAAAGTAGCATCAGAGACACTTCCCAAAAATTCTCTAAGTGAATCCAGGATAGTACAAAAATAATTTTCTAGTTAAAATGAATTTTCATTAGACACAGAAATCACAAAACAATCACCTGTCAATGGCAGAAGACAATTATGATCAGGAGCAGCATGACAACTCAGCTTAGAAAATATGTGAAATTCTTGGTGTGAAATAATTAGAATCTCTGCTTCTGGCTTCAACACTTTCCTACATTCATTTCTAGCCATTTCCTCTTGATGGATTGAGATACACCATATCTGACACAAGAGTAATGTAATGTATTCCGTTCAAGGCTGCTGATTATATGCACATGTGCAGAGTGACAAACAATTAGTGTAATGATGCAGTGATTGCAAAGCTTATCACAACATTGTATAAGATCTCATGCACCAGAAATTACCCTGACCACCTTTTCATGCTTTCCATTCTACATTAGTGTGAAACACAAATTTGTACATCGAACCTGAAAGGCTGCAAAGGGATTGATCTATACGAAGCCTGTGCTGAGGAAATGCTGCCTTCCAGCAAATCTGGAAAATAAATTAAAAGTGATTAGGATGAAGGGATGGAAATACAGAGGCAGAGTTAAGAGTTGGTGCTCTGCTCAGTATTGACTGAAGCAAGATGTTTCCAACGTGACGCCACTGCAGGAAGGCTGATGACACGGAGTTTGTTTACCCCACATCACCAGGCACTGCTGCCTGCCCAGAAACCCCCTCCTCAGCCAGAGCCAGGCTCCATCCATGCCCAGAGAGCCAGCCTGCTGCTGGCACAGGCACCTTCAGTCAGGGGGCAGCCACGAGCTGCACTTCACCCATTGACCTGGGCTATGCATGGTGCTACGACACGTCTGAATGTGCATCTACACTCCAACATCCTCCAGCGAAGGCAAGAGAGGAACATTGCTCTGTCTCAGGAGTAATGTGCAGAGGCATGCAAAGCAAGAGCTGTGGGGAGCGCAAGCTGATTTCTCCCCTCTCGGTTTCTCTCAGGGCTGTGAGCTGACAATGCCAAAAAAGGTGGGGAGAGGTCTTTGCTCCTCACCCCCTGCCTGAGATGGGCAGACAGAGCAGGGGGCACACAGGATGGCAGCAGAGGTGTGTGTCCATACAGGCTGCACACCTCCCTGCCGGGGGGAAGTACAACTAGGAGGAAAAGGAATATCACAGTCATAGAATGGCCTGGGTTGGAAGGGACCTTAAAGATCATCCAGCTCCAACCCCGTAGCCATGGACAGGGACACCTTGCACTGGACCAGGTTGCTCTGAGCTCCACGCATCTGCTTGATGTGTCCACAAGGGGAACGGACACATGCAAATGAGGGCACAGCAGCTCCCCACATATCTCAGACATGGATTTTTCTTTTTTTTTCTTTTATAAATTCTGCCACTTGGCACTTCTCCCATTCCTTCCTGACCATTTTTTTTACCTTTTGCTGTACTTTGTTTCTCATGCAGAGCCCAGCAGTGAAGGAGGTGCCCCTGCATAAGGGGCACAAATCTCAGGGCTGATGCAGCTGGGAGCATCAGTGGTGCCCTGGGTAGGAAGTCAGATGCCCTGAGAGGGTTGCAGCTGGTTGTAGCCAGCTCAGAGGCTGAGGTGAACCCGTCTCAAACTGGGGAAGCAAATCTGAGGAGCATATGGTGCTCCTACACAAGCATATTTAGGAAAGACACTGTCATCTGAAGGGAAGAGGCTGGAAGGAGACACACTGAGCCAAAAGGGAAAGGGAGTCCCCTAAGGGACCATATCCAGCGGCAACAGTGCTGATTTTAAGTAGGATTGAGTTAATTTTTTCCATAGTAGATTGTATGGGGCTGTGTCTTGGATTTGTGCTGAGAATGGTGTTGATAACACAGGGATGAGCTGAGCAGCACTTACACAGAGCCAAGCCCCAAGGAATTAGGCTAGGTATGCACAAGAAACTTGGAGGGGACCCAGCCAGGAGAGCTGACCCCAACTGATCACAGGGATGTCCCAGAGCACACGGCATCATGGTCAGCATACAGAACTGAGGCAAGGGGGAGGAAAGGGGGTATTTTTGGAATCATGGCGTTTTCCTTCCCATCACTATTACGTATGATGGAGCCCTGCTGTCCTGGAGGTGGCTGAACACCTGCCTGCCCAAGGGAAGTGGTGCATGAATTCCTTGTTTTGCTTTGCTCATGAGCAGAGTTTTTGCTTCAGCTCTTAAACTGTCTTTATCTCAACCCATGGGTTTTTTCACTTCTACCCTTCCTATTCTCTCTTCTATTCCAACATGGAGAGAGCGAGTGAGCAGCCATGTGGGGTGAGCTGCCAGCTGGAGTTAAACCCGGGCAGGGACACTAAGGAACAGTGTGGGAGGGAGATAAGTGAGAAGGAGAGTGGAAAAAGCGTCACATGCACAACAACCTCAGCCTATTCACTGTCTGTTGTCTCAGTGGGAATGAGCATGTGTTTTTGAGGATTGGTGTAGAGTGAATTGATGTGTAGCTGTGCACTTCTTTCCTCAGTGTCCAAATTAGTGATCAGAAGTTTTATTTGGACTGGCTACAAACTGGGCTTCCTGGACTTGAACCTTTTTTGTCCATGATAGTGCATAAGTAAAATTTTTTTTGGACTATAAAGTGTATCATTGTGCTTCCTGAGTATACTTAATGATGCACTTCATCCTTCTTCCTTTCATTCTCCTCCCTCTCTTAAGATTCCACAAGCCCTCTGGAAATGAATATTAAACCACCTCGGTTGCTTCTGGGTCCAAAGATTTTTTGCAGTGGAAGGACTGTGAGCTGTGACTAATGGCCTGTAATTATATGAAAATATGACATGTTGCTTTTATAGGGGGATATTATTGAGAAATATCAATTTCCTTGCGGAGCAAGCAAACAGAAGAGACAAAAATATAATCTTTGCCTTCAAATATAAAGGTTCTGTGCCATCCTTGCCCTGTTCCAAGCTCCCACTGCCTCGTGGAGTGAACTGACACAGATAGGATCAGAGTATGCACCAACTGTACGCACAACAAACCCACCAACTGCATGTCCCTGTTTGTAAGAGATCTCAGTTCCTGAACCACCTCACTGCAGAACATAGCTCTGTTCTGTTGGAGGAAGGCTGGCACCACAGCTGATGTGTCAGTCTGTGCAGTAGCAAGAAAGGTCTAGCTCAGGAAATCTGTTCTTGATGTTTTCTTGCTAAAAGCATTTCTCAGTATATACAGCTCTCCTTTATCCCTGCATGGAAAAGCAGAGAACACTGGTCACAAGGAGGTTACAAGTTTAGATTCTCAACCATCATTCACAGTTCAGGTACTACTTTTTAAAAGTATTGCATCAGACTGTCGTTCACTAGAATAGAAAGTTCTTTTCTCTCTGTCTCATGGGTAGGACAATTGGCAGTGATGGGCAAACAGTTAAAATAAGTTCTTCAGCATTCTGCCAAAGCAGAGATGGGACAACAGATGCTTTCAGACAGGCAGGGGAGGACAAGGTAAGAACAAGACATGCTTGGGCAGTATGACAGGACAGCTGTCTTTGTCAAACGTTTTGCATGTGTACTTGGAAACGTGAATTTTAAAAGAATATATTGCACGCAGATCCTTGAAGATATTTACTATAAATCTCTTCTGAGTATGAGAAACTGAATGGGGGAAAAAGCCAACCAGCACTGATATCCAGGTATTGGCTGACATGAAGTGTTGGCTCGGAGGAGCAGAGAGGCGACAGACAAATGACTGCCAAACAAAAGGGTCAGCTCCCGGCTGAGCGCTTGAGGGCCGTGCGTATTCCAGGCATGGTAACAGAAGAACACCAAAAGCACAAATGACAAATAGGTGATGCACCTTTGAACGGGACATCAAATGGGCCATTGACATGATATTAACATTTATTGTTATCTGGGGATGGTGCAACAGAATACCAGTGTGTTCTGCAGGAGGACAAGAACAGAACAGTAGATCTTGCTTCATTTCACTCCATTTTTAGGTTACTTTTCTGTCAGCATTGTAATGTATACAGATGGTGCTGCTTGAGGAGTATTTGTGTGGTTGGGCACTTTGCAGCACATTGTTATATTATAGCACTAGCTGAAGTTTCTTATTGAAAGCTCACTCAAAACTTCATTCTTGCTGAAGTGACAACGGGAGTCATAGGTCTGAAAGGAACTGTGCTCTGCACCTCACTGACATTATCTTCCATCTAGCTCCTACCTGCCCTGTAAGTTCAAGAGAAAAAAAACCTAATCATTTGAAGGGCATATCATGTGATAATGCCTAAATTGCACCTAGTGCTATTTAAAAATAATTCAAGATAAAATTGATAAAGATAAAAAAAGATAAAAACAGCAAACACAGCTGTGGTTTATTTGCCATCACCCACCTGCTGGTGAATCTAGCATTGAGCTGTAGCAGTTGCTTCTCAGCTTCAAACAAACAAAAGAAAAAGTCTATTATTATTGTTAGTATTGTCACTACTGAACTCTCACCTGGATACCTGCAACATGCAAAGCCTGGTTCTTGACATATTTTTGTTAAGTGTCACACCAGAATTTTCTCCACTGCCAGTCAGGACACTCATCTACACTGTGGCTCAAACCTTCCTGGCATTGCACATCCTTCAGAGGCAGCCTAAGGCAGACAGCAGTGCTGTGGACTGTGCACACAGTTACTTCAGTAGAAAATATTAGGGATGAAAACTCTTTAAATTCAACATGAGTAGAGTATTATTATATTTGTGTGTCCTTGTATTTGCCACTCTCTGAAAAACAAGCTTCTGAAGATACTATATCTGACCTTACTTTCTGCCTGTCCCAATCAATACAAATGTCTTGCCCCCACTAATTAAACACAATACTGCCACCAGTACCCCAGCCATTTGTTCTTGAAATACTCCTGATAACATGAATTTTTTCCTCACATTTCTGATCTGTATGGATTTGTAGGTAAATATCCAGGTGGATTTGTTCCCTGCCTCACCAAACTCCTTTTCTAACAGTATCCTGACTATCTGTATGATATTCTTGTAACCCCTCCTCAGGATGTATGATAACTTCCTTGGCTCTGGAGTTGGTCACTATAAAAAGAACATTCTTTGGTCCTATGGGACTTCTTAACTATATGTGCAGAATACAAAAAAAATATCCACTTACCAACACAAAATAAAATGTTGTAAAACAGTATCTTGTCCAAAAGTAGGAATTAGTAAGGGATAAACGAACTATCAATGCAACTTTGACATCTATTGTAAAGGCATAGGAAATTTTAATAGCCAGGTCTGCTGTGTTGGTTGTCAAAGATGTCACTTGTCTGTACATCAAATTCTCACTCCACTACCAGAAGTCTAAACCACATCTAATCTATAAGCCTTTTCTGCTGGCCTCTCTAGTTCTTCCTCCTGCAACTTCCTTTTTCTCAAACACGAGGGTTAGGTCAATTATTTATGTTGGCTACTTGATTTTAATTGGCTGCATACACAGAGTTTCAAAGCAAAGGTTAAATGAAAGTGTGCTTTCCCCAGGTTCAACTACTAGAGAAGGAAAATAGGAGCAGGAACGCTCTGCCATACTGGGGAGAGCTGTTCTGGAAACAGTCATGGAATGAGTATAAAGATGAACAAAGGTTAGTGTTAAAAATAAAATATTACAAGGAATAGCTTTAAAGAGCTGTGGAAGGAATTTGTTTTTCCCTTGGTTTTGTCCAAAAAATTAAGAGACTAGGGGGAGGTGAGCTGCAATAAATCACACAAAGTGGTTTCCTATCTGAATGGGAGTGAAGTCTGCCAACTGGTGGCGAAAGTTCACTTTTTACTCTGCTTATGGAACATATCTTGCTAATAGACCAAACAGAATAAACAGACTCTTTACACAAAAGAGAAGTGTTTGGAAGTGCTGGGAAGGAGGAGTGCCAGGCAAAAGGGGAGAAATGAATTAAAGCCTTACATGTTTTTGAAGTCTTCTCTATTTATAATCACATCCAATTTAACTGAAATACTTGGCAAAAATGCGCACAATTTTTAAAGTAAAACTGCATCTTTGTGAGAAGTGTTTTCCCTGAGAAATCCTAGGAATATTACTCATATGTCTCTTAAAACACAAAAACTTGCATTACTGTGCTAGCAGACCTTGCCAGCATTATGAAATCAAAGCTCACTTTGAACAGTAAAATATAGGTTACAGACTGCGCAGTAGGGTTCCCTGGTTTAGATCTATAGCTCCAAACTATGGAGTAACTTGCAATTATTTGACAGATCTCTGAAGATATCTTCTTCCCTCAGCATCAGAGACAGGGCGGTGTTTGCTTAATCTGTCAGAGTCCTGACTCCAGGTTTTCTATTTTTCTCTCTCCTATGAGCAATAATTGTCTCAGCAATCACTGTTTTCCCCCAACATCTCACATTAATATACTCAAATCCAGTAAAGGTCCCTTCCAACTGTGCATGATTAAAAGAAGAAAAAGCAGGATGTTTGAAGTGAGAGAACTAAATTGGTTAAATCACTTATACTGCTAAAAGAGTAGCCAAGATTTTTTTCTTTTTTAATACTGACATTAGATACCTTTTCAGATTTCAAGATACTTTTTTTAATATGAAGTGATAATATTTTACTACAACCATTCCTAATTATTGAGTGCATTGGAAATATTGTGAAATGACTGACCATTTCCACACAACTTACTGCTTGGCATTGGAAATGCATGTTTTATTTCAAAGGAAATCTCAAAGAGAATATTCCCTTCCAAAGGAATTGGAAAGGAGAGGACTTTGGAGGGCCCTAGGGATCAGAGCGGGGGTGGTGGAGGGGAAACCCTGTACAATAGGATTTTCCTAGTGATCATTGATGGGACTAGGACGGCTGCATCATGTTCCTCAGGCTGGCTGCTTGGGGAATAGGAAGGTGGAGGAGGAGCTACAGGGATTCCAAGCAGGGCAGTGCAAAACGTGCATGTGAATTCCTGCAGAAGTAGTCAAATGGCTGTTTTACTACAGCTCTGTGTGCAGCATCATAACACTGAGACACGGTAAGAGGAATGGCGAAGAGAGAGCAAAAATAAGGCAGTTTAAGTTCCCATGAATTGCCAGGTGGTAACTTTATCAGAGAAGCTGGTGGTCTTAACATTCCGTTTTGAAAACAGAACTCAACGTTGCTGTGTTTGGGGTTGTTTTGGAAATGTTCCTCACTTTGCAGACTTTCGACAAATCATAGAGTTTTCCTATAGCAAAAAAGCCATGCTGTTTGTGCACTGTGTTCATCCCTGTGGTTGTAAAGTGGAAGATTCATGCTGTGCTGCTGTTTCTTGTGCCCAAACTTTATTAGTGCCTTTATCATATAAACAAGATATCAGAATGCTCATGGCACACACATCACAGAGCAGCACCATTAATGCAGCACCACAAGCCCTTCGCACTGTGTGATTCACTCTGGGAATTCTGACGATCTCAACTGTCACATGTGAACCACTCCTACATTGTTAGGAGTGGAAGATTGCATAATTGAAGAGTAATTATTCCCTAGAATGCAATAAGGCTGTGAGTCAAATATTTAAAAGTTTTTCTTTGTCTTTGAAACTGAAGCGCTGTATCAAATCAAGGAATCTGTAAACCTCAATCATTTTGGATCTTGGGAAAATCTATGTATGGAAATAATATACTATTTTAGCCAGAAAACTTTTCAACATACACTCTTCTTAAAATAAAAAAAGGGGGGGGCAAAAAAAATTTATTTTTTAACTTACATTTCTGTTATTGCCATTCATAATAATATCAGCAATGTTCCTTCCACAGTTCTGAAAATGATCTTCAGTATTCAGTTCCTGCTTCTACTTTTCTCACTCTCTTCTGATGGAAATGAACATCCTGATGCTTCATTTTCATGACAAAGACCATAGCAGAAAATAATACAGACCAAGTCTTCTCCTGACATTGACTGAGGTAAGTAAGGCGATCAGGATGAAAATAACACATTCCTCACTCACATTTTAGCACCATTACCAACAGGAATCCACAGATACCAGTTACAGAGGTGATATTGTTATGCATCATTTTCAGCATTGCAAGTGTTCATGAGTTACTTTTTAAGGGTGTTTTTCACATCCTGCAGTACTGACATATATTTCAGGCATCATCAAGAGTTCTTCTGCAGAGAACAATGAAATATGATTACATTTGTCATAAGTGCAATACACCTTACCATCAAATGACAAATTAACAGAAAAGGTTCCTCATGCTTTCTCCTTCTGTAGAATCATGTGGAACTGCCATTTTTACAGCAAAAATTACTGTAGCAATCATATATATGATAACAGGTTGTAACAGGTTCAAGTTCAGCAAATTCATTTTCAAGGTTGTGCTGCTGCTTTTACAAGCACAATGATTTCTATGAGGGCAGAGAGAATGCATAGGAGCTTTTCTCCATTGCATTAATTATTTTTATTCAACACTTTTAGGAAAGAAGCAAAAGTTTCAGTACCAAGTTGAGCTTATTTGTTAATTATTTTTCTCTTCACCATTCTCATTTGTTTATGTTCACAGTTAATAGTATATGCTGCACAGATTGTGGAGTTTTATTCATTCTATAAACTAAGAATGATTTTGAGTCTATGCCTGCATTTAGTTTTTGTCACTAAATTGTTGCATGCATGTAAAAACTGAAATGCGTTTCCAAATAGGAAAATAGCCACATACTGGTAAGGTAAATAGTATATTAATGCCCATTAGAGATCATTTAAGGAATTTCTCAGAAGTAACAGAATTCTTTCAGTTCAGATTCTTTTCAGGTATTCTCGTCCTTACTTTTTCTAATAATTTTGCCATGTCCCATATTTGGAATTTTTTAGCAGGAAAAAGAAGATTGTCCAAGGAGGACACTAATCAGTGACAGACATTTTGAAATTATATGTAAAGAAAGCAAGTTTCTCTTCAAGCAGGGGAGACTGAGCAAGTGAAGCAGAAGTATTGTTGCCAAAACGGATATCAGCAGCTGTCAGGCAGGAAAGAAAAACCTTGTAGCTGAGGCAACAGAGTAAATGGATGATCGCCCAGAAACAACAGAAGGACCTGTCAGTTGAGCAAATGCTGCAAACATCTGCCTGATATTGTGATACAGCAGGGCTCTGCAGTGTTTTCATCAGTTCCTTTTATCTCCCGAGTACTGATCTAATGCTCTCTCTGTGCCTGCAAGGATCCTCGTCCCTCCTATGCTTTCACGTTTTGTGTGCTGCAACCTAATTGTCTTCACTTTGCTTTGCTCAGAAGGCACCACAAAGGCTTGTTCCTATGCTCCTTGTTCCTTATGACTGGAAAATACTTGGAAAAAAGGAGTCCTCCTCTATGAGGCAAGAGGTCAATTAATGTCCCAAGAGGAACTGTATGTTCTTGTGTGCTTGCTGCAGCCTATTAGTGTCAGTACTGCTCATCCCTTTCAAGACTCCAGACTATCAAGTGAGTATGAAAGTCACACAGCATTTGACCTCCAGAGGAGCCAGTGACACTGAGAAAAACTGTGTCAGTAACTTATAAAAGAACAGTAACTTATAAAAGAAGGCAAAATTCACATTCAGCATAATGGTTACCTTTCAGTAGAAATCAAGGTGCTATTCTCAACCTTCCCTGTGTGAATTATCTTCTCTCATTACACTAGAAATCTGCTACAGTAATGCTCCAAACATCTATTTAATGTAGTTTACATAAGCTGAACACAAGTCTTTTGATATTTCTGAACATTTTAACATACACTCCTCCTAAGGATATTTCAATCCACCTTCTTCAGCTGGCGTTAGGATAAAGCCATTTCCAGAAGTGCTGCCATAAACTGACAGGTATTAGCAGTGCTCCAATTTGCTTTCTTGCTTTATTTTTGTCTTCTGAAAGAAGAATCAAGCAGTGGTCCTTGTTGATGGAACAAATATGTCTTCAGATTCTATGTACTATGAGAAATTCTTTCAGAGGGCTTTTCCATTCATACAAATTATTGCTAATTTCTAAGCTTCAGAGAAACAAGTATTCAGTGTGTTCTATTAAATCTGGATCTTCTCTTACACTCATCTTGCAATTCCTCATTCAGTGACGCATGCACCCTCACATACTAAACTCAGTTAACAGAGTTAAGAAACTGCTAAACTTTAAGATCCAAAATTAGCACTACAGAAAGCAACAAAAAATAATTTATTTACCTAAACTAGGTGTAGGCTTTCTTTTTGATGTGTACAGCAGTGTCCTTTCTGCTGAGCAGCCAAGTTCCTCATAATCATCCAGATCAGTACCTGTTTGAAGCACATAATGGCACTCCCCTTGAGCACTGGTTTTATATACAACATAAGATTTGTGGAAGGGCAGATGCTGCAAATCTGTTCCTTGTCCTCACAGAGAACAAGGATATGGCCAGAGCATGTTTTCAGATTCAAGATCTGGGAATGACTTCTAGGAGACATAAAGCAAAAGTAGCATCAGTATTGCACCTATAACTCACATCAAAAGACCAACATGTAACATCTGTTGCTCGAAATGGATCCATAATTCTTTAGCATCTTGTGTAGAATATAAGCAGTCAGGCTGAGTGAGCCAAGATCAAAAGGGTGGAGTACACTGCAGACTAATAGTAGAACAATATTCTCTGTAAAATTCTCTTTCAAAGTAAAAAGCAGGCACTTGTACTTGAAGTCTTGGGAGTATGAGGAGGAAGGGATAAAATTTTTTTGTATGCAGGTGGTCCTAGGAACTGCAGAATTTCAAGCAGAAGGAAATACTTAATGTCATGTTCCATGAAAGAAAAATCCAGTAAATATTTTGCAGTAAAAGAAGTGGAAGGAATTTAATTATTTCTAGAGAGTAATTATGCTGCTACTGAAGTTAGCTTGTATTGTAATGTGGATACATATGTTATCTTATATTGTAATGTGTGTAATGCAGAATATAGGGGTTTGAACAAGAGTATATGTTCCTGTACCATCAGTTTGTTACACAGATATCCCAAACCAATGTGTGTGAAATTCTTATTCAGGTAAAGCCTGTATTAATGTGCTCTTGGATGGAATCAAACTTGTACTAAAATAACTATGGTCTTCTTTGGACAAATATATTGTCACTCATGTCAGACTCAGGCATCAAACTGGATCTTTCTGTCTCATCTTCCTCTAGCGGCCTTTGAGTTTCGTCCAGTTGGCTGGCCTATATTTTTTGTAGATCTAACGGAAACCAAGCTAGCAAGCCTTAGAAAAGGTCAGTGTTTGCAGTGGCCTTGCTGGCCATGACCAAGAAACAAGATTCAGCTCTCACATAAGGTGTCTGTTCAATGAAACATGAAACTTTTATTTTACTTCCAGAAAACGGATCAAACTTTTTTCTTTTTTTCTTTTTTTTTTTAATCTCAGACTGTTCCTGCACAAGTGAGGAGGTCTGTGACCTGAATAACCTTGGTGTAAGTACTCTTCAATACTAGAAATTTTTCATAATCACTCTTACAGAAAAAAAAAACTTCACACAGACTCTTGAGGAATCCTGGAACATGCAAGGACACTTTACTGGGTATTTTCTTTCTTCCACTCGTAGTCTTGAACTTCTGAAAATACATGGAGGAATATAATGAAGAGACTTAATTCCCTAGTCAAGCACTTATGTGTTTGAGCACTTAATGATGTCACTGAGGATGCCTCATTTGCTCAAGTTCCTTATCTTAATTTCAATTCATGGGCTGAATGAGGTATAATTTTTACATATAAACATGAATTTTTTATCTTTCTTGGTCTTCTGCTCATTTGGGACCATTGAGATTACCAGATTCTGAAGAATCCACTAGACTAGCAAAAACACTGATCTGATTTACAGTTTGTATTTACTGCTGTGTTTTTAAATATTGAATAAGCAAAGTTTCTGGTTGTGCAACTTGATTGTTTTTATAAAATAAATGATAATAATTTATAGACACACTTATTTTCCAGTCAGCTTCATGGTGTCCTATGCCTGTAAGTCAGACAGAAGACAAACTGCAGGCTTACCTGTGTAGGGCAGTATGGCAACTCTGGCAATTAGACAGAGAAGCCCTGCTGGCTGGAATGGGCACGTTCACAGCAGGTCCTACTCCTGGACTTTCCTTTCTGCCATTTTCCTGCCTTGAACCAGAGCAAATTAAGGGAGAAGGAGAAGAAGAGAATAAATTATCACTCCAACCACTGCTTCCTCAGACCTTCCACTAGACCAGGGTACTCAAAAGCCTAGACCAGGTTGCTTCTCCATACAGATGGGCAATTTTTTCCCATTCAGATTTTATTTCCCCCTTCATGTCATTTTGCCCTCACAAGCAGCAGGATCTTTGTATAAATCAGTGAAATGCTGGTTGACAGCACCACGAGCTGGCCACTTGACCTGAGGGGTCACAGTGACTCCAAGGCCTGTTTTCTCTTCCAGAGCAGAGGGAAAAGAGGTCAAATATTTCTAGAGAAGAAATAAAATAATAAAAGCATGGTTGAGGCAACCCTTTCTCCATCAGACTCCTTGCTTTCAGCAATCTGCTGTTCATTGGGCAGCCTGGACTTCTCATTGGACTAAGATGGAATAGTTCCTTCAAAAAGCAGTGCAAGTTTGTACTCACACTGTGCCAAACACCAGTCACTGTTTCAAAACAATATTAATTTATACTCATCAGTATACTCAAAAGCCATAAATTATACAAAAAGATCGCAGATTTCAAAGTGCTTTTAGGCAATCTATGTGCTTGTGTTTGGTAGGTGGAATCAAGGTAGAAACTCATACACCAAATTGCAATGTACAGTTTCCTCCTGAAATATGAGGTGAGGGGAAAGACATAGTCTGGTATCATATATCTGACCAGGGTCAACAGTGGATAGGGGAATAAAGCAATTAATTTTCCTGAAAAAATGAACAGAAATCTGCCCTTTTGATTTCTTTTCTTCTTATTACAATCCTGTGATGATAGTAGTAGGTATCTGACACAATTCATTACAGGACAGTAACACAACTAACTATAGGTGCAGGAAGTGTAGAACTGAATCTTCTGTGCTTAGCCTCCACTGAAGCTTTGTAATTGACTAGTATTTGGTAAAAACACTCAGTTACATTCTAAGTGCCATTTCAGAAGCACTCAAATTAGGGACATAAGGGAAAGTGCTGCCCTGCATGTCCAGAGAAAGAACACTGCTGTCTGACAAATCAAGTGGCTGACATGCCGGAGGGAATTTGTGCTTCTGCTGCTCTGAGAGACTGAAATGCAGAAAGGGAGAAGTCTGGGCCACGGCTGAGCTCCTGCTGCCACTACCCAACAGTGACAGCTTCAACCTTGTAAAGATCAAACGCAAGGCACACGCACCATTGAACCCACAGTGTTTCTTTCAGATAAAGGGAAATCTGTTCATTATCACTAAAATTAGAAGGCCCTGGAATGCTCACGATAGTCCAGTTCATATCATAGCCACTTGAGCATAAACACTCTGAAATCACTGCATATTGGTATTAAATTCACATGAGCTGTAATATTAGTTGTGCTTTTGTCTCTTTGTTTAACAGAATGAAGAATAAATAACCTGAAATCTTTCTGGGAAGAATCCTGTAAATATGTACTGTGTTTCTCCTTTGCTACATTTTAAGAAAATATCTTGATTTCAATTGCTAGGAGATTCAAAACTTTTATTTCTCAGTTGGCCCAAACCAACAAAATCAAACACATCTAATTTGTAAGATGCATTATGAAGTCATTGGGCTTCTCTCTCAGAAAGCAAAAAGTTTATGGGGACAATTCACATTTTCCACCTTCTTAAGGCTTTCACGGGATGCCATAAACTGTTTGAGGGAAGTGATTCTCCCCATCTACTCTGCCCTTGGAGACTCCACCTAGAGTGCTGCACCAGCACTGGGGCCCCCCAATACAAGAAAGATGTGGGCCTTTTGGAATGAGTCCATAGGAGGCCAGGAAGATGATCAGAGGACTGACTTCCATGCGAGGACAGGCTGAGAGGGTTGGGGTTGTTCAGCCTGGAGAGGAGGAGGCTCTGGAGAGATCTTAGGGCAGCATTCCAGTCCTGAAAGGGGCCTTACCAGTAAGTCGGAGTGGGACTTTTCACGAGGGCATGTAGTGGTTAGATAAGAGGGAATTGCTTTAAACGAAAAGGGAGTTGGTTTAGGTCAGATGTAAGGAAGAAATTCTTTACTGTGAGGGTGTGGAGGCACTGGCACAGGTTGCCCAGAGAAGCTGTGGCTGCATCATCCCTGGAAGTGTCCAAGGCCAGGCTGGATGGGCCTTTGAGCAACCAGGCCTAGTGGGAGGTGTCCACAACATGTCCACGACGGGCTGTTGGAACCAGGTGATCTTTAAGGTCCCTTCCAAAACAAACCATTTAATTATTTTATTACTTATTAATTAATTAGGCAGAAAGTGTCCATGCGTTTGCTGTGCTTTAGTTGTTTCTCATAATTATTCCTTTCTGTGTCTTAAATTTCAATAAGTAATAGTCATATAAAAACATTTGGGAGGAGGTAGTGGTTTTTTTTGTTTTATTCAGTCACTGAAGTTTTGAGTTTTCCCTTTTTCTTTTACCCCCTGAGAGTGCCTTACATGTTTGAGCTCTGTTCCCCATGGTAGTTCTGTAACTACCTCCTGTCTAGACAGAAATATCAATATATTCTGGCTATAAAGGCCAGGAAAGAACAATAGAAAGCAGAAGACAAAGAGTTCTGGGATTTGAGGAGGTCTCTCAGCAAATGTTCATACCAATATTTATTGTGTTTATCCAGATAAAAAAATCCTCCCAAGTATGTTTTAGAAAGGATATAGTGCTTACATAAATTTCTACTTTCACTGGGTTCCATGGTATTGTCTTTGCATTTTAGATGTTTTTTTCCTTGAAGGAACAGGTCAACTTTAAACTCGGGACTTACATAATTCAAGGGAGGATGAAAATACGAACAACTAAAGAAAAATTAACACTAGTACGTACAAAATATTTATATGTATGCAATAATAAAACAATCAAAGCTGAATGCAAAAAATATCACCAGACTACTTCCCCTAGTAGAACAGTTTGCAGACTGAAAGTAGAGCTTTTGTGTAGCTATATGGTGCAGATGTTCTTCATTGATGTCTTACAATAAATGTGGTTTTTATACTTTCTTTTCATTCAACTCTGGACCACATTAATGAAACAGACATTTTGAAAAAAAATCCATATCATAACCATAAAATGTTAATCTTAGGAATTTTATTGAATCTCAAAGATATTCTATTTCAGTTTGTTCTATTTTTACTTTTATTATATTGTATCTCTTGAATTTGAAATAATTTTATTTTGGAAACTTTATTCATGACGAAACAATAAAAAATAATTTGGATGAAAATTCAGCAACAATTCCTGAAGCAATTTAGTTGTCTCTGATTTTCACACAATATATGAAAATGTTCTTCAAAAGACTAGTAATTACTGACATAAATACGTATTGGCAGCCACATTCATCTGTGTTTCTATGTGCATTCTTTTGCTTTGTAGTTCATACATGAACAAATGCATATGAACATTAGTTCTATGAAGTAATTTGAAGTAGAAATATTTCCATGAAAAATGTAGAAGAAATAGAAATTTTGGAAATGCAAGAAGTCCGCAAATTACAAGATTTTTATTTTTGCTTTTCCTATTCATCTTTTCCCTTCTAAGAAAGTCAATCAAATGTTTGAAGAATTTACATGCCTAAAATTACAATTTTCATTACTGGTTATATACACTTCTGATCTTTTAAAATGCTGACAAACAATTGGCATAGTACTGAAAGATGGGTGTTAAAAGGTCACTAGTGAATAGATGTCTGTGTGTCCTAGCACAGGTACTCATACTGAAATTATTTTTTTGCATCCAAATAACACTATACTCTTTCATACAGAAAGAGAAAAGAAGTATCTGCTTTGTTTCTCTGTTGAAGAACTCACTTAAAGTCTTTGAGAAACGCATTTGAAAAGAAAAATAAAAATGTGTAAGGACTTTAGGTTTGGCTCTGAGTAGAAGAATGGGTCATAATTGACTCTCCCCATATAATTCCAATGGGTTGGTTCAATCCATTCTTTTGAAAAGATCATCTTTCCTGCCCCTTCAGGTTTACTGTTACTTTTATAACTGCAGTCTTGGATTTTTCCTGAAATAATTTCCTTTATTCCTCCCTCACAGTCCCTGCTTTTAGTAGCTTGTTTTAAGTGCTGTGACATCATCTTGCACCACCTGAAAGTTCACAGCAGCCTGTTTAGACAGTTCAGCTTTGTGGGAATATTTATAGAGCTGTCTGTGCATTGAACTCCTGTCATGAACAAAACAAGCTCTAATCTTTTGGGGATCTACATGATCAAGTCAAATGCCAGCATTGACACTGGGTGTGATTAAACAGGCTGCTGTATCTTTATAAACTGATTATACAGCCATGCAGGCTGTTCTGATGGAGAGAGGTGGCATTAATGCTAACACTGAGCCTCAGAACAGTCTCTTTGGTCCTCTAAGGTTAGGTTTGCTCTGCCACTGATGTCAAAGGGAGAGCTGACACTACCACAGATCCTCAAACTACATGAACATATCACTGCTAATTTAATCCCCCATACTGCTGATGCCTGTTGAAGTTACCTGACATTCTGTGATACATCACAGAAAGAATCATCCTCAACCAGACTATTTCTGCAACAGAAACAATGGCAGTCATGGCAAGACTATTCAGGAAAATGAAGTGAATGAATATTTTGAACCTGTTAACTTTGACATCTATATTGTTGTTTGATGGCAGGTGGAAAATAAAATAAGAAATCAAATGAAAAGTGTGAAGAATGTCAAGGATTAGTCTAGGTTTTTATTAGGATTAAATGGTTTCTGATACTAGTTATGTAAAACTTCTTTTCATTGCATTTTCTCAAGAAGAAAAAAAGCATCTATTAGAGGAAAACATTTGAGGGGAAAAACTAGGAGAAGTAAGAACTATTTTATGTTCAGGGCACAGGAGGAGGGTCTGGTTTGCCTTATTTTTTCTGACTTGCACAGCCTGTAAGCTCCTGGACACATAATTTCATTAGGCCTCTTCTCCATAAAATATGTTCCTTTCCTATAGGTTTTTCTGTGCCTCCTTATTTCTCCTCTCTGCCTTGCCTGGCTGACCTGGAGTCCAACAGCCACCCCTTCAAACATGGATTCAGCAGGTAGTTCGAGAAACCCAGAAGCTTCATGTGCAGGCTCGCCACAACAAATTGGTGACTTTTATTCAGTCAGTAACACCTGATATCAATAGCAGAGAGTAATCAATAACAGAGAAATCACTGGGCCGTGTACAGTGGTGCCATGAATCCTATGTACTCTGTAGGTTGCTGGTCAGGCCTAGCACATTTAAATGTAACCCTTTTGTTTATTAAAACTCTCCTGCTACAAAAAGCCCACAGTCCTAGTGGTATTTAGTATGACTTGTCATATGGTGTTTACATATGGTATAAATATATAGTTTAACTTATCAAATGTGCAGAGAATGTGCAATTACTCTGGTCAAAATGTCTCATCTTATGAAAGTTTTGGCAGATGTTAAGACTACTCTTGAAATATGACATGGTGAGCTTGGAATGGAATTTTAGGTCATTCTGTTAGTTCTGATGCAAAATTATAAAAATTAGTTTTTTGGGTTTTTACTGTTAAATTTTAATTACAGTCTCACTGTAATAGGTCTTTTAGCTACTTCTGAATTACTGCTCTTGAAAGTTGTAAAATCACTTATACAGTTTCAAAACTGCTTATATTAGCAGAGAGATTTCCAATTTTAAAAGTGAAGGAGTACAGAAATGAAATAGTTCTTGAGGTTTTTAAATTTCAGACAACTTATGTAACCAGGAATGAAAAGTTTTGTAAAATGTTTATATTCTGTCATTTTCCCTTAAAAGGAAAAAAAAAAAAAAACCAGCATACATCTTCCTCCCTGCTTATCTTCAGCTATTTGGTAACCATAACTACATCCCAGCATTGGCTACTTCATAGAAACAAATACTTCTATGGGACATCTGGTTTACATGCCTACTATTTTTTTTTTTATCTTTGAATATATCTGCAGGAATTCCCTTATTTCTTACTGAAAAGAACTTACTTAAAATTAACAAAAAGGAAGCAGTTTCCTAGCTGACAATTTTTGGCCTCAACATGGACAATTGTTCAGCTCAGGCCAAGGACCATTTCTGAGAACCCTTTTTGTCCCATGCAGACAAGTACTGAATTCAGGGATCTTCCTGGGATGTCTGCAACAATAGGGCCTAAACACTGAACCAAACAGAGAACGGATACCTCTCCTTGCCACCATGGTTTACATCCTTTCTAATGAATCTCTGTATCACAAATGGTTGAGGTTAGGCCTTGAGGGGTCATCAGGTCCAACCCACACATTCAAGGGCCACCTAGATATCATCAGTCACCAAGACATCACAGAATCAGGTACAGCATGATCTCTTACATAAAGGCTTTCTCTGTTCCATCTGAGAAGCCAATTCAGTTTTCAAGTCAATACTGACATGAAATATTGTTGACATTTTTAGATGAGCAGATAAGGTCTTAATGGGATTTAAGTTTTAAAAAATCCAGCAAATCTGAGTCCTCAGTCCTAGTGGTCTCATTTGGAGCAGGTTCTCAAGTATGAATAACTCTCTATGCTAGAAACTTGTGGCATTGGATCTATAGGCATCAAGGTTTTAATTTCTACATTCTCATAACTCCCATGAAAACTGAGCTCACACATGCTTTTGAAAATTGAGTCCCTCATTTTGCATTTCTTTTTTGATACACCCTTCATTTTAAACCTACATAAACTGAAGTTTGCTATTGTCCAGTTTCAAGGCAGCAAGAAACCTTCAGACTGATCTCTGATCTCTAATTCTTGTTCACCAGCTTAACTACACTAATTTCAGTCTTGTTAAAGGAGTTTTTGGTGCAGATATCCAACTGTTCTGAAGTAGGTCCAAGTGAACTTCATGTGAGGAATGTAATTCTGAACTTTGCATTTAGGCAAATAAAGAAAGTCGCCTGTAAATTTAGTTACATGCTGCTGTAACTGACATCAACAGGAAACCAAGTCAGGCTGCCCTCTTCCATCTTCATGTACTCTCAGATGACAGCACCAGTTTTTATTCCGCTCAGCTTCTCCTGCTCTTTACTTCAACTCCCTACTCCACAAGACTCTTCTGTCTGTAGAACGTCTCCCTTTCTACTTCTTCTTCCTGTGCTGCTCTAAACACATCTGTCTCTTTCACACTCCAGACTCAGCTCCTTTTTGACATACCTGTCAGCCAAGAAAAGTAATCACAACCCATGGGGATAGGGTATATGAGAAAACATGCTATCAATTAAGATAAGGATCTGTGTCAGGAAGGAAAAGTTGATAAGAAGTCTTGTCTAAACAGCTGAGGGTGAGAATGACAGAAGATGTCTGAAATGGTTGAGAGCTGTATTGGGATATGTTAAAATAGGAAAATCAAGGCTATGAAAAATAAGAGGAAGGAGATGTGCATTCAGGGCTGTTTGGGGTGTTCGCAAAAGAGGTAACTATTAGAGTAATCACTGCTATTGTGACAGCATTGAATTAGAAGGTTTGGGGGTTTAAAAATTTATCTTTACATTATACAATATTTAATCTCTAAGAAGGAAAATGGAGAAGAGGAAGGGGTTAATATTTGTTCGCTCCATCCACAGATGTTCAAATTCCATCAACCAGCCAATGTATCAGCCCAGACAGAATCCAAATTTACATCAGCAATAGATAATAGCAATGGATTATTTCTTTGCTGTTTTTAAAATTTTTTTACATGGCACTGTTTGAGTAAGTTGCGTTCTTAACTTACAGTACTGTAGTTAAACGCCTATTGATTAACTAGAATGACTGCTGCACAGCAGCTACTATTTTTATGCCCTTATATCTATTTCCTCAAGAATGAGTGTGTCTGGGTTTATTTTTTAGTTCCTGATTGTTAGTATAACAACATGATGATTAGTACAACATTTACATTAGTTTATTTCTTTGAGATAATTTAACAACCTTGTCTTTGTTCAGGTCCTCAAGTCTATCATAAAGCACCAAAATATTAGTAACATATCTTCAGAAAATATTCAAACTATGTCGCTAACATTTGTAAGAGCTCAGGAAGCCTTCAGATAGACAGTCTGTACTCTAGATTAAAATCCAAGTTAGGAACATAACATTAAGCCCCAAAAAATCAAATAAATTCTAAATATATGAGCTAAGAAATTTAAAATCTTCCTGTTGAAGAAAAAGTGATATTTTTTTTTCATACAGAGAGAGAAAACAATAGAAGTTAAATTTTCAAGCAGCCCTATTTTGGGTAAACCATGAACACTAAAAAGAGCCTTATACTAAGGAATAGAGTTTATTAATTAATTCAGTCTTCAGTATTTTGGTTTAGAATGTGCTCATTTATTTTATATCACCAACTGTACTGACCGATGGAAAATTCACAAGGTTCTTTCTCTGCAATCTAGAGAACCTCTAACATTTTTATTTTTATTTAATTATGGTTTTAATTTACTTCTTAGTAGTACTTGCAATACTTTCATCCCTGCCAGATAAAGCAATCACCTCTATTTGACCTCATAGCACCAACTATACTTCTCCATCAGATACTTGTAAATACTTAGAGTGTTCCTTTCTTGACTGTTCTTTTTGTCAGGGAGCTAGCTTGATGGCATCCTGACAAGGTCTTAGGATTAGAAAGTAATGGAAGGGTTTCCACAGGATTCCTTAACATGAATGTTGCCTTCTTTTGACTTTTGCTGTGTCTGGCAGGCCATAGCAAAGTCGCTGTGTACAATACCAGGGCACTTTGGATGAAGGAAGATCCAAAATTTGCAGAAACAAAATATATTTTTCTTTAAAAAAAACATACTCAGGAGTGTGCAGTGGCAAGCATATCTATCACTGTTCCGAGCTGTCATGATCCTCAGTAATTGACAGAGTTTTTGCAAGCTTTTTCATTAAGAGATCTCTTGATCGGCACTTCCAAAATTAAAATAATGTCAAATTGACAAGATTCATTCAAAAAATCAATAGAGATGTTTTACATACTCCTTGGTTAATACTAGTTGTCATTTGAAGTCTTTGTTTCCACCCCCCCTAAGTGTTGGGACTTCTCTATGTCCTCAGAGAAATTCCAGCTATGAACAATTTTTTCTCCTTGCTACTCTGCCACTCAAGCTAAAAGCTGATCTGTGGTTTCTAAAAATAACTGGTAAGTGGTAATAAAACTGTGTCTAATATAGCTGCCATTCCACCACAAGTTTGTGAGCTTAGTGTTATTTTTACATGAAAGCCTGGCTGAGTCAGAAAGACACCAGTAATGAGGGGAAGATTCTTTTTTTTGCGACAAGATCAGTGAGAAAGCTTTCTGTTGAACACATAATGATGTTCCTCATTAAACTCCTTCTATTACTGCATCACATTTTAGAAAATGGGTTTTAAATAAATCTGTAGTATTTTTTTTAACTGTTGGAATCCTTCCAGAAACAGGGAGTTGTTGGAGAATAAGCAACTGAAGTGAATAAAGATTACTGGATTATTGAAAATAGAGAGCAGGCATTTTCAGATGGATTTGAGTCAAAAATCTATGGCTTGATATAACCAAGATTCTTCACTAGCTGTATTAGCAGCTATTATTCCAAGATTAGCAGTGATTTTGGATGTAGATTAAGGCATGATGAATCACGTCTGGTTTTGAAAATCCTTGCCTGAAACCCTGAAACCCCGTGTTTGTGCAGCACAATAATAATTAAGGGCAACTTCCTCAAAAATCTGTTGATAGAGTATTTTCTTTTGCATCCACTTGGCATCATTGCCACCTTTTCCACAATTTCATAGCAGAAAACATGGCAACAGTTGCTTGATTTCCTAGTGCAACTCTTCAATAATTATTAGAGTACCATTAGGGATTACTGGTGTTTTTCACTTTCAGTGCCTTCCTTAGCCCAAATAGTGCCAGAACACTGCTGACACGAATCGGTGTCCATGGCTAAGTAGAGTGTGAGGGAAAGACACAGTTAATGCTTTGACTCAGGGAGAAACAGAGATACACAGACTGCTTCATGGAACTGAAACACAAACACGTTTGTAATCGTTAGGGGAAAAGGAAATTTCAGGAAGGAATTATATAGCAATGAAAAATAATGGAAGCATCAATGAGAACTAATAATGTTCACCTATAAAAAATACCTTTAAAAAGTAAACACAGCACTATCCTCTCATTTTCACTTTCACTGTGACCTTCTGATAATTCCTAAATCTGGATTGAAGTTTACTGCTTGCTAACATTATGATGTTTTTTATACTTTGCTCCTATATATTATATAGTCTTTTCTATACTTATTGGTTATAGTCAGCATCTGTTTTCTCTAGAAATACATTACATAGCTTATAAAATAATTAAAATAAACCATCTACTGAAGGTTTTCTTTGAAGACTATAATTCTTCATCTCTGTGGTCATTAGCAATTACTCAATTTTTAGTTGGGTATAATTACTATCTTTTAGTATTTTCAGAACCCCAAATCTGCAAAATAAATTAACAACCTTTCCCTTATATTAATGTTAAAGTAATGAAGAGAGATGTTGGTTAATGTATAGTGTGATATTATGATCAGTTGTTTTGCTTGGAAAGTCTTAATTTTTTGCTCTGCCAGTATTAAAATTGCCTGTTAAGACAGAAAATAGGCTTATAAAATACATCCAAAACTTAATTTTTTCACGCTGGTTGAACCAGAGTGTGTGTTAATATAACATTACTTGCATCACACAGAACTTCTTAGCCACAGCTCTAAACATAAGAGTGACTGCAAGGTGATTTCCCTAAAGGCATTTAATAAGCCTCTGGCAGTACTTAGAGTAGATCCCAAGTCTGCTGAAACACATCCCATGCTGCCCTGACTGACTACGAATCTTGCTTTTCTGTAGAGAAATTAAACTGAAGGGGCATTTATACACTAAAAACAAATTGCAATATCCTTACATGATGAAAGTGATTCTTCTTTGTCAATGAAGAAAACGGGTTTTCTTTGTCCACATAACAAAATTCTTAAGCGGAAGCTAGGCAATGTATTTTAAAGTTATGTGAATCATCCTAAAGGACTACAAGCTTCTAAGATACGCTCCATATGTGCACCTCACCATAACATCTTCTGTTCATGCGTTTAAAGGGAATGAGTCTATTAATGAAATTCCCTCTTGCCTTTACCTTAAAATCCCTTTTAGAATTAAGCAGCCACTGACTCAGTGCTTGCATTTGAGCTCTTAAGTCAAGTCATAGGTCTCACTGGTGTATTAAAACCTCAGCTTTGCCATTTTACTTGCTGTTTCTTGCATCTGTTTTTATTTCACTAATTCTTGACACAAAAAGTCCTCTCCCTCCTCTATCTCCGATTTTTAATACAGAAAGATTTTTTACCATCACTGTCAAGATCATTGCTTCAAATCACATATAAATTTGTAGTTTTGTACAAAGGCAGTGTTGTTGCTACATTACTTTCCCTGGTCCTAAAAGATTAAATAAAACAAAAATAAGAGAACAGTTAAAGCAAACCCCACTGAAGACCATATGTAAGGGCAATATGATGTAGGTAGCTGGCTATGTTCTGCTTGTATGTAGGATTCCATACCACTGTGGGAATGTCTGCGCTTCATTTTGAGAACTTTAAGAGTGTCTCTTGGCCAAAGTTGCTGGGATCCGCTCTTGAGAACATTAGGCAGAATTTCCCACACTCAAGTTTACTTTGAAAATAGCTCTTTGTAAGTGATAGGCACACAGCAAACCATTTGATCTCCTTCAAGGGTAAGAAAGACAGCGAAAACCAAGTGTTATTTTAATAATGCCTGTAAGACCTAACACAGATGAAAGCCTTACAGTGCTAAGCTCTGATCTGTTACTGAAATGTGTGACAAGAAGTTTTCATATCACCATTCTCTAGAGGAAGAAACAAAACATCAAGTCTACAGGCAGGGCCCATCTCAAAATTCCTGCTTCTAGGACCCATGTTTAGCCACAAAAATTTCTCCTATTCACACTCTTTTAAAGGCTGGAGCACTGTTTTCCTGATGAATACGTATCTGTAAAAAATACTTTTTTTAATATCACAAATAGGATCTGTTTGGGATAGCTGTGCCCTCTCACAGTAGATTAAGTCGTGGGGTACTCTGGACCCCAACTCAATCCATCCTAAAGCACAAGTGTAATCCAAATCCCTTCCACATAAGCACTATTGTTACCTGCAATTCTCAGTTCACCAAGAATAAGCTCTTATAACCCCATGTAGTCCCCAAATTTTACCTGTGTAATAAAATGCTCTGCCAAATAGCAAAAAATTAATTACCTTAAGTATTGATTTGGTTCAAGTGCTGATAAAAAGTGTTAATTTTTCATGAGTCTCAGCACAGATGATAAAACAGCACAGAGTTTTCAAAGTATTGACCATCTCAAAAACTCCATGTGCTTTAGTCCTGTGATTACAAAGAACAAACAAACCTGTGGCAGGGGAAAGGAATTACCATTTTCTTCTAGATTTTTTGAAAATTCATAACAGCCCAAAAGTCCATCAAGTGCAGTAAAGCAGGTATCAATAGAAGGACCAACAGTACCCACAACTACAAAATACGTTTCTCTGAGGAACTTCAATAATTTTTGAAAATACTTCTGGAAATGTACATAGCTGAAGTTTCTTTTTGCTAAATGTAGATATTTTATTCCAGCAACTCTGAACTGTAAAATTGTTAAGTGGTATCCTGTATAGAAAGAATTAATCATAATACAATTCTATACTTTATACTGTATTCTGTGTTCTAGCTTGCAGTGAGGTATAGACAGATCTTGTCTGTAAGTAATTTTCAGAAACAAATACACTTTTACTTCTCAAAGTGAATTTCTACGGTAAGTCTTATCTCTAGACCTCCATTTTCTGCCTAGCTCATATCCCGTTTAGTAAAGTCTTAGTAAAAAAAAAGTCCACTGTTCTCTCTCAAATACGCTTTCATTGTCTTAGATAATAGTCTAACAAATAGATGTACATCATGACTTATTTGGCAACTTATTTGGCAGATTTAGATCTACTGCTGAAAGGTGAAATTAGTCAATTAGAGCAAAGAAGATTAATTAGTGTTTGTAAAAAAATTTATTAAATGCTTTTAAGGTCTCAGCTTGCCAACAATTAACACACCTTACTTTTCCAAAGCAACCACTTTGTGTATTCATGTTCCCTGCCAACATGCTCCTTCCTATGGAAGCACAAGATACAACCTGAGAATACCTGCAGATGGAATTCCTATTTGAAATCATACTGGTGCAGCCCACATTCAGACCTTTGTTTCAGAACTTAGTACAGAATTCAGAAGAGGATCTGGAGGAACTGAATTTTCATGTGAGTTCGTCCCTTCCAGAGGAAAAGCAATGTTTTAAAACACTTCATTGTCACTGAGAGCTATACTGAGCAGATAACAAAAAA
>VZTE01005084.1:89419-420754 GCA_013397775.1 Eulacestoma nigropectus | reverse complement strand
TTTTTGGCAACAGAAAGTATAATGAAGAAAAAAAAAAAAAAAAAAAAAAAAAAAAAACCCACCAAAAAATCCCACCAAAAACCAAAAAAAACCACAAACAAACAAACAAAAAACCCCCAACACATCTCCAGGAGCACAGTTTTAAAAGAAAAACTAATCTCAAAAGCTAACAAAAAGGCAGTTTCTTTAATGATTGTTCTGAAAGCAGCAAATGGTACATACATTGCCTAACAAACTCTCGCTGTTCTTGTCGAGAAAAATTCTTTGAGCAGACAACCATGGTGTGGAAAAGCTTTGTACTGTGTTTTCAGCTTCCAAACTTGGTTACTCATTTTGTTGTCTGTCATACTAATCTACAAAACTGTACCAAGGACTCTTCACTTCCCCCTCACGAGAGACATTTCGGTGCCAGCGAGCTCTTTGGCTCTAGCAGTGTTTCCATTCCACAGAAGTTGCCAGTGCTGCTAATTGAACTGTCACCACTCCTGCTGTTCAGATTATTTTATCCTGACCCTAAAAGCAGTGGGACAGGTTCTCCTTGTGCAATTTAACTATGAAGAATTGTTGTGCAAGTCAACAGAAAGAAGCTACTGAAGAATTGAAAGAAATTTACTAATAATGGATAAAACTTGTTGAAATAAAACACCAAAAAGCATTCAATGCTTTAACTGAAGAGTGCAGACTCTATTCACTTTAGTGTGCTTGTGTTTGGCCTGTTTTATACAAAGAATGAAAGAGAACCTGCATTTTTTCCCAGACTATTTGAAATAATTTGTTCCTAAGTGAATAATGAGTGCTGCAGCTTCCCCTTAAAGAACAACACAACTTGTTCTGCCAACCCAGCCTTGCTCCCGTTTTCTATGCTGCCAAATATTATATTCATACATCCCATGAAAAAGATGAGATCTCTCTTTTATAACTGTTCTCTTCTAGTTCCAGCTTCAAGCCAAGCAGCTCTCTGGCAGAATGGCATTTTAAAGATGTCACTTCTCCATTAAAAGGCTGAGCAATAATTTCACAAAATTATCCAACCAGGACCTGGGGATCTGAACTAAGATTGCATCCTCAGTCAAGAGGGGACAGACATTGTAGCATGGGACATAAAGTCACATCAAGGTTCAAGGCTGGACTTTATAACACATTTTTAGCAGCTGTTGGATGGGGTATCAAGCCTTTCCCACTGTAACTAGAACAGAACTATCAAAATATATTAAACACATAAACATTTTTTAGTTTCACTAATAGAATTGTCCTGACTACCATCGTGTGGAATCACCTTAAAATATCAGAAGAAAGAGATTTTCTGACAGTGTGCTTACTGTAATTTGTTGGGTTTTATTTGAATAAGAGATCTGGGAAGATGACTCCTGGCTGAAATATCTTCCTGGAATATCAGACATGACATGATGGTATATTTAATTATCTCTTATTTCCCTTAAGTATTTATAGAACTGTACAAGGCAAGCTGGTGCATATCTATTAATATCCATATCTATCTATCTATCTTTTTATCTATTCACACCTACCTATTTTATCGTAAAGTAACTAAATGATCACTTACCTAAGGATATCCTATAAGACTACCTAAGAGACTGAGTTGTGAATCGAGGACAATGGTTGAACTCAACTGAATAACTGAAAGAAATGCTGAATAGAATGCTGAAACAGCAGCTGAAACTGAATACTCATGAGGCCGGGGTGGTGCATGGGAAAGAGGCCACTGTTTGGGGAGCTGTCACCATGCAGAGAGAGTTACTGAAAGAGAATCCCTGCCTTCTGCTCTTAGTGTGGAAAAGTTTAGACAGAGCCACTCAGGGAAAACACCATACTTATAAACTTAGTTTAGAGGAGTGAATCATTTGCTACTTGTGGAGTAAAAGGTCCCCTTATAAGAGCAGGGCTAATCTGACAGCATTTCTTTTCCCTAGAGAATAGAGGCAAGACAAAATCTTATCAAACTTGGCCTTTCTTAGCCCAATAACAGCAAAGGGCATGACTGCAAAAACACAGACGTCTGGGTTTCTTGCCAGCCTTTATTCAGTGTTTAGCCCTATCTATCTACAAAGTTCCTTTGCCTTCCCTTTGCAAAGCATAGCTAACCAAAAATAAGTAACTTAAAGTATTTAAAATGTGAGTTTTCTGGACCTAGTTATTTTAGAAGGGACTGGCACTTTGCCAGCAGTGACCACCATGCCTGACTTTATGATAGGTGAAATGAAAAAAAGAAATGGTCCTCACTGAAGCAAAACCTCCCAACAGCAGATGTTTATAGGAAGGTGACCAGAAAGAACCTGTGTGATCATCCAGTGTGACCTCTTGAATATTGCAGAATATTAAAGAACTGAATGTAATCCAGAATAGGACATTCACTCGATTCCTCCATGTTTTCCACTGCTGTTTCACTAGCAAGTGGTAGTGTAAAAGAAGGATTCAGTCTCATTCCCGTGAATTAAAACTGCAGGAAAAATGCAGCATTGATGAAAACTACTAAAGAAATCTAACTGCTTGAGCTGAAGCATGAAAAATGTGTGTAAAATGATCACCTTAAATAAAATGGGAGAGAGCAAAAATACTCCTAAGTAATTTGACAGCAGTGCAATCAACATATTAATACAACATCACCAGTTCTTTCATCCACCCATCACCAAACAAACATTAAAAGTATCAACTTAGGGTCTATAGTAAAATGGTAATCTTTATTCTGACAAAAAAAGAAGTCTCTGAGAACCCTTCACTTCTTCAAATTTACTAGTGAAAATTTTCACTTGTGGTTCCTAAATGCACCTCCTCTACCTGGAGGATTCCTTATGCTTGGATATTTAGTGCAAGTGTTAGCTAGATACCTGTGGAAAGTCATTCAAAGCTTCAAAAGGAAAATTTCCAGAGTAACACTTGAAAATAATTTCTTCTCTTTGCGAAGATTATTTAGGACAGCATGAAAACAGACATTTAAGAAATATGGTCAGCACGATGACATGATACAGTGCCAGTCTTTGGCTAAGAAAACTAGGAAAAGGCAGGACATAAAAAATGTTCTTTGTAATGTGAGCATTTTGGACCAACGTGATAAATGGGTTTGTGGAGCTCCTTGTGTTTCCTAAAGGCATCACACTCTACAAGAACAACATGTCTGTCAAACAAAGTTGCTACGAATCAGACTTCAACAAATAGAAAGAAAGACATTAATCTGCAGTTGCAGTTTTTCTATCTTTTTTGTAATTTCTTTTTTGTTTATGATAATTAAGAAGTATACAGGTAAAAAAATATATATAATAAAAATAAAAAAATATATTTTGCTGTTAGAAGAGATTTTGAAATCTATTTAAAACTATTTCATCTGCTAAATAAATTATCAAGGTTTATTCATTGTAGCAGATCAGACCCCAGAGTTTCCAAGAGAACTTTGCACCAATTTGACACAAAACCAGTTTAGCCTACTCTTTTCATAGTCCTTAAAGTGTTGCCTTAAAAAGATTTGCCTGAAAAATTGTGTCCAGCTGTTGCAGAATCCCTGTTGTCACATAAATTAAGTGCAACTACTTCGAAACATCTTTTGCAATTCTTCACTGCCTGGACATGGACTATATTTCCATGGAACTTAAAGATGTATCTCCTCTGATTTCTGAGTGTTGTGACAAAAGCAAAGAACCGAATTTTTTATATTTTCTGCTTCCAAAATCTTTCAGTTATGGCTCTCCGTATTTGTTCCACTTACTGTGGCATAATCGCTTCTGCTAAGGAATGATCAAGATATTCCTCAACAACATGTTTCTCTAACATGTTCTTTGTCCAGAGACCAGAGCAGGTTGATAATACTGAAAAAGGAGATAAGAACTCCTTTAAAAAAAATTTGGCTGATTGATGTACAGAATGAATAGAAAGAAAAGAACACTGACAGCTGAGCAGAGCAGTTCATACTTCAAAGCAAAAATTTCATTATTTTTGTAATATTTATAATTTCTTTCATGTTATATGATAAGCTCAAATCCTACAAGTTCTTCAAATATCCAGAAATCCCATTAAATACCTTCTCAGAAAGGAAAAACTTACTAAACTGGCACACAAATATTGGAAATCATCCATCTTTTCAGATTTTTTTTTACTTTTCAAATGCAATATCTATTAGTTTCACCATATTTTTATGGACTATCAGAAAAAGAAACAAGTAAATTATCAAACACAGTACTTTTCAAGAAATAAACCTTGAGAGACAGATAAATACTCTGCTACAGCACAAGAATTTTCTGCCTGTTAAACTCCACTCACCACAAGCAATAGTTTTACACTTCAAGGTCACCTCCCTCCTCCCCTCAGGAGTCTCAAGTTTCTTCCAGTTAGTATCTTGGCAACCCTGTCCATCTTCCTTTCCGTACTTACTGGCAATAAAGGCAGTGCTGGACAGTTAAAAGAAAAACAAACAACCAAATCAAATCAAAACAAAACACGCAGTCCCCCCCAGAATAGAAAAAATAGTATTTTAAAGATATTTATTATTTATTTATGTAAGTCCTGGATTTTTTTAAATGCCAGCTTCAGTGAGGATGAAATGCCTTTCTTTTGTTCTTCATCTTCTAAGTAAAACCATTTAAAATTACTGAAAGCATGGGGAAAATCTCAAGTGAGATGTGTGGAGCAAGCCCCACCAGCTGGCTTTTTTGGCCATTATGTTGTTCTTAATTTTTAAGAGAATCTCAAAACTAATCATGTTGCTGGATTTGCACACGATCTGTAACAGGGAGGCTTTCTGTTTTTTGGGAGGAGCTCACCCCATTGCACTGGAATCTGGAGAGGGACTAATTGACAGATATTAGGAAAAGCAAGCCTGAGAGAGAGTGCTCAGCCGACATGGCCAATTAATGTGAGACAAACTGGCAGTAGACCAGGGGATGGTACTTACTTTGGGAGGTTTAATTTAAATTAATGAACAGTGTCCTATAAGAAGGGTCAAAAAAGGAAACTTGCTGTACTCTTTCTTCACTTGAGGCTCTTAAAAAGTTAGCTGACCTACAGATCTCCTGTACCTCCATTGTTGAGAGAATTGCAACCTTCTTTATTTTCACAAGTTCTCTATTTCTCTGTTTTTTCTGTCTCTGGCCTTTTGGCTTAGTTGTTGGTATGTTTTATGGTTATTTTTTCCATTTTTTTCCTGTTTTCTTCTTAAAAACTACCCTACTTAATTTTTATCCTTTCTGCTCTGAACTTTACAATCCTTGTTCCAAGTTTTCTGTTTCCTGGCCATGGATCACATATGTTTCTTTTCTGCCATGCAAACAGCCATGGGAATAGGCAACTTGGACTGGTTATATCCTATCTGAATGTCCAACATAAGCTACTCCAGCAAATGCCTGCATGAAGTGGTACTGTGGAATCAGGATTATGGTAGGTGACTTTCAGGGAGCAAACGATAGCTTTGCCAGCAGCTGCTGGAGCACATTACAGGGCGGTAGCTGGAATGTGTCCAGGGTCGTGCAGATTTATCCACTCCCATGGCATTTCTCCACTGCTCTGCACATTACTCTCATCTTTCAGCCCTCCCTGGGAATGCTGAACCAGCTTGGGGAGGAAAGATATTAAACATATATTTAGTGCCGCTCGAAGTGAAAATTACAAATGGGATTTTCATTTCTTTGCAAGTGCATTTTACTCAAAGTTTGCTAAAATTTTACAGAAAAAAAAACAAACAAACACAAACAGTTAAAACCTTCCTGTATCTTTATGTAAAGTAATAAATTGCATTTTATATGCATTCTATACTTGTACACTACGGATTTATACATACATATGCTCATATACACATACATGTATGGATCACTTAGTAACTGAAACACAGGCACTTGTGTAATAGAGCACAACAGCTCTTTAACAGTACTGAAACACTTTGAAATGATATTTTAGAACAGAAAACTAAGGCAGAAGGGAAACTGCTAAGAGAGTTACAGGCAGAACATCTTCATTTTGTTATCTAACCTGAAATCAGTGATGGGTGTGAAGAGCAGCATCTCTGTTCTTAGGACAGTGGCCTGTTAAAAGAGAAACACTAAAGACAATATAAACCAAACTCATTTGCAAAGAAACCCTGCAGTTGTCTCACTTTATTCTATTTATTTAGTTTCAATTTCTAATTGAAACTAAAGTGCACCAGAACTTGAGCAAAATAAGAGGAGTGAAAAAGGGTAATCCACGAGATTGGAAGACAGAGGGAGAAGGCAGGAAGCTTTTTGCACATATATATATGGACAGGGAAAAGAAAAGTGAGTAACATTCTAAACCCATATCCTATTTTGTAATCAGTTTTTCTTTTCAGCTATCTACAGTGACTGCAAGGTGAAATGCAAATTAACACCACTCGTATCTTTTACCTCATCATCACTGATGCGTTGGAAAGAGACAGGACAATAACTACACCTGTCCTAGGGTAGGAATCCTGTCCTGTCACCCACAGATGCTCCCTGTATATTTGGTCTTAATCAGCAACACAGACGGATGCAAGTATCAACATTTACAATGCATTGACTGCACTTCTGTTCCTCTGTATGTCCCCCTTTTCCCCTCAGCAATTTCCATGCTCACTTTTGTGATTTTTTGGTCTTCCCTACAACATTTTATCCCATCTTCCATTTATATTTTAAATGAAATAGGCAATAAATTCAACTGGTTGCCTTATTGTCATTAAATAAATGAGTTTTCAGATGTGCTTTAGTTTAAGGGAGAGGGGTGGAACAGTTCAAAAAATGCAGTCACTCTGCAAAGGCCATATAGAACATAGTATGGTGCCACTGTCAAGGTACAAGCAAGCTAGAGGATGATAGGTTTGAAAAATAGCAGGGTGGAAATAATGTAAGACAGCTGTGGTGATGTTGAAAATGTTCATCAGATGGCATTCAGGAAGGGAAGAAATGAAGGGTGATATAATTAGCAAGGGGAACTGGGATTCTGTCCTAAGATACTGGGAGTATTATTTTTGTATCAAGGATCAAATTATTAAAATGTTGTCGAGTTTGGGTTTTTTTCCTCAGGAAATGAAATAAGTTGATAAATTGACAAAATTTCACATATCTTTTTCTGCCTTGAACAATATGAACAAAAAGAAGTTCATCAAAAAAACTATGATGTCAATGGTTTGGGCAGCAAATGAGACAGAAATTACATCCATTGTTGCTTGAAATGGGAAAGTGTAGTTAATATGGTACACCAGATGAAAAGAAAATTAAAATTATAGCAAATAGAGAAATAAAGAGACACTTTGTAATACCACTTATTTTGCAGCACATATAAAAATAGTGCACAATGCCATTACATCTCAAGAAGATTTATCAGGGACATATTAACTACTGTAAGAGTCTTATTATCCTGCATAAAGATATTGAAATGGATGGGTTTGAAAATTGTAGTTTCTAATTTTCTAAGGAAATTAAGGTTTTGGGCAGAATTCCATCAAGAAAGAATGATAACATGGGATGCAGAGGAAGATGGTATGACTGCTAATACTAGAGACGTTAAAGTAAATACTGAATAAGGGTTGAGGAAACATTCTTGAATGCGCTTGGTTGCAGAGTTTTCCTACCTAGACAAGTCAGTAATCACTTATATTTCCATATTTATGAGTTTTTTAAATCCTTCCAACTATTTCTTTGAACTATATGTAGTAATAATATTGTTATTACCAATATAAAAAATAATTAATATAAATGTTACATGCATATGTTAGAACGTAGGTTATTGAAAAAGCATGCATGGTATCAAATGTGTGGAATTGCATGATAAGATGATATACTCTATTCCCAAATTATTGAAATAAAAATCAATAATTTTATTTTTCTCCAAAGATTAGTATTTCATAGCCTTTTTATAGCAGCGGGAATGAGTACATAGGAAGAAAAGTATTTCTAATGTCACAGGGAGAAGATGGCCATGAATTGTAGCTCCACTGGCATTCCCCCTCAATCTTCTTGCTTCTCCAGATGATTATAGACCAATGTTTGGATTTATGAATAGTTTCCATGTGTCGCATTCCACCGCGGAGAACTGCGGAGAGTTCTTTTAAAAATGGATGGTCAGGAACAAAATGAAGCCAAACGAGGCTATCTGTTTATCGATAACGAAAACGAGAAGGAAAAAGAGTTGCCCAAATGAAAGCAGGCTAGAAGAGATAGAAAAGAAGAAAGGAAAATAGAAAAGGAATGAGGGAGAGGAGAGAGAGGGGGACAGAGAGAAAAGAGGGCCTTACCACCAGAGAGTCAGGACAGTGCTGTCAGCGTCCAGGAGGCAGGGAGCGTGAACGCTGCCTGACTGTGGACGGGCTGGGTCTTAGTGAGCCTGCGCTACTCCCAGAGGGGTGCGGCTCCACAGGCGTGGCTCCCGCGGTGACAGCACCGGACACGCGGTGAATGGGTGCTCGGAGGGGAGGATCAGGACCCTAGACAAGGTCGCGGCGACAGCTGGATCGGGGCGGCATTCTTGGAAGCAGGCAGCCCAGGCAGGGATGCGGGGCGAAGTGGGGCGAAGTGGCAATGCGGCGGTCAGGGGCACAGGAAGGCAGGACACGTGTGAGGGCAAACCAGCGAGGGCAGGAGAGCCAGAAGGCAGGCAGGCTGGGGCCAGGGCAAAGGAGGGAGCGAGTGGGCCCGCAAATGAACAGTAATGAGCCCCTGAGAGCAGCAGCGAGCCCCGGCACAGTTGGTTTTTATACCCCCCAGCCCCTCCCAGAGTCCGCCCGCTAACAGGTATCCATTGGTCCAGTCCAACCTTCCTGTGCTGTCCCTTGGTGAAGAGCTGTTCATGACCTGATTGAAGAAGCCCCTCCACGGTGTCTCCTACTGCCTGCCTCGTGTGGGGTCTTGTCAGGCAAAGTCCCCCCAGAGACGAGGCTTCCCTGACTCCTGGCTGCCTCCTGCAAGTGGCAAGGGTTTGCTCCTTCCCCCTACTTGCCTCTGACAACCAGAGTTGAGGCAAACTAAAATGGCTGAATTCAAAATGAATTGGCTCCTCCCAACAAGCATAAAACTTTATTCATTATTGGATTTTGGCCTCAAGTGATGCACCACCTAATTCCACTTGTACTATACAAACAGTAGTGTACAAACCCTCTATGCTGTATATCTAGAAAAAAAAAAGAGCGAACTAGAAAGTCTATAAATAGAGTTTTGATTTTCAGCCATTATCCTCAGTTGTGTGATCATTTATACTGAATATAATTTCCCTCATTTCACACAAAATAAATAAGATACATATTTTGAAATAAAATATTCCTCTACTTTGACTGAAAAAATAATGGAATAAGGCTGGTTGCTTTTATCAACTTGTTTCTGAAAAATTCAGCAAAACAGCAATCAAAGGCTGGCAAAATGGCAAATCTCCCTTAACTTTTAACAAGCTCTTTCATTATTTCTTCTTCCTGAGCTGAGCAAAGAAATAGAGCACATATTCCACAGTCTTCATTCTACGTCTCTGCTCTAATAAGACCCAGCCTAAGTCACCAGCTTCTTTCTATTACTGTGATTTGTTTATAACTTCCACAACAGGTAGGCTGAATTTAGCAATTTGGTGCAAATATGTGGATCAATAGATGGAAGCAGTTCATGCTGAGGACTCTCTCCCACTGCTGGGGCAGTGGGAGTTTATTTCCAACTGGATTTCTTCTTCCAAGGGAAACATTTCAACTATTTGTGATGGAAAACTTTCTGAAGGAAAGAGGCAGTGGCCCGCACCAGACACCTGAGAGCAAAACCTCATCATGGTTTGGATCTAAAATTCCTCACTAAGCGTTGGAGCACTTTTTGAAAAGAGCTTCTGTTGATTTTCCTCCAAAATGAACTGAGTTCTGGCAACAAAACCACAATGGAAACCAAGGCTGCTCTCAGAAAAAGGGGTTAATTTCTAAGCAGCACCACTGCTCTGAACCAGCTCACTAATGGAAACCCAGCTAAAGTCTACACAATGACCCTTTGAAAGAATTTCTGCCAAGGCCATAAAGTAGACCCAAACTTGAGTGGAATATATCTTTCCTTATTAATATCTCAATCTACTTTTCCCTTTCATATGATTGTAAGATTCTTTGATAGGGCAGCATTCACCCTCAGTAGCTCTTTAGACACAAAATCAGGCAGGGTGCATGACAGAGCCTGTGAGTGCCCTGCCGCTGAAAGACTCTCTCATAGACCAGAAAAATGGGTCAACACAAATCTCACAAAGCTGAGCAAAATGAATTGCCAAGCCTTGCATCAGTTTTTCTTTGTAGTTACGATCAGAAATCAAGTGCTCCATGCATAATTTTAAAGTAAACAAATAAATAGAATAAGTTTGAATTTACACAGATTTAAGAACTGTAGTAGAAAAAGAGAGTAATAGAGTTTGATTTTTTTAATCTTACGTGTTTAAAGCAAAATACAAGATAGGACAATAAAAACATCTGTTTTAATATACTGTGATTAAAATATAGTTAGGTAATGCAATTTGCCCTGGACAGAGATAGTCCAACAAGTTCAGGGTCAGCAGAAGGGAGATGGTGAGGGGAAGAACACACTCTAGAGCAGTGTGATTTCCTGTGGTAATTGGTAAATTTTAACCAAGAATTTTAGAATGTTTTCCTGTTATGAAAAATGTTTAGGTATCTTTTGACACTAGATCAATGCCCCCCTACTGATTTTTCACAAAATAAGAACACAGTGATATTTCTCCTGTTATTTCCAGACGAAGATCATGTACAAAAAAGTCAAATATGGCATGCATCATGAGTGATTACAGCAAGTTTAAGATACCCTGTCAGAGAAACATACCCTTATATGATAAAATGTACTAATGAAACACTATCTTTGAAAGGAACTGTAAAATTATCCATTACTGAAGGAACAGAGAAAGGAAAAAACCAAGGATGGCTTTTAATGAACTGGAATAAATGGTTCTGACATGGCTTTCAGCTGCAGGTGGGTCAGAGCAGACAAGGTTAACAGTGATAATATCAGGCACAACTGAATCAAATGAAAGGCAGGAGGAAATAACTGGCATGTCAGAGATCACACTTGGTAAAGCCATCTCAAAATCTGGAGAAACACATGAAAAGGGGGGACTATTTTAGAATAATTTTAAAGGAACTTGAAGTCTTTGAGTCAGAAACAATCATTTCACTGCATAGCATGACCTTCTTCATGGCTCGGGCTTTCAGTGTCTTGCACTTTTTATGAAGTCTATGTATGAAAGAATGGTAGAAAATTTAGAGATTGTTTTCCATCAAAGCAGTTAAATATGTTTGATGAGTAAGACTGATTTCAAAATACACTTCTATAAAGCAATGAAAATGTACAGATGTAGATACACTTCAAGGTAACCTGACCCCATGTTCTCTTTTGTGCTGTTTTGCCGTACTTCCTCTGAAAGCAGCGCTGCAATAATGTTTTTCACTAAACCTACCAATTACTATGATAACATGTCCTCAGATTTTGTACTCTTGCCCATCAAAACCAGCACATGGTCAGACTGGGCTCTAATGTGGAGCATATGCCCCTGTTCCCTTAGCATGGAAGCAGGAGTGAAACAAAGTGCAGAAGAGCCAGCATGTGTCAAGTCGTGCCTGATATGAAGGTGTGAGGTAGCCAAAGACAGCAGTAAGAGCATCACAAAGAACTCTTTGGCTGTGTTTTATGGATACGGTGGAAAAGACTTGTTTGTTCTCCCTGGACTTTGTCACACTTTCATTAACAGAATTTGTCCCATTCAATCCTATTCCAAAAAGTCCTTGAAAGTTCACATCCGAAACAGGGTATCATGAAAAAATACCCATGCAAGAGCCAGCTGTCTAGGATGTGTCACTGATACCCCAAACTACCTGTGTGCTGTATGTCACCTTGATACCTTCATGAAGCAGTGGTTTCCCAGCTTCTTGTGGACTCACACCAGCCCTTTCCATAAAGTAGTTCACTAAACAACAGCAGATCTGATTGGTGAGGCTCTCACCGTTGCTATTATCTGGTTGGGTTTTTCTAATGCTCCTTGATGCTCTGAATTAACATGTTTCCTTTGCAGCATCCTTAAGAGTCAGAACCTAATAGACTGTAACTCTTGTCACCACAGTACTAAAAGCCTACCTAGTTTCTGCACTTGCATGTGTAATTAGGGCTATCAGTCTCTTTAATTGCCCCCCACTAAATAACCCCTTCTAACTAGATCTAGCATTTTCCTTCTGGGACTTTCTGCCTGCTGGTATTGACAATGTGCAACCATCTCATCAGGCTGACGTACCAGGGCTGCAGGAATCACTGGTGACTGCCATTTCATGCTTCATTACAGCTGTGCATCTGAAATCATAACACTAATTAGCAAACAAGTCTCTTCTACACCTGCCTGAATGATGCAAAATAAGTTCACTGGCAGGCTGAGCAAAGCCAAATTAAAGCACTTTACCATACAGTTAAGTGGTCAGTACAGTGGCCTTATTCTGCCTATCACAACTGTACCATTTTGCTCTTGTAAACTCATCATTTTAGACAAATGTTAGGATAAGATTTATCCTGCTCCTGTTTTCCCCTAATAACATCTTTACAACAGATAATTTTACATATGAATTGGTTATTAGTTATTGTAACATGATCGGTACAACAACTTGCTCCTATAGTCATGTATTCACCAATAACAATTTATTTTCAATAGTTTTTAGCCAAAAGCTGTTCAAATAAGTCCACAGAGGTCTCCCATGTGTCTATTCATACACCAGAGAAGGAATAAGGGACTTTCCCCATATTTGTATATATTAAAAATGATATCCCTGTTAATTCCATTTACCCATCCATTAATAAAAGAATCTGAAATGTACCCTACAGTCTCGTTTAATTTAACCTCAGCATGACTGCAGAAAATTTCCCAAGTCATCACTGCCATTTTTCAGGTTAGCATTGGGGTACAGAGGGTCTGTGACTTGCCTTAGGTATCAAAGTCAGGCTCTGAGACAGAGCTGGGAATAGACCTTAGATTTACAGTCTCATAGCCCAGTGCTCTGACTGAATAAATCTCTACTTCTGCTTTATCCACTGTAGGGAAGACTACAGTGCCCTAGCCTGCAAAAGGAACTTTCAGGAAAAGATGTATCTGTTAATTATTATCTGTTAGATGGGGTTTTTTTTCACAACATCTGTGGTTAGAAGTCATTTCCGTTATGAGCATTTTCACGAAAGACTACTTCTAGAAATCTCTTGATCCCACAGTGCTTATAATAAGGATACTAAAAAGGAAACAGGTGAATCTAAAATGTCGAATCATTCCAAAATCCAAAGTCTAAATTTTTCAGCTTCAGAAGAAATACCTTCATCTTAGAGCATAGCAAATACATGAACAGTTATTAAGTAGTCCTGGGAAAAAGAAATCATTCCAAGTGAAATCATTGTTGGATTTCCTTTAATATTAAAAAAAAAAAAAGTTAAAAGCCCCATCACCAACCAAAACAAACAAATAAAACAAAACTAAACTAAACTCAGAAGAAATTACAGTTTTCTGCGGAACTTAAAGACTAAGAAATTTGTCCATCCTCCTCAGTATTTTACATTTGGGATTCTTCACTGCTAGGTACATTATGTTAAAGCCAATGCATTTCCAAAGACAGGTGCTTTTCTACAGTACACAAAGAGAGCAAAAGGTGGCTGCTACCTCCTCATGCTGTACAATCTAAAGAAAGGGACCAGCTATAAAAAATGGAGGGAACTTTATGCCTCAAAAACATTAATGAAGTCCTTTCCAGTAGCCTCTGAAAGGCCACATTTCTTTCTCTGTGGCTCCTTTGAGTTTTCTTGACATACAGAGAAGAAGCCATGGCTTTGTCCTTCTCTACCCCCTTGAGCTGCTGCTCTCAGCTGTGGCAGGACTCAGCCACACAGATATATCTGCCCTGCCTCAGTGCACAAGAAAACAGAGGGAAGCAAAGTCTTTGCTATGACCTCATTAAGACCCCACAGAGCACTCTGTCACATTGCTGAGGTTGCAGCAATGGACATTGTCAGGATATTGCCCTGCTGTAACTTCTGACTGCCGTAAGAGGAGGACATGTGGTTTCATCATTTCATCACCCTAAGTATGTTGACATTGTTAAAACTAAGCAAAAAGTCTCACATTTCAAATAAAGCAGACTTCTCATCTATGAAGTCATTTTCTAACCAGAGAAATCCATGCACTTCACCAAGGGATATATCAAGAAAGCAATGGGTTATGGCAGCATTTGTTGTCTTTTTATACTTTCAAAGGGAAGGATAGCTATATTTGCACTCTATGGATGTATTTAAATTTGGATTCACATCAGCCAGAAAAAAATAAATTGAGAAAATAAAGGAGCCAGGAGTGAATATCTATGAAGGAAGTCAATCCATAAATCAAATTATTTAAGACAGAGTGTACAATCCCTCTCTTAACTGGCTTTTCTCCTTGAAAGACACTTGATTGCACAGTCTTCTTTTATTCCAGAAATATCCAAGAAAAGTTGTCTGAAACCTAAGCTCCTCATTTCACAAGAGCCATACTATATCACAGCAAGGGAGGATGGGGATTTGCCTGCTAAGGGGGCATTTTGAATTAGTGGAAGCCACAAGGGAGCCGTTGATCTCCTGGAAGTCTCTGCCTGGCAGACTGGCCCTGGCTCAGGTGGTTTTGCCTCTCAGTGAAATCACTGCACGTCCCTGGGATGTGGTGAAGTGCATTCCTGCCACCACACCAGTGAATCAAACCACGCAAGGATGTCTCACAGCCCTGACCCTGTGTGTGTCCCCATTCCCCCTGCTCTGGGTGAGGGCAGTGACAGTCTGAAAAGCCAGGACAGCACAGCTGTGTGTCCAGGACCCTGCAACATGACCACAGCATGACTGCAGGGGCCAATATCAGGAAAAAGAGGGAAGTTACACTTCTTTGGTAGTTTTTATAAACACTTATCTTCCCTTTTTGCCCCAGCACAGCAGCTGGATCCAGCCAATCAATATTTAAGACGAGCAGTCCCACAGTCCCAGTGCACCAAAGTGACATTGGGCACTGTTAGCTGTCTTCATAACTTCTCTACTCTCCAGGAATAGGTGGATGTGTTGTCAGAATATGACAGCAATAACAACTTCACCTTAAGGTTTTCAATATTAGAACACCTCCACTAATGTGATACAGGAAGCAATTCATTATCTTCAGTGTGCTGTTCAAGGGGCAGAGAGCCTGGTGCTGGAGGCTCTCTCTGCTCAAGCTGTGTGCAAAGAGGAGCAACAGCATCTTACACTTGCAATGCCTCATTCTGCCCGGGGAAATGGATCCACGGGAGGCTGGTGAATCAATCCCCGTAAATGTGTCTTTGAGAAGGGCTACATTTGGGGGTTTTATGCTGAAAAAGCTTGATTTTCCTATGCTATATGAAGTTTAATCCTTCATTCAAAAGTCTTGCTCTACTCACCTGTAACACAAAAAATACCATCTAATGCAGTGCCTCCTGATAAATGATGACAGTGATTAGATTGCTTACAGATTTGTTCTCCTGAGGAGGCTCCAATGCTGTAATCAATTCTCTCCTTGAGATCTCTTTGTAGAAAGCCAACTTGCCAGTCTAAATCAAATCTATTGATTATCTGCAGCAATATAATAAATGAAATTAAATATAACTTGACTCTAAGGGAAACAAGTCAAGAAAAAAAAGCTAAGTAAAAGATTTCTGTTGCAAATGTTTCTGGATTTCCCGGGGATGCAAGAGAATTTGGTATAAACTTTAGTTTTTTGACCAAAACATTTTTGTTTCTAAATTACTTTTTACTATTTCTATCATTTTAGGATTTTCTCACTATCATTGAAGCTGAAATAAGATATACAACTCTTTGGTTGTATACATTCCTTACAGTTTCTGGGATGTCTTTAATGAGCCAAATGTATTGCAAAGATTTCAGGGAAGCAAGAGAGCCCTTTCTATCCACAGATCATTTACCAGAGTTATTCAGTGTATTCTATACTTTGAAAATAAAAGGTCATCTTCTGGATAAAGGAATGGTGCTCAAATGATTTAGCTGATTCTGAGACATGACCATAAATGTCATCAGTTAGACTGTGAAATGCTTCCTAAGGGATTTTAAATCTGTGAATGTAGAAGAAATTTATATACCAGAAATCTGTAATTGACCCGATATTCATTCATTTCTGATGGTTATAAGCAAAGGATACAGCTCAAAACTACTGAAAAAGTGAAAGCTTATTTTAAAGGAAGTCCACATATTAAAAAAATTTGTTTATAGATTCTATAAGCATATTATATGCTATATATATTATATGCTATTCTAATATGATATGCTACATAATGTGAGAAATTTTACATATGCAGAACAAGTAAAAGTTGCTTTGTAACCTATGAAAAGGAATTAAGTTATTTCCTAAAGCAGAATTCATTAATGTCATTGGTGCAATTTACACACACAAGCAACTTTGAGATTTTGGAAGCAGAAAATTTTCAGACTTGTTTCTTTAATAGTTTTTCATTTTTCTTTCCATTTGCCTGAGCTCACATTTATTAAAGCCTTTGAAGCAGTTTTCCTATGAAAACCTGAAATTTCTTTAAAACTATCTGGAGGTCCATTCCAGTAAATTTCAGATTTGCTTATTTGTTGATCTATAAGATGAAGGTCCTGACAGAAGCAATGAGTTGATTCATCCTGTGATGTGCAAGGTTGCTGACACAGACAAACTCCCTGGATGCTGGAGGAACGTAAGCCATGCCCCATTCTACAGAAGCTCCAGCTCACTTCATCCCAACAGGGTGAGTTAAGGATATTTGTATTCAATAATTCACTGCTTCAATTGCACTGAGCATGTTATGCAGCATGGATTTTAACTCAGGGTTTTGTTTGCGTGCTCACACTACCAGCACAGCACATCACAATCTGTACAAAAGCAGAGTAGGAAGTGTCAGATGCTGCCTATCAGCTGTTTGGTAATACCTAGCCAGTGCTTCTCCTCCATTTACCTCCTCTCCTACAGAGCTTTATTCACTGGAACAGAAGCAAATAAGACCTATTAGGGCACTCATAAATAAAATCAGTATTCCAGTGACTGGACAAGCTGCTGCCAATCCTATGGAAATTTTTTTTTCTCCACAGTATATATGAAAATTTTTATCAAGGGAAAATATTTCAGAACATGAATTCATTTTTCCTTAGGTCAGTTGCACTGAGTTCTCCCCCATCTTCTCAGCTTTGCACTTAATAGCTTCAGTGGATCAGGGACAGGTCCCCAGTGCACAAGTGCTGTATCCTGATGTAGAGCTGCTTCAGCTGCTTGCCTGTACATTTGTCTCTGAATTGTGCCTGTCAACTTGTTTACTCTAATTACATCCTTTATGGTTATTCTATACTCATCTTCAGTCCCAAAGACCCAATTTTGTTTTTCAAAACTTGCACAGATGTAATTGGAACTTAAAATACTCAGGATGGAATCATAAACGTGCCTCTCCTAGGAAAATCTCTTTACTGTTTTCAGTAAACAGCTACCTCTCCTTGTTGACTTGATGACTGACTGTCAGGCAATGTTTTTGAATGAGGACCATATCTGTAGTCTCACCTATATGACTCTTTTTTATTTCTGGGTTCTGTCTCTCCTTACTCCCCTCCTCGCACAACAATAACAATATTCTCTGAAAGGAATGAAAAGTGAGCCCAGATTCTTGATCTAGACAAGTTCTTGACATGGTAATACTTTGCAAAAGTGGTGTAAGCAAATGTTTTATTGAAGTACTTTTTTATAAACTAGGGAAAGATAAAGTGGCTAGTTTTGTGAAGGAAAATTAAACACTAAATGAAATCCATTTGTTGTTTCTTAACAGATACCACAAACTTCTTAGGTGCAAACCAGTCTTGGCTTTTTCCCCATGGAGTATTTCAGTTTACATACTTGTTTTCATTCTTTTGTTTTGGTCATCTCTTTTCTCCTTCAATAATTTTTGCATTATTTCATAAAGTACTCATCTGGATGCCCAAAATGTCTTACTTTGCTAACTCATCAACTCTGACTTTAGTCTCAACACTTCACAAATAATGGTTTTCAGCTCCATTGGTCATGCTGAATTGCTGTAAGCCTACAATGTTCGTGGCTGTGGCATCAAAATATATTTGCTCATTTGTTATATATTTCATGAATTAAATTAGACTGCTGCATAATGCAATGTATCTTTTTTATGCATCATTTTGTCCTTTATACAGATTGAACTTGTCTGACTATGGAGAGATTTGGTAAGTTAACAGCCTCAGCATAGGAAAGCCTGCAAATTCATTTTTATACACTGAAGTAATGTGAAATGGCAACGAGCAGAAAAAGAACAACTGGGCACAGTTTGAAGAGAAAAAAATTACTTTTGGAGAGCTTCTTGAATCATTGAATGCAGACTTCAGAGCTTGATTTTTTTTCCTTCTTCTCTGTTTTCTGAAAATGAGAATATGGAGTTTCTTGAATCTGTGGAAACTTAAATTGCTGCCGATCTGCTTTAATATTTGTGAGGCGACAGCTCTACCCACTGCATGACAGTTTCAAAGGTTCATTTAACAACACTATAGCAACCAGTAAATAATTAAACACAGTGCTCTGTCTCCAACACCAATGCTAAAGAGACGGGGATAATGAGACACTCCTTGGGCAAAGGACACAGGTTACATTAAATCATTCTTATATTATTTTCCAAGTGGCTATTTCTTTCTTTCTTTCATTTCAGCTGTTCTCTTTTAACTGAAGCACAGAGACACACGTGTGGAAGGTGCATCCTAATGTCAATGAAATAAGAAAGATTAAATTCTGCATGCAGAGAGATATTGAGCATTGACACCAGCTGAGGGAAGTTTGAGGGCAGACATAGCAAGGCTGGCTCAACTGACAGGTGGAAAATGTTTTAGCTGAAGTGTCTGAATTGATTCTGTGCAAAAAAAAAAAATTAACTCTGTAGATGATCCCCTGTAAATATGATCCTTGGCTGCTCTGAAAACACAAGGGCTGCACAAGTACCTAGAGTAACTCCTTGTATCTGAATTGGCTTCTGTTAAGCTGGTGACACCAGCCACACCAATTTACCTTGTCTACAGAATGAATGGAAGTGAATCAGAAGGAAAATACACTTTGGTAGAGACTTTGGCCCCATTCTTTGTGGAGACAGAGTGCAATTACATAACAGTTGGTTTTCTTCAACAGGCAAGTCGGCAGCTCATGAATGCAGAACTTTCCCCTAAAGGCCATCCAGGGAAGTGCCATTGGGAACATCATTAGAGCTTGCACCTGAAGGAAGGGTGCCTTCTCTGCACCTACCCAGCAGGAGGTGGATGTGGATAGCATCAACACCTAGAATGATGGTTTAGAAGGAAATTTTAAAAGAACGGGGCAATTATTAAATAGTTAAATAGTTTTCCCCTGTTTTTTTACCCTACATAGATATGCTATTACAATGTTCTCAAGAAAGGTAGAGGTGAGGGGATTGAGTTCCTAAATACACAGGGTGTCAGGCATTGAAAATTAGTGCTTCTGACGGCAGGAGAGGTGAGTCACAAAGATCCAGCTCAGAAGATTTTTAGAAAGAAGATACGAAGATTTGTAAGGTGCATTTGAATTTTACATCTAACAGGCTGAATTAGACAAGAGTAAGAAGTTCAAAAAGTGATCCAACTCTTATTTTTCTCACAACTATCTGCTAAAAAAAAATGTATGGTTTTCTCTACAACATTTGGCCTGCAGGACCAAATTGTTCATCCAGCAAACCAAAAATAAAATCAAAATGAGCGACATGATAAAGCATTTAAAAATTACTCTATAAGGACAGGCTATTAAGGTTTACTGCAGACTCACACAATTTTTTCCAGAGATTATCTGTTTTCCTTCAGTGTATAAAATTTGTCAAACATTTGCAATGGGATGATGTACTCTGGCTATGTCAAAATTCTAGAAAGCGCATAAGGCAGAATTCTACTTTTTTTTCCACAGGGGAATTGGAAAGAGATGATGGACTCTGCCTTCAGAGGCACATGCTACTTGCCATAAACAACAGAGCATCCTGCCTGTGTGCTGTGGGTTTGAGATGATGAAGGAGGTACAATGCTGCTGCTCAAGGAACAAAGCAGCTATCCTTGTTTACGGGTGACAACCAACAGCTTATCCACAGCGTTAGAATCTTGCACCTCTGGAAAAACATGTTATAGTGGCTGCTGACTTCTGAGTTCCTGTAATTTACTTCACCAAAGAGCTGACAGATTGATTGTTTAGAGTTGGTTATTAACTTTTACAATTCCAGCAGCTGTCATGGACAATCATATAATTCAGAAATTTTGAATACTTCAGTGTTCTTTTGGTCTTTGAGGGAAGAAAAAGCATTTATAACTTGTCCCATAAGTTAATGACATGTTAACAGTGTGACACCTCACCACAGGGTATAATGGATGGGACTGGCATTCCTAAACAACATGGTCATTGTCAGAGCACTGATGTCTCTTAAAAGAAGTCCATCTAACCACACATAAATGGAAGCCACTTTCAGAATTACCTGTCCGTCCTCGTAATTTATAAGTCAGGCTTTCCACCAATGGCAAAAATTGCGTTGTCTCCTCTGTTTACAAATGCCATGGTAACCTGAGCCTTGGAGTTTAACTAAACCTGATTTAGTAGACTTGAACTTCAAAAGCAAGACATTAGACATCTATTTCTGCAATTCAGAAGGTCTTTATTATGCTTAAATGCTCTTGATTCTTTTGTTTTTCAGACTTTACAAGAATCCTAAAAAGTCGAAGGGATGCAGGGGAACATCGCTGAAATGCAGAGATTCACACAAGGAGCTTCCTGAACAACTACCAACTGCTAGGTATTAACAGCCAAGCTGGAAAGGAGAGTATTTCCTCTCAGATTTTGTGCCTTGGTGTAACCTTGTTTTTAGATTTCCTTTTTTATCATATAAAGCAATTTTTTTCCTACTCATTTTCCTTTCGGATGATTCATGTGCAGTTTGTCTTTGCTAATAGAATAGACTGATATGCTGCACACAATGAAATAAGCAACATGTCAGGAAAAAAGTAGACTAAACATGGATGAAAAACCTGAGGGAAAACTTTTCTACTGCGAAGTATTCCCACCAGATATCATTAAACTGTATAATACAAATCTCTTTTACGAGCCTTGCAATGTGGAATATCCTTAAAAAAGAAGAGCTAACATTTTCTTAGATTAAGATCTTATCTAAATCTTAAAGTCTGTGCTCAGGGTATGGAGCTGTCTAGTCATTCAGGTGCCTGCAAAGGAAGTCTTCATCACAGTGGGGAATAGTGAAACAAAATGAGAGGAGGAATGAAACATTTAAGATGATCTTCACTAAAAAATGGAATTAATTCTTCATTACATTATTAATTCACTACTGAGCATAATTAATTTATTGGCCATTAATGCTTCTATTTGCATTACCATTGGGCTCTCTGGATAAAAGCACTGTGTGACTCTCCTAACACCTTTCAAATGCTGTAATCCGACAGTGAACTGCTCTTCAACCGTGCTATCCAGATTTAAGCCATGGATTATTTGGTCTCTCTAAACTGCTTTCTGAGGCTGGTAATAACTTAAAAGACTGTATTAATTACTTTGAATAGGTCTGATACAGGACAGCAGCAAAAAAGATCACTTACATTCTAAACACGTCTCTGTTTATAGGATACTTGAGGCTGTTTCTGAGTTATTTGCCCTCTTGCCATTGCTTCAGTGCTTAGAAGACCCCACATTAAAATACCTCTTAAGCTCTGTTTTCACTTCTCAAGATGTGGACAGATTTGTGAGAGACCTATGGGCACAAATTCCTCACTTAGAGAAGAAAAACACAAACTGTAGATAATGCAGAGAAGTTTGAGAGCCTGTACTTGTTTGACAATATCTTTTCTCAACCCTGATGTTCCATTTTTCATTATCAGTATATTTATGGGATTTCACATGTCCCCCCACTGTTACAAGGATTTTCATATATGCAGAAGGGGGTGGAAGGAGAGAAATTTCAACCAGAAGAACTTCCCAAGAGTCTGGGTCTCAAGTATTTACTTGTGCTCCTTCTTTCCCCAGATAGTAATAAAGTATTCTCTAGTCTGAAATATAGTCACTATTGTTCTCTTGATATTGGAGTATGCTAATATTACACCTCTACAGTCTTATCTAAATGAGCTCCCTGAATTGCATAAATAATATTGGCAATGATATGTAAGAACAAAAATCAAGTTCAGTCTCTCTAATCAATGCTAGCTTGGCAAGTCCAATGAGTCAAACAAACAATCAATGAAAAAGGCTGATCTATGTCGCTGCAATCAGGGACAAACTGCATCTGAATCAGAAAGCTTAATTTTTACATTATTTCTTTTGAAGGGACAATCTTCACAGGTAATCTGCAGATGACATCACTGAAGAAATCCAGACAGAGCAGAATTCCATCATCAGAAAGTTTTACAACATAATTTCCTTGAATTATATTTGAAAAAAAACCATTGAATTTTCCAAGAAACTGCTAAGCTCTTTTGAAGGTGGAAGTCTAGTTAATTATATTTAGTTCTGTTAACCATTTCAGAAGAGAGGAAAGGTATTTTTGCCACAGTCTAGACGTTTAATAATCAGTACTGGTATTTCAAAAACCTTAAGGTGCGGTGCACACAGTTTCATAGGAGAAAGGCACCAGGCCACAGTAAGATGAAAAATGTGGGGGAGAAATAAGTTTAGCTTATAAATAGATGTATTTTTCTTTAAAACTTTGTTGCTGGTGAAAGCTATTTTATAATTGCAGCATACATCTTTTTACTATGTTGCATTAGATGCCAAAAGGCAGAGTTAGCAGCCAGATGATAGTTGTCAGGTGAATTTAATCTGTCTTTCAGTGTCTGGCTCAACTCTGTTTCTTTATGATATAAAGGTATTTGAGAAATGTGACCGTAAACATTTGACATAAGATCTAAAATGACAGACTAAAACTGCTTATGCTTGTTTTCCAGCTTCTGTTTGAATGCACAAATCTTCAAGAAATAAGAGTAGACTGCTTCCCCCAAGGATTCTCTTCAAGTGTTGCTTTTATGCTATGACAGAATGCAAGAAAAATGGAAAGATTCCTCCCAGGACCAAGACCATTAATGAGACAGGGAACCATTCAACTCTAAGTGACTTTTTGAAAAACCACACAGGATCATGGCTCAAGTTTTTCTACAAACTGATGCTCATTCCGACTTTTGTGAAATGAGGTGCTGCCTCGGCCCAGCGAGCTGCTTTGATGTGCATCACCTAATTTTTGACATAGTCTGATCCTATTGCTCACTTGCCTGCTTTTAAGGGTGCCTTCATTCCCCTTCCAGACTAAAGGCCTGCTGCACACTGTGATCACAAGTGGCATGCTTTGTCTGTAGTCTTTTGAAGGAAAATGTTCATCCGAACCTGAGGCAAATGTAAGTTATTGTGAGGGTAGTGCACAGCTACAACTCCACGATCATAAAGACATCTGATGTTAGCACTGGCATCATAGAGGGCTTTGCCCTTTTGACCCATCCTTTCCTACTCAGTAAATCCATTCCTGGATTAGACTAATTGTAGCTCTCTGGAGACCAAGCCACACTGATGGAAGATGTTGTCTGTTCTGCAGATGAACACCAGTTTGGAAATTCTAGACTTTTTCTAGAATACTCTCTCTAGTACTGAATCAAAAGTTTGGTCTAGAAGATTGACATCTTCAGAGACAGAGCAGCCAACCCAGTGTTCCCTGTTTTCAGCTGCTTGCAAAGTACCAGCTGACACACAAGGCTTTTTATGTAGTGGCAGATCATATTGCAGTCCTAGGAAGGGCCACAAACCCACATTTTGCCGATGAATGGACAAAGAGGAGGAAAACAGGCTTTGCACATATTCCCCACATGAAATAAGTGGAAATGTAAAGGGTAAAAGAGCATAAGTGGAAAAGGGAGCAGGAAAAATCACTGAGGGAATAAGAATTAATAAGAAGACAATCTAGCAATGATATGAGAGAGAGAAAGACAAAACGAGGAGCCAGAGGGAGTTTAAATAATGAGAACTTAGTAAGTCAGAGCTAAAAAGATGGACAAGAGAAGAAAAGGAGCAACAAGATGTAAGACAGGATCCCACTAGAAACACAGAAATGTGTAAACACAGGGTGACTTTAAATTAGAGTTACAAACTGAGTTCCAGGTTTTTCTCTTCCTGTGTTCAGCAAGCAGGCATGGAACCCAAAGGCTAACTGTGCATGTCTCCAGTGATGATGATGATGAGCCCAGAAAATTCACTTTGATTATATTGCAAATTAACAACTTTGTATCATTAAACTAATAATCACAGCTGGAGAGGTCAAGAGAATTTACAGAATTTGGAGGATTTCTTATGTGAGGTGAAATAATGGATAAGTTTAGGAAATCATATTAAAGTACAAGCTGAAAAACAATCTTAGGGCTGCTAAGCCAAGCATTCAGATGATACCACATATATCCAACTTCTGAATTATTAAATAGTATTTATTTATATGATCACATAATGTTTTTCTCTTCCACTTTATCCATACCTTCTCCAGAAGCCAAATGTGGTTTTTTCAACATAATGATAGAATGCACAAACAAAAACAGGTCTCCTGGGTCAGATGAGCAGTCTGTCATGCTGAGCCTTGGACACATTGAGTGTCAGTGAGATAGGCAGCATAAGGAAAGCTGTGAGCCTGGTCAGTCTCCAGTCCCCTTCACTTCATCCTCTCCCATTGCTTGGTGCACTAGGGATAGCTGGGGACACGTCCCTGCCTTTCCTATTTAATATTCAGGTATGGGCTTGCTGTCCACAGAGTGGAATAGACATCTGCAAGTCATCTGTCTCTGTCTGAGGGCAGGATTAGCTATCCTTGAAAGATACATATCCAATGTATTCAAAAGATCCCTGATGAGGAGCTCTCCTGAGTCTTTTCTGATACGATCTACTTGCTCTGCTTACCTTCAGAAATATTTTCCTGATATTTAACCTAACCCTCCTTTCTTGTGTTTTAGGTCATTATTTCTTAACCTTCACACCATCAACGTTGCAGTAAGCTTTTCTACCTTTCCCAGCACTCCTATGGAACTAATTTGCAGCAAGCTAAACAAACTGTCTTAACGTAATAGTTGAAGTGAGCATCAGCAACAACAAAAAAATACTGTGCTTTAAGCTGTCTGCACCATGGGCAGTGTGCCTATATTCACATGAGTGTACCACAGAATGTTCTCTGGCACTGAGGCCAAGGGGGATGGAATGGTCTTTGTGTGCTAAACACACACTCTCTAAAGCATCATGGCCAGCAGCAAAAGCAATGCTGGCTACAGCTGTAATACCTGATCAGCACAGGGAGTCACATTCCTTGCCCTGGTGGGGTTTAATTTCCTCCTATTTATTCTGACCTATGCACATCAAAATAGGATAAGGAGGCCAGCAGTGATACAGCCAACAGAAGTATCACAATTTTTTAAAATTTTTTATTTATTTTATTGATTACAGAATGCTTCTTGTTCACATTCTGGGCCTCTAAGTACCTCATGGGAAACAGTAGCATCCATATGCACAAATATAAACCTTGATTTGTGTGCTTTCTTTTCTCCCAGTTCATTACTCGCAATACAGCTTTTATCTGTGCCTCCAGTATCCTTTTGGTTTTGAACTTGTTTTCCATCACTTTGCAGTCCCAACCTCACATAATTTTTATTTCTTATTTTTTGGAATTTCTAAGGATTGATCTTTTATCTGACCTTTCCACTGAATCCATGCAACATACCTATACAACGTCCACAATGGGCTTTTAACCCTTTGATGTCTTCCGAAATGCAGCAGCATATATGGTCTGAATGCTTTTTTCCAGAGTGTTGCAGTTTTCTGGCTGAACACAGGTCCAGTTTGTCCCAGCACCCTCATTTAGTGTGCCCTGCTCCAGTGGCACAGGAGTCTGTGCATAGTTCTTTTCTGTTTCTTTTGTTAAGTATTTCCTCCTCCATGTTCACAGCAAAGCCTATTTGCCAGTATATCATTGGTAGTCCTCTACCCTTTTCCATTCACTTGCTCTACCAAAAGCAATTTCCTTTCCCAATCACCAGATAATATTTATGCATTCAAATCTGTGAACAATCATAGAAATATCCCAATTCAAAAGCAGAGAGGCCAAATAGAAAAAATTAAGCTGTTTCACTTGATGGGAACTTCTTTCTGTAGTGTCTTGTCCTTCAAATACCATTTCAGCCCTAGTTTAGCTTTTCTCACTGAGCAAAGAGTTTGTCTATCGGCTGATAACATGAAAGTTTGAAACTTTTCATATCCGACCTAGATAGTACCTTATAAGCAGTCTCTTGGCTTATAGGAAGAAAACATCAATAGAAATACAGTTTATCTTCTGCTCATCACCCAGAGGCCTTCTCAAGCACTCTGGAGCAGATCTGCAGCTCACACGTGGGAGGAGCACCAGCACACAGCCCGAGCACCGGGCAGTGCCCAGTTAAGGGCTGTGTCTGTAGGAAGAGGAATTTGTCAGGCACAGACGCTTGTGCAGTTCTGCACAGCCACACATGCGCCTCTTCTCCAATTCAAATCTAAATCTTACACTCTCACAGAACATTTTAATCGGGGCAAAAGTCAAGGGAATGTGTTATTCCCTCCCCCTTGCCCTTACCTGGACTGTTGTGTTTGCAAGCAGAGATCTCTGAAAAGTCTTATTTGCTGGGCTCTCCTAATCCGTGACCCCTCTCCCCATTCTCTGCTCAAACCCACTGATCTCGGGGGCCCAGCGGACACTTATCATTCCATTTCCTTATCGGGCTTGAAGGAGCATGGGCATTTCTTCTCATCACTCACACAAATTTAAGAAGCAAACTAGATCATATTCCACTTTCATGTTTCCTCCCTAATGGAAGTTATTTTATTAACACTCTCGTGTCCACTTCAGAAGATTTCACAGGCCAAAATACTCTTACACATCAAAGCAAAACTCTTCAGCCTGCTCATAAATAACTCCACAAGTGTAGAAAACCATATTATGCAACAATGAAAACACTTTTTTCTGTACAAAACCCTCAAAAGATTAACATCCTTTCTTATTTGTTTTATCTTTTGTATCTCACAGAAGATGATCTAGGAGCACAGACATGTTATGATGTAGAAAATGCAGGAGAAACTTCTCTTGGCTGATCATGTTACCAAGGCACTATTAGGTATGAGGAGGGATTGATTCAGAGGAATCAATTTTGCTGGAAAAGGTTATATATGTATTGAGAAATAAAATAAAAGGAAGAGGTGGGGAAATCACAACAGAGGCAAAAAATAGCTTTCAATAAGCTGCCCTTGGTTGCCATGGTTCCTTGCTTGCCTTGTCAATAATAATTATGAATAATAATACCTATATGAAAGTCAGACATAGTCACACTTCTATTGCTGCCCTCACAAAAATACAGAAATTGTTACTCCTACACTATATTGATTCCTTCTCCCCTGGCAGAGCATGAGGCTGCACTGGAACCACTTCAGACAGGTCTTGAAGTTCCCAAACACTTCGGCACCTCAGCGTACAGGGCTGTGGGATCCCTTTCCCCCTGCACTCAGTGATGTTCTTACTCTGTCCCCTTCAGAGGCTACATGGTGCCACCCGGCACATCCCCACTCAGGGCTGCGTCCTCAGTCCTTCCACAAGGGCTCTTCAGAGACATTTCCTGCAAGGATGCAAGTCTGTGATCCCTCCTGCATTCCTGGTGCAGCACAGGCACAGAAAGAACAAGGAAGAAAAATGGTTGAAAATTGTCCCCATCAGAATAAAATTTTCTGCGGCAGAAGCGAGGGACACAGAAAATGCTCCTTTTGTGGGAGAAGCACCTGAGGCTGTCACACCTGGTCAGACACTGCATTGCAGTGAATCCACACCCCAGCATTCCCAAGAACAGGTTCCTAGCTGCTAGATTTCGGTTGCTCCAGAAATTAATAAGCACAACAAAAGTACTATCTTGGTTGTGGGAAACTGTGTCTACCAGTGATCTAGGACTCAATTCCTTCCCTTCACACACACTCCTACACGCCCACCCCCCTCAGTTCCTCTCAGCTTTCCACACACAGGTTAACAGGTGTGACCTCAGAGCCAGGTGTCATGCTCAGCAGCATCTTGCTTTTGGCATAAACTCACATTTTCCACTGAGTTCTGAGCTACAAAAGGATCCAGAAGATATTGCATTGGAAGCAAGAGGTACTAACTCGAAGCTTTGAGAAAGCAAGTACAAAGGTACTGCTTTCTGAATGTCAAATTATCCTTTTTTTTTTTTCTAATGGAAATTTATTAATAAAATAGGTAATCACTTACGGACTCTGTTCAACTTCTGAAAATATTTAATTTGGAATTGTATTGTAACTTTCAAATAATAAAATATTTAGTTAAATATTCCCCCAGAATACCAAAGAATTCCAGACTGTTCTGCAAAGATCTTAAAAAGCTTTGTAAGGCAAGATATTAAGGGAATATGTAGAGACTTGACTACCATGCTCAAACTAGTAAGTATTTTCTTTGGTAATTTTGGATGACTTTGGGATTTTCCAGAGAAACTTGTCACATTTGATTACCTGCTTTTGCAATTTCTCTTTTTTTATTTTTGCAAATAGCTAATGACTTTATTCTCTAAAAGCAGTGTGATTTAAGATAGCTATAGTTTAGGCATTTGTAAAATTAAAATGTGCCTCTTTCCATTTATGTTCTAAAAGAGAAGTCTCTTCCCATCTTACACCATACAGAGCAAGGAATTATTTTAGTAGCACAGGAAAACAAAAACTGAGACAAACCCCAAACATTATGGATGCAGCAATTCAAAGCCTTTGATCCTAAACACATTTTAGACATTGTCAGTTGCACATTTATGAGCGGAAATGGGAGCAGGAGAGATTAGAAGAGCAAAATATTGGGATAGAAGAAACATGATGTGTTCTGCTTATGTTCTAACAACATAACCACTCTCATTCCGATTTATATGCTCCCTTGATTTGCAAGATGCATTGAAAGTGGCAGCCAGTCACCAGAAAGAAGGTGTTTTTCAAAAAACACATTTTCAGGCAGCTTAGGAACATGTATCTCTATAAGAACTTGGATCTATAGCCACTCCAATTTTTTTGATACTCATTACACTCTCCATGATATTTAGTTTCATTGTGATTACTCTAATTGCAGTACTAATAATTAATAGTTGACTTTATATCTTGCTTGCAAAGTACTCAGGGGACTGTAACACAATAAGAACAAATACAACATAGAAGCATATGCTTTCAAATTCATAATCAGAGGGAAATGATACATAATTTAGTATTTGAAGTGTATTATTAGAAGGATGAGATCACCAGCTTGTTTCCAGATGACAGAGCTCTTACTTCAGGAACAAAAGTGCTAGATATGCATTCAACTAGATGTGAATTTTGTAAGGAACACTGAAGATGATCATTCCCCACAGCTGATAAGGAAACAAGCACATCATGTGCACTCTGAGGCAAAAAGAGCTGCTCCTCTGTTTTTCCAGATGAAGAATTTGACTTCACCTACCTGTTTTCTAATTGTCAGAAAATGCTGAAAAATACATTTATTTACAATGAGTCTGTTCTAAAAAGTCAGCCTCTAAGGTATTCTGTATAACTTGCTTTTTCAGCACAAGGTTTTTTGTATTTCATGTGTTTTTCTGATTCCAGAAAGTTCTCTTATCATATATCTGAAAAAAAGTCATGTCAGGACCACTTGAAAAAGAAAGGAGAACAAAAGTGGACACCAGATAACCTGCCAATGTCTATATTTCTGCCCTTTGACTTTATCTATTCCAATATAACATTTTACTTTTCGTGTATGACAGGGAGTTTTTTTACACTGGGAAACAGTATTCTTTACTGTCATCTTAAATTGTTACTATATAGGTATTTTTTTTAAGATTTTTAGGGCCTTATTCTACCGAACATTTTCTGCTCCACTTACAGCAAAAGAGCCTGCTGGAGAACAAGTGGTTGCATACTACACATTGTATATTGAATTGCATTCCACTTTATCAGAATTTTTAAAAGCCATAGCTATCTATACTATAGGCTCCTTGATGGTATTTTGTTTCTAACCTTGTGCTGGCAGAAGCCTTACAGATACAAATCTGTCCAATATGTTGTTATTGCCAGGTTATTGCCACCACTCCACACCTCTGATGCCATTTTGTGTGCTTTTTTGCATTGCAATTGCTTGTCAGGTGGAAAACTCTGCAGACATTAAGTGTTCTTCTTGGCAATCAATCTTCAGAAAAAAACTACCCTGGTATTTCTGCTATAACTGAAATTAGAGGAAGCCTCGGCAACCAGAAGTAGTGACAGAACTGCACAATACACCAGCACTGCTCACTGGGAAACAGGGGAGTTTGATGATTATGTTATTTTTTCTCCTGTAGCAGACATTTCGTGTTATGCACAATGAGGAATAAGAACTTTGAAGGGAAGGATAGCACAAGATTATCCCCAGGAAGTTTACAGGGAGCAAATACATGTTACTGTAGTAATTTTTAATAATAAATCACATTTCTGTGGTTTTCTAGGAAACTTGCACTGTTTGCTAGAATCAACCCTTTCTATTATACCAGGTGTTGACCTTACTGTGTCACCAAGGATAGCAATTTTTTCCCATTCTGCTTGCATGCAACAAATTCAGCTCCCAAATAATTTCTTTCCACTAAACCTAGTATTGCAGAGAAAATGTGGGACAAAAGTTCACTGAAACTTACCTTCTTTATTTATATAAACTTTGAATTGTACATACAAGTATCAGACCAAGACAGTAAAGTGGCAGCTCACAGATAGCAGAATGAAACATAGGCAAAAATCAGCTTTCTTCTGAAGAGATTTGCACGTGTCCTTCATGTAATACTTCAATTTTGTATAATACACTTAAATACTAAATAGTTAAACTGTACAAAATTTAAATCAGACACAGACTTCAGAAAAAATGTGAATAACTCTCCAGGCATGGAGTCAAGATTATGACCTTCACATAGCAAAGGGGGCATATTCATTTCTGTCCCTTTGGTAATTAATGTTTTTCTACTTCTAGGAACTAAAATGGCATTAGCAGCAAATCTTGTGCATTCTCTTCCCCATGACTTTCAGGGCACAGTGCACAGAATGCAAGCTACCATCTTCTGGCAAATGTACAAAATACAGGAAGGAACAAGAAGAAATTTAAACACAAGAGATTATTTTTCGGATGTTTAGAAAAAAAATCCTAAATTCACATTTATGTACAGGCTTGGGCATATGGTTTCAATACAATCAGCTGAAATGAGTTTTGAGCAGGAGTCACATCTTGCAAGACATCTCCAGTTTTGCAGCATGCAGGTTAAACAGGAGCAGCACACCTTTTCAGTAAATTGCTGCCAAATCAGCCCCACCATGAAATGCAGCTGGCTGTGCTGCACCTCTGCAACAAGAGGCATTTGCATGAGCAATAAATCCCAAATGATAGGATAATAAAATACACTTATTGCAGAAGACTGGCTTTCTGTCACACCTCAGAACATGGGGCTCTAGATTCTCGAGGGATCGCACTGAGTAAGGAATTATAAAAAATATGCAGCAGTAATGGTGTGGGAATCTTATTAGGTACCACTCTAGTGTCTTATGTCCTGATAGAAGAGGATTAATATCCTTTTTCAAAACGCTATCATCATACCCTTGATACCTATATACCTTTACTGATTGCTTCAGGAGAGGCTGTGGCCTTAATTTCCTGTGGTAATGGTTCCCCACTCTAGTTGCATACTGTATGGAGATGAGTTTGCTTTATCATGCTGAAATTTCCTGCTTCTCATCTAACAGTCTTTCACCTTTTTTTGCATAGCAAAAGCAGTAGAAACGAAGCTCCTGCTTTCCTTTCACCATGTCATTTGTCATTTTATATGTATTTCTTCAGGCTTGTTATTGGGTTTTTTTCCAAGTAATCAATCCTAATCTAAAACTTCTCTCTGGCTGTTTTCATTGACTCATTTTTCATTTTCCTTGACATGCACAAATGTACTCCAATTCTGCTATATTATTTTCCAGGTGGAAAAGCAGCAGCGAATGCATGAACAAAGACTGCACTACTGATTTATCTAACATTTCTGAGCTTATCTAATGTGCTCCTTTTTCTTGTACTTAAAGATTTTTTTCTTCTCTGCACACTGGAAGGTGTACGTAGCACCAATGCTCATATAAAGCCCAAGGTCTCCAGCTGAACCTTGGCACTCACACAGGAAGAGGGAGCTCTTTGTGCAAAAGCTGGGAAGGGGAAAAAAAAGCAAAGAGCAATAAATTGATTTATTAACATTGCCAATTTAGGTTACAGTGCAGTGTCCATTAGATTTCAATAATGCTTACATATGTTCCATACGCCTGCACAATTGCTAACACAGCTGCACATTTCTCAGATACAGGTTGTGGAACTGCACAACCCTTAGGGCATTTCTAATGACACCAGAAATTAAACAAGGTATTACACCAGACACGTAACAGTATATTTATATTGTGTTGTACAGTTAGAGCTGTGCCATATTTAATGTCCTATTGCACAACATCGTTAGATATTGATTTTATAGATACTGTTTGTATTCAAGATCATAACAAAATAGGTACATAAAAGACATCTTGTTGAATTCTCTGAGATGTGAAGACATCACGATGAAAATAGATTGTCTCTGAATCTGGGCCACTTTATATTCACCATGTTTTCTATGGGAAAAAATTTAATGTGAAACAAGAGGAATGCAGGCAATGTGGACCAGACTTGCAACTACTTAAGGGATTAACATCCAGTGATTTAGGTCCTGAATGTGTTTGAGAATCTGGGATTAACTCCTCTTTTAATTGGTATTTCAACAAAATGCATCCAAGATGGTGAGAGCACAAAGTAGCAGGGAGAACTGGAAGCATATGTAAAGCCAGAGGGTAGGATTGCATAAAGCCTGCAGTGCCTGTCATCCAAGCTAGAGCAGACAACTCCCATATCACTTACTTCAGAAAACATCACACTTCAATTTTGATTTATATTATCTTGTATATCAATGTAAAGATCATATGAGGAAATTATCAAACTTATGAAATGGTATTATCTTTATCAGAAGCTTTCCATTTATTTAATCTGCATATTTCTAAGTTATTGTAATGGTGATGTACAAGTTCCTTTAAGAAATTCAGATCTGTTGATTATACAGAACACAAGAGCTCTCCCTTTCTGAATGTCTACATTAGTGGGGTAAGACATGCCAAAGGCCCACAGACCTCTCTTCTCAGAGAACAGCACTGCGAGACTACTTTGTCTGAAGAGCTAGGTCAAGATGCAAACTGAGATGCCATATTCATTCATTATCTGTAATTACTTTCAGTGACTTGCTGAGCATTGTAATGTGTTTTGTACAAGGCTTGGTTCGGGATTTTTTGAACAAAAGAGCATGACAATGGCAAATGCCATGAACATATCCATTAGAAACTAATGTTCCGTTGCTTCCTCACTGTGTTTCATCTAATTTATTTTGTCAGTGAAGGTTCTCACTTCAGGTACCTACTCTCTCATTTGAAATTGTTTTTTTTTCTTTATTTTTTTACAAAAATTACAGATATCTTGTAAAGACTTGCAAAAGAAACACTTTTAACTAACTTAAAGCCTTATCAAGGATATGCTTATATTAGGAAATCATCAACCTAATATGAATGGATTAACAGACAGATGATATTGGTGCTGAGAACTCTACATCATCATTATACACAGTCTTTCAAATTTTACTTGAAACTAGGTTTAGTCTGGCCATCAGGACTGAATATTCTCTCTCCAAGCAGTCCAGAGTAGCAGTGGTTGAAACCTTTATATCTGAAGGAGGACTAGAAGTGCAGTGGGATGCACACCTGAGGCAGGGTTTGTTTAGTTTTCTCTGGAGAGGCTCATTCCCAGACACCAGGAGAGCAAAGCAGGAAATGGGGACAGCCAAGGAACTTGCTTTGAAACTGCATTGCCACTGTAAAGAGAAATGTGTATTCAATCAGATTTTCCTCTGCCTAGCATGACATATGCTTGAATATGTTCCAGGTTTAAGAACTGAGTAATCCCACTGTTTGCAATTCTATGTTAGTGCTGGTGACAAGGCTAACTGATGCATGCTCCAGGTCTTGCAGGTTCATGCCACAATATGTTCCTGCATTCAGTGGGGTCATAGAAGGTGTTTATGCACTCTATCATAGGAAGTTTCCATTGACAGTATTGGATTTTTGATCTAGGCATGCCAAAGTCATGTTTTCTGTATTGCACCAATGTCTGAAATACGTTTAAAGAAGCATTTTTGCAAAGATCAGGTTAAGAAAGAATGGAGAATTATCAAGAAATATGTTAATTTGGAATAGTCTTCAAGCTTTTAAACCTGGAAGTGGAGGGAACTAATCCAGGGAACTAGCAGAACAAAGACACAATACTGCTCAGAACTATTTTCCATTTATATGAGCAATAGGCAGAGCTGCTTCTGTAGCTTCCACTGTGAAAACAAACCACTGTCATATTTTAAAGTAATGGCCCAAGATTATATAGCTGCATAAGCACAGAGTAGCTTTGTGCAGTGTTTCAAGCTCTTTCTGTAATATTTTCATAAGAGATTAAGAGTTGTCTCCTACTCTACTTCAGTCAATAAGAAATTTGCATTCAACAAGGATTAGGAACAGAGGCCCCAAATCAAAGCTCTTAAGAATTTCTAAGTCTCATGGAGGTCAATGTAAAGCAATCATGCACTCAAGTGCTTTGCTGGGAGGAGGGAAAATGTTCTTTGTTTTTATGTTTTTCCTGTTTGTCTAAGTAAACAAAAAAGGTAGTGGAAGCTGATTTTTAATTTCTGCCATCCCAGCTCTGAAACTGAATGGCTCAGCTGGAAGACATGGAAATTAGCCTGAGGCAGGAAGCTATAGAGACACAACAGCAAGTGAGAAAGCAGCACAGTATTTATCTTCCTTATAAGTTAATATTCTACTTCTGGAAGCAAGTAGATGTGAACTGACTCTAACTTTCTGTGTTGTGTGATATATACATCCAGGGTATTTAAATATACTGGCAGCATAAAGATTTTTATGCACCAATACTTTTTAAATGCAAAATTGTCTTCACCCAGAGCATGATAAATGATGACACATGTCAGTCTACCAAACGTAACAGTGGTAAAATGGTAAAATGTCATGAATGAGAAAAAATTCTATTAGAGAATAGACAGAAACTGTTCCATTCATACTGGCACATGAAGATAAAAGAAACAAACTTCTGCAACAAATCAAAGATACCAGTCCCTGATTCTTGTAAGAGAAAGGTCAACATCATTATAAATCTCCATCCTTTATTGGATGTGGGGGGAAACATAGTGACAAAAGGTGAGGATGACATACTTAATGTTGTCTTTGCCCCACTGTTTAATAGTAAAACCAGTTGTTCTCTGGTGCCCAGCCACCCTGCCCTGAAAGACAAGGATGGGGAGTAGAATGAAGCCTCCATAAACCCAGGGGAAGTGGTCAGTAACCTGCTGTTACCTTTTAGCAACTACTTAGATGCACACAAGTCTAAGGGGCCAGATGGGATCCACCCAAGGGTACTGAGGGGTCTGGCAGAAGAGCTCACTGAGTCACTTTCCATCATTTACCAGGAGTCCTGGCTAACCAGGGAGGCCCTAGGTGACAGGAATTCAACAAACGTGGGGCCCATCTACAAGAAGGGTCAGAAGGAGGATCCAGGGAATTAAGCCCCGTCTGTCTGACCTTGCTGCCATTGAAGGTCATGGGGCAGATCGTCTTGAGTGTCATCACACACGACAAGTATGGAAAAACCAAGGGATCAGGCCCAGCCAGCATGGATTTGGGAAGGGCAGGTCCTGCTTGACCAACCTGATATCATTCTGAGACAAGATGACCTGGTTACTGGACGAGGAAAAGGCTGTGGATGCCATATACAGAGATTTTAGTAAACCCTCTGACACCATTTTCCACAGCATTCTCCTGGAGAATCCAACTGCTCATGCCTTGGATAGGTGTGTTCTTGGCTGGGTGGAATACTGACTGGATGTCCAGGCCCAGAGAGTGGTGGGGAATGGAGTCACATCCAGCTGGGGACAGACACCAGGGGTGTTCCCCAGGGCTCTGCACTGGGGCCAGTCCTGTTTTCTGAGGAGGGAGTTGAGGGTGTTTATTCTGGAGAGAAGGAGGCTCAGGGGAGACCCCTTTGCTCTCTACAGCTCCATGAAAGGAGGGTGTAGCTGGGTGGAAATTGGCCTATTTTCCCAATCAACACTTGACAAAACAAGAGTAAATGGCCTCAAGTTGCACCAAGGGAAGATTAGATCGGATGTTACAAAACGTTCCTTCATGAAAAGAGTTGTCAAGCATTGGCATAGGCTTCCCAGGGAAGTGGTTGAGTCACCATTCCCATCCCTGAAGGTATTTAGAAGATGTTTGCTTGTGGTGCTTAGGGACAGGGGTTAGTGGTGAACTAGGCAGTATTAAGAAAACAGTTGGACCTGATGATCTTAAATGTCTTTTCTACCTTAAATTATTCTACAGTTATAAAGATTAAAACTGAAGTTTCTATATTACAATGTACAAAAATTTTATGTGATAATATAATGGCCTAAAATGTGTTAACTTAGAATACCTGCCTTGGGCTGTACATTGATCTTTACATTTATCATAAATCCATTCCATATCTTTCCCTGATAAGGGTGTTTCCTCACTACTCTGCTTAGACTCAGAATAAGAATGCTTACATTTCTTCTGCTTACAATGGGACCACAAGAGAGGCTATACCAAATTTATTATATTTTCCTTTAAAAACTTAATATTGTGGAATATCATTGGAATTATATTGGCAGATCATTTCATTTCGAGTCAGTTTACACTTGCAATCTTGTACATTTGATCTTTGGAGAGTGAAAGTCTTACCAGGAGAGTAAATCAAAACCCGCTTCTTAGTCCACACTTCAAGCAGAAGATAACACACTCCTGAGAAGACTCAGGACACTTCCTAAAGCTTTGATAGAAATGGAACAAGTGAGATTGTACAGAATTAATTACTGTACTTCAAAGCAATCTGCTATTTCTGGACTCATTGACTGACTTTGATTTTACTGATTGCAAACCTTCAAACTCTTAGCACTACTTAAACTTCTACCTGCTGTGTTAATGCCTGCGTGCACAGCCTGGGGAACTGACCAAGGCTCGCTGTAGAACACAGCAGTGGCAAGTCAAGTCCATTAAGAAATGAAAAAAAAATCAAAATATAAAATTCACGTCTTAAGGAGAGAAATGGGCTTTTAAATATGAAATAAAGGCAATGTAAGAAAAAAAGGCAAAAAAAAATCCAAAGAAAGGAAAATGTTAACCAAACAAATGGGATTAAAAGACCTAAGTGGAGTTTTTCTTCTGTTTTGCAATTAAATAGTTTGTCAAATGCAAATACAACGCTTTTTAACTAAAAATGGCTCCTACTTGCTAGGAAAAAGCTGGTTGGAATTTCTCTGAAAATATATGTTCCATGTGAAAGTGAATTTTCTGATCAGTACATACATGTCAGCAAGGCATCTTGATCATATGAATACTGAAATAGCTATCTCTGACAAAGGAACTATTGTACAATTAATTTATCTTTCTCCTGAAAGATTTTTCAGAGATACAAACATTTAAACACAGTTTACATGCCTGCTGCCCAAGTTATCTCAGGGGAAAGGAAAATGGAACTGTTAAGGAAATCTGGCCTATGTGTAGGATATCAGATTTCTAGCTGAAATTTCACCATCATAAATGGAGATGGATAGCTTGTTGACTTCTGACAAACAAGTAGACTGGACTACAGAATTGCACAGATGTGAATGACTAGATTGCACAGAGACAAAGCAAAGACTAGCAGCAAAATACAGCACTTCATTTCTCCATTCTCTGCATGAGAGCCTTTCATTTATTTTGTCTATTTAAGCATAAGGAACTATTTCAATCTCAATTCCAACCAATTTCTGTAAAAAAAAGGAATATTCCACCAATCTGCTGCAAAAACAGAGCATTGTCTCATTACAGAACTCAAAAATCTCATTCTTCTCTCCATTAACCAACCCATTTCCTGGGGTAGTGATGAAAGCAGTTCCCCGTACAAATTTCTCATCATACTTCGGCTTCCCAAATACCAATCAATTTTATGCATCAAGAAGAGTTGGCACATCAAGCGAACTTGAGAAGTCCCTCAAACACACAAGCAAAATTGCTGAGTTATGTTGTAAACTCTTCAGGAGCTAATTCCCTAAAGCAAAGCCAGAGAATCAAGGAAAGAAGGAATGCAGTGGACACAAGATGAGGGAACTGATTCTCTCAAGCAAAGGCAGAGAACCCAAGACTGACTCTTGCTGCCCAAATCCACTCCATCTCAAAAACCTTCTGCCAAAGCTTTCAGTTTCTATGTGGCCTTTGTTTCTCATATGTTTAAAATCATCCAGGTGGTATCAAAGCTGATTTTGGCAGGCTCTTGGCCACTCACTCTGGATGCAGGATCTAGGCAGCCTTCTCAGTGCCTTCCTTCTTTTCCGTCAGGTTTTCCAGCTTCAGGCTCCCATCCTACTTCTTCCAAAGCAAAAGATGGTTTTGCATTCCTTGCTTTTGGGCAGAAACACTCATTCTTAGGGCCACTTTCCCTCTTTGGCACTATCAGGGATCCTACTTGCTCAAAAAAACAAACATCAAAATCCCCATCATTTACTCAGAGCAATAACCCGCAGCAGCCATTCTGACTGCAACTGCAAATCCACACAATGAAATGCTATCTACCTTTTCAAGTCAAGAGAACCTCTTACATTTATAGAATAAGGGCAAAAGTGGAATCAGGTGTAGTAGCAGCCACAGAAATGCGTGGGGCTGGTCTTCAAGGAATTTGGAATCATCCATATCTCCTTTTAATTGTAAGCATGGTTCAAGTGAACAAGTCGACTGACACTAGGTGCTGAATTACTTAAGAGGATGAATATTTTATTTAACTTTCAAGCAAATCAATCTACCCACCAGCAATTTTTCGAAAGGATAATTCTATATTCACCACAAAGCCAAACAGCCGGATTCTGCCTCCATATATTCAAGTCAAACGAGCTTACAAAGGAAACTGAAGGTTCCACATTGTAAAAAATCCCCACACCAGAGCTTTATGCCATAAATGCAACATATATCCGTAGATATGCTGGACTGAAGGGAACTCCTATCTTTTGCCAGAGCCATACTACCTGTAAATGCTCAAGAGGCAGATGCTAGCTTAATATTTTTGTGTTCAAATCACTGCTTAGGCCAAGTCCAAAGCACAAAAAAGGCTACTAGGTATGAATCAGATCCAGTGCAATCCCCTCTCCCTCCAGACAATTACACAGTCCAGGAAAAAATTGCATACATAACTGAAAATTATTTCCACCTCCTATTCCCTTCCTCCATTATCTCATATCTTCTCACCTTTCTTACCTCCCGTTATTTTTGCAGGAGTCAATAAATTGCTTCACAGCAATTTTACTATTTCTTCTACTATTCCCTTGTTTCTTTAGCAAGCTATAAATAACTCTGCTTATTCCGAAAGTGTCCTACAGAGGCCGATCACACAGGCTCAGGTTAGAGTTTCACATCTGTCTTAAAATCTGGAGGTCTATAGCCACATTATCTCTGTTCTGGAGAAAAGTGCTGTGGTGCTTCTTTCTCCCATGATTTAGAGAAGCAATATAGGGCAGGATTGTTCAGTAATGAAACTCAGTGGAAAGCTAAAACATTCATCTTAATACTATCAACAAATAGCGAATAAAAAAGGGTGATACTCACAAGTAACACTCTCTGATTTCAAAGTCATTGCCCCAGATTTGCATCTGTATAGAAGATGTTAATTTCTCAATCTTGTGATTTTCTTTAAGGTGCTTATACTTATTACTCATACAATGACTGCAGGTTGAAATATGTAGATATTTAAGTAGGACAAATATTTTAATTTCCCTGATTATGCAAACCAGACATCAAAGATGTATATAGAGGTATATTTTTAAATAAACAAGATTTGATTGAAAAATTTTACTAAATTTTGAACAGCTTTTAAAAATGAGTATTCCATTCACCATAGCTGTTATATATAACTGTCTCATCAATCTAGTGGTGCTGAAATAGCTTAAGTAACTTTAAATATAGCAGCTAATGTAGGTTTCCATGTAACATAAAACTCTGCACAGAACGTGTTGGAGAACTTTGAACATACTTTATTTTGAGCTATTTCCCCCCATCCTGTGCAGCTATATACTTTACTACAGTTCTTGAACTAAAAGTAGTGGAGATTTCTTAGTTCTGTTTTTATAACGTTGCCTATTTGCACTCTGTAGAAGCCAGAAAAGGCAACTTTCTGAAGACTCTTTCAAGCAGACTGAAACAACCTCATGATGAGCAGAGAAAAAAAAACTGCATGTAAGAGAAGCACAAAATAAAGGCCTATTTTCAAGCCCCCCACCTTGTTTAGAAGACTTACAAAATGGCAATGTGTAGCCCACATCTACTGGTGGCTTTATGCTGTTGAGGTTTTTTTCAGTGCTACATAATGAAGTTATTTATTTGTGAGAAATACTGGTTTATGTCAGCCCCAGCCTGAGACCAACAACTTACACGGTCCTTGGCAACGTGACAGGACCTGCCACTATATCATCCTGAACGGTTCCTGAATGTCTCCAGCATATTATGTGCAAATGTGCTTTCGTTTAGTGCTGGGCCTGTAACCTTTCTTGGGTCCTCTTTTTTTATCCCTGAAATGCGCATACTATTCTTGTACCAAATAGACAGTAACAAGATTGCTTTCGTGGAAAATGGGATCGGTACTTTGGCAGCTGATGAAGTTCTGGACCATGTTCTCTCTTGGTAATAACTGCAAACACTTTATTTTCTCCTAATTTCCTGCAAAAATGATTTGCAGTGGCAGAAGGGATAAGGATACGCAGTTAACCAAATCCAGCTTTAACCAACTTTTTTAATTGCTGACTTTGAGCACACATAGCTCACGCATTCATCCCTGAATACTGTTTGTGTTTTTGGGAATGGTAGAGCTGGCAGTGGGTAGGTCCCAGCAGTGTCTCAGTAGTGCTGCATTTGCAGACACATTTAGAGCACAATCAGATGTCAGAAATTTTCTGCCTTTCTCTGTCTGATATATCCCGGAACATTAACCTGGACAGCCACAAAGGCACTGGGAAATCTTCCAGCATCAAGTGGGATGGACTCTGTAAAATGAGGAATACTCTGGGAAAGCAAAATTGGAAGGAAAATTGGTGGACTTGGGAGGCTTACTGGCTTACTGGTTTGTGTGTATCTCTAGTCACTCCAAGGTGTGGGGAGAGGTCTACACCAGGCCTCCTTACACTCCCATCTTTTCCTACTAACATTCTTCTTTCTATCAAATGACACTATGGAGAGACATGCAGCAAACTTCAGCCATGTCCTGCAGGCAGAGGAGAAGAGATGCAGTAGAGGCTGGAGCATCCGACTGTAATGTGCAAATGCAGTTGTATTTCTATTTCTGGTACCCACCTGCTTGACTCTCACAGGCAGATGAGCTCACCTCTGTGTGCCCCTTTCTGCAGTTTGCCTTTCTATGCCATTCAGTTTAAGAACTGAGACAACTGTACATATATATATATATACATACACATATATATGTGTGTGCGTGTGTATGCAAGCACGTGTTTAAATGTACAGACATACCTGTAGGACTTCACACAATGGCCACCAACCCTGCTGAGACTGCTGGTTACCACTTCAGTGCAAAATGACCTCCTCATGATTCAGAGAGGGGAAGGGTGTTCTGGTTTTTAAAGTTTTCATTGCTATTTTTAAGAAAACAGTGTTAGCTTTTAAGGACAGCTTATAGCTGCATGCAGAGGTGTTTCAAGCACTTTTTTAACCGGTGAGAACCAATCTCAGACATAGTGAGGGTTATTGCATGGACACTGCATGCTACACTCTGTTTCAGTGTGTAATTGCAGGTCCATTTGTGCTTCTGGACTTGATGTGAGCATAGGCACCACGCACGCTCAGTGCAGGAGAAAAATAACATTCTGAAAGTGTTTTCAGATTTAAAGTTCTTCTGGATCTAGACCCACACTATCCCAGGGCGAGTGTGGAAAGAGGAATAAACAACAGAGTGAAGCACTTGTAACAGCCAGCAAGCTCAGGGGAGCTTTTCCTATGTGTCTGCATTCCTCTAGCATTCTTCTCTGCAGTTTCTAAACAACAATTAAAGGAAATCTCTTTGGAGCAAGGACACTGTTAAAATGGGCATTTGATTAGGTCTTTAGGTCCCCAATGCTGAAAGGGAATTTGAAGTGTAATGATGTATTTCAATAAATGCTGTTGCAAAAGCTGAAGTTGCCCATTTAACAGCCTGTGTTGTATTCTTTTCAGCATCCTTTCAGGATGAAACTTTTTCATATAGGGCTTTTTGTCTAAACATATATGTGTGTGTGTGTATACATATATGGGGTTTTGTGCATGGGTGGCATTTTTTTTTTAATACATTGTTTCTTCTCAAAACCATTTTTTCTGAAAAGTTCTCCAGTAACTATATCTACCAATGGAAATTTTTCAGGGAGATAAACCCTATGCAGAAAAATACTTGAGCTTTCAAGTGAAAAGTCGTCACAGCTGAAACAGGGAGAAGGCTTAAAATCAGGTTTTGAATGATTAACAATAAGAAGGAATGGTTGATATTTTAACAATGCTCATAAAAAAAAGGCAGCATTACTGAGGCTGACAACCAAAGAGCTTCACTGCACAGGGAGAGTGTGAGCATCTCACTGTGAGAACAGAGACGTGACTCATTCAGTAGTGCCTCTTTCTCTTCTAATGGAGTGAGTCTGACCCCTGTGCATTGAACAGGATGCACAATGAAAGACAAAAGAATGTCTGTCATGACAATTTCTCCTCTGTTTTGAGGTGACAATGCTGCAGGCATCTCATTTTGTTCTCCCTCATCATTATAAAACACTAGATGTGATTTTTTTTTTTTTCTGTTCTTTCTTTCGTAAATGCATTTAAAATTAATATGATGGATTGGGGAGAAAAACCTTTGATTCCAGAACTGATTCCACTATGAGTATTGGATATGGCTGGAAAAAGAGGCAGGATTTCAGCCCTCAGGTGAAATGGTTAGATAAGAACTATATTTAATATTTGCTTACTATGACGACCTTCACCCTTGGTTTGCTTCCAAAGCTCATAAGTCATCAGTAATTATCATGTTGAATTTGCAAAAGATGGGTGAATGCCAGACCCTTAAAGAAGGAAAATGCGGTGCCCATACTTCTAAAAGGAAGGGAAAAGAGCCAGAGAGTTGCAAATGTGTCAGCTTAGTTTCAATTTCAGAAAAATTGTAGGGAAAGAAATCATCAAGCCAACCATTTTTAGGCAATCAGAATTAGAGAGGAAAAAAAAAAAGAAAGCAAAAGGAAACATGGATTAGTCTGACAAGTCTTTCTTTTGCCAATCCTAGTTGCCTTGTGTGACATGAAAACACTATGATTGAAGGGAAGCAAAAGATGTCATAACTTGGCTTCTAGCAGTGTTTTGAATGACATGTTCCTCATCCAACTGGGAACCACAAGAGGCTGAGAGCAAAGATAGCTGGAAGACTGTAATCAAACCACAGTTATTCATGAGCCATTGCCAAAATGAAAGGGTATCTTGAGCAGATTCTGTGGAGTCTGGAAACACTTAATATTTTCTTGACTGTTCTAGATGTCTCAACTGGGTATTCAAATTAAATTTGCAGACTATACCAAAAAAAAAGGATTTTTGGGACTAAATGGGAACCAGCTACTCTACTGTTTGCCAGATTTAGAGATCAAAATGTTCTTGAGACTTTTATATGAAAAAGTATGATTCAGGGTCTTACATTTAGAGAAAATAGCTACATAAATACACATAAGGGAATTGCAAAATGGTCGGACTTGGTGATTTTTGACTCAAATTCTGTCTGATCTGCAACCTCAGGTTGCTGCAATAGCTGATGGATGCAGAGAAAAATGTCAAGCCAGCATGTCAGGTGAAATGAGTCTCCTGGTACTGATACAGCCACGGCTCAGGTATTTCAGGTTTTCAGCTTCACATTTCTGAGCAGTTGTCCAGAGATTAGAGGAGAGATTAACCAGAGAGTTGAAGAAGGTTTACTCTGAGGAAAGAAAAAAAATCACAAGGGACGGAAGTCTTTATACGTGTAAAAGGCAGCTTCAGAGGAGTGGGGAATCACCTCCACATTCAGATGGGGAAGGTAAAGTAACGAGCTTAAAAGGCAAGAGGACACATTCCCAAGCGAAAGAGGACGTGTTCCCAAACAACACCAAGGAAGGTTTCTAAGGGTGAAAATTAGAACCAGTTGCTTGAGAAAGTTGTGGAAACTCCTTTGAAAGAATTGGTGGGACAACACCCTGCCAGGAGTAATGGAGGCATTGGTGACTTTCCTTGGGCAGCAGGAGGGTCTATGACTTTAGGCAGGCCCAGTGGGATTGTTAACAACCAATGATCTCCACCTGGCCCTTCCTGGGGGATATAACTGCTCTGTGTTACGTCCCTAGAGTCCCTTCTCTTCCCAGGAATGGGCAAATCCCTGATGGTGGGTCTCAGAAAGGCAACTGAGCAGGAGATACCAACACTGCAACTCAGGCATTGCTTTTATTCAGAGTGCATCTCTCCAAACAGAGTTTTACCTGGTAAAACTTTGCGTATGCTCTTCATGTGTCTTCTCCCTTTTCCTTACTCATATTTATTCAACTGCTTAAATCAAGTTCTTTGGGTTCTTCCATTCCTAAGATAAATAACACTTATTGCTTTCTGACTTCAATAGCCAAGCTAATAAAAATCCAGTTGGTAGACTTAATTCTTTTTAAGCTTTTATGAACTGAAACAGGAGAGCAGACGGTTTTATGCTGATGCACAGTCATTGGTGGTATATGAACATAACCTGTATCATATCCTGCCAGACGATGCTTTATTGTTGTTATTGTCATTTATTGTTTAGACTAAGAGGAAGTGCTGCCACTGTTTGTTTAAAATCAAATTTAGTAATTCTGCGTTGATCTGGAAGAAAACTATTTAGAAGAAAAACGTGACATTTACAGCAACACTAAAGAACTTTAAAGCTATGATAACAACCTAGCCTAGACTATGCCACTTCCAATGAATCTGCTGTTATTTAGTTACGTTATTTTATTGTAATACACATGCAGAAACTATCCTGGAGCTTAGAAGAAAGCTCTAAAGTATCATTAAAAACATTGCTCTGAGGTATCATTGCATATATCTACTTGTATCTAAAGGAATAAAAAATGTAGATGCTTACCAGAAGCTAAAAATCTAGCAGCTATATAACTCCTTAGATAAACAAAAGTCAGCAGCGTATGGCTCAGCTTGATAATTCTCAGGAACCAGCACCTCTCTGCATCACTAATACCAATCTAAGCTCAGAAGTAGCATTTCTGGTATGAAAATCCCTCATTCAGCCTACTCATTATTGCTCTTTCTACATCATGGCAACAACATAGAGGCCATCCACCCTTTGCTTGCATTCCCCAAATTAATTTTATTGGCAGCCCTAAAGCGACACCAAAACTTTTCCCAAACCAAGAAGAGTTTAGTGGGGCTGGGACAGCCTTGTCTGTCCTGCTGCCATGATAGACCAAGGTCTTTGACCTTCGTATCTGAAATGTGAGTGACTTGACCTTAACCTGAGAGGATGCTCCATCCATTTGAGTATGGGATTTAGGGAATGTGAATGAGTATAGAGGGAAAGAGGAAAAAAGTCTGCTCTGCTATAGCCATACTCCCCAATACCCTTCCCAGCAAGGAAAGCATTAGTAGCTCCACAGCCTCAAATGCTGGAGGGTTTCAGCAGTGGACTGGAGAATGTTTAATAATATGTGAAATTTTCTAGCATTACCATGCATTTTCAACAAATGAGTCCTTTAGCCTGTAGCCAATGTACCTCTGTCTTTTTATATCTTGTGAGACTTCAAGGTCTTTGGGGTGAAAATTTTATCTCCTTGGTAAAATATCCTACACACTTCAACGTATGATTTAAAAACAATGATATGGCCAAAGGACTTCAGTGTCTTCTCAGCTGCACACGTTTAGGACAGCTAAGTTTTAACTGGCATTGTTCAAAGCACAATTTAATCCACATTTCACATCCTTGTTCTAGGAAAGTCTGTTTAAGGGCTATTGCAGAAAAGTAGGGCTAGTTAATTATGAATCTAGTTGTCACATAAGGGGCACTACAGACCTTCTGGCTGTTGAAGACCAATAACGCTGCAAGGGAGACCAACAAACTGGTAATAAAGGGGAGGGCAATGGGTGCAAGGTTAGGTCTCTAGCAGCCTCTGGTGGCTGTTCAAATAGAGATTTATTATTTTTTTTATGTTCATGGTTATGCCAACTTTTTTATTTGATTTTTTTTCAATTTTGATATCATGAATTTATATGAATTATTTATGTGTTTTGAAAAAAAGTGTCTTTGCTTGTAAATTCTTTGGTCATGTCTGAAAATCTCTTGTTTTGTTGGAAGCTTTTTAATAGAAGAGGTCACCCAAATACATTGGTTAAGCCAGCAGCATCTAGGTTAGAGGTAGTCGTGGTAAGTGACTAATTACAAAGGTTAATTCAAATGGTTTTGAAGGCAGATTTTTGGATTGACTATTATCAGTGTAACCTATATCAACACACTGCCTTGTAAATAAATAGCCCTGCCTTTTAATTTTATTGAATAATATTGTTTCATAATAGCAGTAAAACACTAGGCAGTAGATTCCTACAAGTTTATTTATCAGCTTTATGTCTCATGTCACTCCTGGAAAATGTTGTAATTTTTTTTGGGCTGTATTTCTTAACCATTATAGCTGTCACCCACTGCAATTGCTGTAGTAAAGACTGCAAACCACTAAACATTGCAGCTCCTGTTTTCACAGACTCCTAATTTTCTAGCACAGTGTCGTTTTAGTAGTCAAATTTTCCATGTTAGGTCCATCCACACAGGAATGAGTGTCTGGAACAGAACAACGCCCCATTAAGCAATTTTTTTCCCAAAAGATGGTTATAACACTCTTTTGTGCATGTAAACTGATCCAAGTGTTTAGCCACATAACTGCTTGCACAAAACTCTGCCTATGAGTCCTGTGTGCTGCCCCAAGACATTCACACTGCTCGTGTCAAGGGAAATTAGAAAAGTGAAAATCTGTTCACCACTAAAACTGTGCCTTTCAGTATTTTGAAATGTCATCAAAATCCTACCTTGAGCAGGATACATGCAGGGCTGGGTCAGGACACAGTGGCATGGGTCATGTCCTTTTCATCTTAGCCCTAAAACCTAAACCTAACGCGTGATCTAATTCCTCTGTCCTCTAAAAGAGGCATCTGTCACTCCTCCATACACACTGAATTTGTTCTGCTCCTGTTTCCTACCCACACATAAAGAGTGGCTTATGTTTTGTTGATTAAGTCAATCTGACCTCAAAGTTAGATTTTTATAATCAAGATATTTCAATGAACACTTCTTCCTAAAACTGTACATCAGATGATTAATAAAGGAAGGCTTTAAGGACTTCCTAACATAATCTTCTGATCTGGTTTTATTTTTTCTTTGTCTCCAAAGATAGAGTATTTTTAAAAGTGGCCAAACATTTCAAATTGACCTTTTCTTTACATTCTTACATTCATTGAACAGTAAGTCCTTAAGACAATCCTAAAAATGCTTGTTTGTACAGCAGTAAAATTGTGTAACTTAGAAAACATGCATTCCATATGTATAGAAGAAAGCCATGTATGATTTTAAATAGGAACTATAAATACAAATATACCTGATGATACTTGTTCTTAAAATTTCTGCTAGCATGGATCACGTGGGCAAAAATCATCATTAGAACAAGTCAAGAAAATTAGAGCTCTGCAACACGGAGCTAGAGAGACTCAAACCTCCCTTTCTGTAACACGGCCTAAGAGGAATTCCACTTAACAGAGCATGGCACTTCTCAGCTATTTCACAAGATTGTAACAGCAGGTGTATAACCACAATGAGACAGAAACAGCCTTTAGCATCCCAGATTAGAAGAAAATTACCTGCCTGGTTTTAGGTTGGAAGTGTTAAACCTATGGGTATGCCTACAGCATCGCTGCAACGGCACATGGAAGGGAAAGCTTGGAATATTATCCTGTGGCTGACATACGATTTATTAAAGGAACTTTCATTTTTAGGCACTGGTGGAGGATGAGATTTCCAATGAGAGTCTGTAATGAGTTTTACATACACAAGGTCACCTTGTGTGCTGTACATTGCTGGGAGAATTAAGGGCAGTGGGAACGACAGTGAAATTGTAGCAGAGGGAAGATCTTTGGGCAGGAAAAAGGTCAGCGTTAGCACCAGCTGTGCATCTGAAAGAAACCATTATTTCAAGAGCTACTGAAATATTTTATTCTTCCTTACTAATCTAGGTGATATCTTATAACGGGGATATATGGTGATCTAGCAGTCACAGCCTTACAAGAAAACCATTAACCCTACACCTTACTCCTAGTCACACAACTTGTGTGGTGTTGTTCAATATCCAAACATCTGATTTATTGTTGTCTAGACCCTATGCAAAACCATGTTCTGTTTTCATTTGTTTCTTTAAAGAAGAAAAGGTAGAAACCACTGACTTCTTAGTCCTATTAATGGCTTGTCTGATGGAGGATATGAAGCCATTCTTTAAAATATGCATCTGCATAGGAGCGTTTTGTTTTGAAACAGCTTGATTTTAAGTGTGACCTGAGAAAAGAGCCTTAGTAATTAAATATCATGGAGCACAACTGCGGGGACAACCAAATTACGTTTTCTCGACAAGAAGAATTTTCATCAAAAGCATGTTTACCCACTCAAAATTTAAGCTAGAAGTGTGAAAACCACTCGCAGGCAGCTGTGGGTGTTGCAAAGATCTATGCACAAAGGACCTGCTCTCGTTGCAGCCTTGTCCTGCCAGCCAGTAAAATCGCTGTTCACGGGAAGCAGCCCCTCCAGAAGACTGTCACAAAAGGCCTCGCTGTGCAAGCAAACATGAGCGAGCTTGTCTACTCTGCCATCTGTTACTGAGACCTCCTGGGACTGCTGAATCATTTGCTTCCCTTGGCTTGTTTAAGGTTCTTAGCTGGAGGCTTCAGAAATGAGGGTTTGCTAGTCTCTGTCGTGGCTCGGGGTGCGAGCGAGGATTACAAACTGGCATTTTCTGTCACAGTCAGACTGGAAGAGAGATACAAGAAGACAAATGTGTCAAGCCTTGGTCGTTGAAAGTTTGGGATGGAGAAAGTAGAGACCGAATTTAATGAGTCTTAGTCTTGAAGAAGAGGGGGAACAGGAGCAAGAGTTGAAAGCCTCCAGCCTGCTGTTTTGCAGGCACAGAGAGAGGAAAATCTAAGCAGCAGCTGATTGAGACAGCTGAGTAAAGAAGCTACAAGGTAAAAATAGCAGCAGGCTGTCGATTAATCTGCCAGTGTTGGGCATGAGTGAGAAAACAGCACGAGGCTTTGAGAGAAGCCAAGTCAGGGGTGCTGTGTGGGGAAGGGGAGGCAGCTGCTGGAGTTGTTTCGCCGTGAGCCATGAGCAGGAGCTCGCAGAGGAGAAGCAGGCTTGAGGGCTGGGTTTCTACACTCGGATACAATTCTGTAGAGACAACCCAAGTCTCACTTTATCACAACTTCAAACTAAAAATCTGTGGGACTGGGACCCTTTTATCACTGAGATATCCACAGTTATTTTATGCACTTCCTTAGAAGGGACACTTGCAGATTCCTGAAGTGCCCTCTGGAGCACAGTCTGTCTACCCCAAGGAACAGGGATGTCACCCACCACTGCCCCACCACAGCCACTGAAACATATCACTTCTATATGAGATGTGCAGCACAGGAGGTGCTAAACCCTTTGGAGTACTGTCAGTGCCATAGGGCTGGGTGTCATGGATTTTTCTGTAAATGCTTTTGCTCATTGAGTAATGACTGCAGTGCACAGGCATATCTGATGGATGGCCTGCTCAGCATGTTGATGGGCCAAGGACTGAGCTTTGTCTGTGTTTCGTTTCATGAATGCCAATGCTAGTGAAGGGTTTTGCAGCGAGAGTCTCAAGCTGTTTATTTATGCAGTAAGAATAACATAAATATTTTGAAGTGTAGTTCAAACCAGCCTTCAGCAGAGACAGTAGATAGGCTCAGCAGAAAAAGTGTGGTATGAGCAACTAGGGTGTCATCTGTGATTGACTCCAGTTGCAGCTGCTGTGAACTGGGGTGTTTGAACCTGTGATCTTAATTGTGCCACACACATTCTTGGATAAGAAGTGCTATAAAAACGCCAGGCATAGCTATTCTGTATTTTTAATAGTATTTTATCTATATCTTTTCACTTTCACTGTTCCTGAACTGCCTGAGGTGAAAAAGTCAGCCTGTGCCAGTTCAGAGGAAAAGGTACAGCTGTGGTTGTTGTTGAGTTCAAGTTTGTAATTTAAGAACAGGATGCAGGGATGGAGTGGGCAGGTCACTTCCTCAGCCTGCAGCTCTGCACATGCACCGCCTTTGTGGCTCAGTGCTCGCTGATTCCCTGTGCAGCAGCTTGGCTCACTCTGGCTCTGCACCAGGTTCTCTAAACTCCCAGCCCACCCCATCCCCACTGGAGCAGAGCCAGCCTGGCACCAACACTGGCTTCTGGCACCGAGGGTTCATAGGGAATGTGGGTACCCACCCACAGCACAACATCTACAAATCAGAGCTGGGCATTGCAATCTCCTGTTCTGCAGGAGGCAGAAATGGTCCTCAGAAAAGAGGCCCTGACCCCACAGGCAGGGTGGGTCTGACAGTGTGTATTTGGGCACACCCCAGGCAGGCAGCTATCCCAGTGCTGCCAGACATCCTGCATGAGTGCTGAGGATCGGCCTCAGAAGATCAGAAGCAAAGCAGCAGCATCCCCCAGCATCACACCTCAGCCTGCAGGCAGGGCATGTTTGTCTCCATGACCATAACTCTGCTCCTGGCTCGGGACAGCTTTCCTGGTACCACCAGCTCTGGCAGCAGCTCTGCTCTGCTCATGACTTCTGTCAGCCAGGAGGTGGGAACTGGCTTAGCAAGGCTCTCTTCCTTCCATGCAAACCCACCAATCCTACTCCTTTGGGAGATGGATTAATTTCTGCTGTTTAAAAGGCAGAAGCAAAAGCAGGTCCTGCTGGGCTGTGAAGATGGAGAGCTTTTTAGAGATATCTCTAATAACAAAATCCATCTCACCCAAATCAACTGAGACACGGTGGCCGAGCAAGAGGCTACCAAGGCAGCATGGTCTCCCCCTTCAGAAACCTTCCAGAACAGAGCAGGGGAGGACATTTCCCCAGTCCAGAGATCAAAGCAGTTTTCACTTCGCCTTGTGACTTTATTCCATGTCTATTTAAGAGCTGGGCCAAGTGGCCACCATTTGGATGCACATGCCTTTGCTATTTAGGGATCCAGCTCAGAGGTGTGGAGAACTTGCCTTATGTTGGCTGTCAGAGTGAGGTACCAAAATCTCTCCCTTGCTGGCCTGTGCCCAGCTGCCTTCGTAGGACAGCTGATCTACTGATGGGGTATCTCCTGGACCTGGTAGAGAACAGCCTGCAGCAGACAGCAGTCAGTGGCCAAGGTATCCCAAAACATCGAGCTCTGACACCCAAAATCCTTGGAGCACTGCAGGGAGTGCTCACTACATTTGTGTACACTGGCTGTCTCATGGGCTGTGTACAAGAACTAGAGGGATTTAAATGTTAAGCATTTCAACGATTAAACATGAATCACAATTTTATTCACTTGCTTGTTGCAATAATCTCAAAAAAGAGTTCTTCCTGTCTCTTACTTGTCCTTATGGAAGACCTATAGGGTGAAATTTGAGCTCTTTCTGTTTCTTATTAATTAGGAGAAGTACCAAATGCAGAGAAAAGATGCCTTGCTCAGAGTTTAGAGATGACTCCCTGTGGCTTCCCTGGGAAGCGAATGGTCCCAGATACTCAATTATCTTGAAGACACCCATACCCTGTTAGAAAACTCTCATCACCAATGCATTAGGACCAGTGGCCCTAGTGAACACTTAACTTGTTACATCAATGGTATGTATGGAGTGGCTACACTGCTTACAAATTGGCGTGGCCACCATGGCTTAAAATCTAGGAGTTTTGGGTGCAGTTCAGAGCACATCTTCGTCTTGGACTTTGAAACCCCCAGTGCCCATGATCCTTGTTCAACCTTGAATAAAGACTCATGCAAAGACATGCCAGAAAGATGAGGGCCTCAGCTGGTGTTAAATTACCAGTGCAGAGTGCCCCATCTGCCACTGAAATACAGCTGCATGGTGCAAAGTGACAAGCACTTGGTGGCTGCTTCCTCTCACAAATGTCCACAGGAATTCAATCACAAAAAAAAAATATTTGTCCTGTCCATACAGCTACAATTCATTGGCCATTAATCTCCTGGTGTTTACATGCTGATTCCTCCAAAGCCTAATCTCAGCTTGTTGCTGTCAAGCCACTGCTTGGAGAAAAAACAAGACCAATCCTGCACTCCCAAGGACTCTCTCAGTCTGTAGGCAATAAACAAGTGTGAGGCTGTAAGTCAGACATGCTGTCAAGTCATAGGAACTGTGTCATTTTTACCAGCTTCCCACATGTCAGTCTGGACACCCAAAGGGATCCTCACAGCAGTTCTTCCTCTTAGTTGCCACTTAACAGAGACAAGAGGAAGAGTTTTCAGCTCTACCCCATTTATCTCCTTCACAATCACAGAGTTAACTGAAACACAGGGGCTTGCAGGTTTTTTCTGATAAGGAGAAATTGACGATGAAAAGGGGCATTTATGACATGAAATCCAATTTTCCTGAAGACAACAGGAGAGAGGATATCAGGTCCTCATTCCCTGTTTCAGCCAGGACTCCCATCCCCAAGGAGTCACTCCACAATGCCCATCCAACCAAACTCTCACATCAGCATTCACCATGTCATGCTTTTCACTTCTTGAGTTGTGCAAGGAAGGCTTAGATTAGGTATTTGAGAAAATTTCTTCACCAAAAGAGTTGTCAAGCATTGGAACAGGCTGCCCTGGGCAGTGTGACCATCCCTGGAGGTACTTCAAAGATATGTGGATGTGGTACTCAGGGACATGGCTTAGTGGTGGACTTGGCAGTGCTGGGTTAATGATTCCAACATAAATGATTCTGTGATTCTCCATGGTTTATATGGTCTGTTCTCAGCCAGGTGTGCCCTTAGTGTGGGCAACCCTTTACACAGAGTAATGGTTGCTGCATAAAATAAAGTGTTTTTGCGGTTACTCCATAAATGAAGAATAATGGTTTTTCCTGTCCCCTGAACTGCTAAAGGTCCTAAAGGAATCCATTTCCCCATTTGCAGTCAGGTGTTGGTCAGTCATTTGAGCTCAGCAGCTGCAGCTCAGCTTGTACATGTGACAAATTACTCCACAGCAGTCTATATGGGGTCTACTGGGGTTTTGTAGGAGGGAACCACATATGCACAAGCCTTTTCTGTCTCCCTGTTCTCAGAACTCTTCCACCCAGTTCCTCAACCTCTTCAGAGGCCTACTTTGGTTTTGCTTTTTAATTTTAAATTATAGTCCTTTCAAAATGGAAATTGTTCAGGGATTGCCACCACAATTCAACTCCAGGAGGGGAAAAGTGGGCAGAGACCTGTAAGTCTCCCTACTCAGACCTCTATTTTTTTTTTATGTTGGGTTCCATTTGCTGGTTAGTTTGCTAGCTGAACAATTGTATTTTAGATGCTTGGAAACATATCTAGTTTGCCAGCAGAGCTGATCAGCATGGCCCTATACATGACCTACTGCTGTTTCCAGCAGCAAAAATCATTTGCTTGTGTAGCTCAGGACTATTCTTAAAACTTAATAGGCTGTGTCACCAAAGGTGTTTTACCAACAAGCAAAATGTAATTATCACTTTTCCAAAGTTGAAACACTTCTCTGGCATCTTGTTTGACCTACTAATGAGAATAAATATGTTAGTAAATGTTAAATGTTAGTAAATGTTGGAGATAACAGTCAAAAGTATTAAGCACTTGTTGGTGAGAGTAAATTCAAGCAGTTGCAAAGGGGCCTCTCTACTCTTAGTGTCAGTAGTTTTCTACCTGATATCCAAGACAATTTATTTTATAATTAAATTGTATGAGGATATGGTGTTATTTTTTCTCACGTGACACTGAAAAGAGAATCACTCATCAAATCTTACGAAAATCTGGGTACTGAATTCTGACAAAGTCCAGGGTGGTTTCATTTCTTTCTTCAGTGTGAAAAGATACCCGTGATCTGCACCCCCCCAAGCAGAAACTGCTACAAGATGACTCTATGCATGCTGACCTCTCTGGCACCCACGGCTGATGATAATTTCCACTAGGCACACTAATTGGTTGCTAAAGTAATTAACTGGAAGCCACATAATCAATGCCAGATGTTTTGGAGTTGTTTCATTTTGGATTGCAACTGCTGCTGGGTTCCAAATTTATAATCCTGAAAGTTTTTCCCAGGGAAGGCCAAACTCTTCATCATGCAGCCACAGCACTTCATCAGGAGTTGTTTGTACTCTTCCAGCCCAAAGCTGGGGCTGTATGACCTCACCACCCCCACACCATCACTTGTGGTTGAACATGTGTGATTTTGGGTGAGATTGGAAACTATTGGTTAGCTTTCTATTTCCCTGTGCGTCTTCCTCAAAGAGATGTTTCTGCCTTGGGAAGAAGCAAAGCAATATGTCAGAGTTGGTGTATTTACAGCTAATATTTAGAACCATGTGATATTTATAAAGGAGAATAGTGAGGGATGGAAGGTGGTATTTGTGTCAGTACTGTGGTTGCTATCTGGAGAGAAAGCTCTGTGGCTTCTTCAGGTTTTATTGAACATTGCAGAGTGGAGGTATCTCCTTTTTCACTTATTTAAATGATGATCATTATCTGCTCACAAGTTCAACACCAATTATTTTTTTATGTTCCCTCCACACTATGTGAGAAATTGTACTTTTTTCACTGGTCTTGAACTACTTTTCATAGACATAGTTACATAGCGTGCCAAGATACGGCCTTGCTAAATTTATCCTGATATGGGTTTTAATTATCTTGTATACTTACTGGAAATTAACCAAAAGCAGTGAAATTTTCTTGGGAAACTGATTTCTTCTTAACACCCTGACTGTCTGTAGTCCATCAAAGACATTGACAGAAGTTTATCAGATACAGGTGTGTTTGATTTAAGGGGAGGGGGAGTATTTCTTCTTTTAATTGCATCTCTTCAACATTGTGAATGCAGTGTGGTTTCTTGTGAGCCAGCAGCTGGTGGTGTTACACTGTAAATGTGCTTTTGCTCTTGGGAGCTGTGGGTTCTTGCACCCTCAAGCCTTCCTGGCCTCCTCCCCTCCAAACACTCTCTCAATCTGTTTTTATGGAACTGCCATGGCACTGCACTGTAGTTAAGGGATATTCTGTCTTTTTTACTTTACAGCCAGAACTACAACAGTCCTCTCAAGGTACTGTTCCTTGGTGATACAGTTTTTAGTTTGTTTCTTTCTATCAGTTCTATTTGAACTGTTTGGTATTTATTTATTTATTGTCGAACATTTTACTTGGCTGATTTTCCTTGATGGACTGCTGGGATCTGCACCATTCCTTCCCCTACTTTCACCATAATTTTTCATACTTCTTACATTGTGACAGAGATACTGTCATAGGGTTGACAGTCCTGGCAGATATCGGTGACTGGCTCAAGTGTTCCTCAACACCTGCTGATTTTTTTCCTCCTGTTTCTAGTTTAAATAATCCCCCATAACCTTGTCAGTTTTTTGTGCCAGCTGACTTGTCCTACTTTCTTTAAGATGGAACTATTCCTCACTGACAAACTTTCTCTTCCCAAATAATTCCAGTGAGGCTGTTACATTCATATTTTCCTTCTTCATGCTGCTTTTAATTCATTAATTCAGACACTGATAATCTACCTAGCTGATTCGGTTGTTGATCCTCTCTGTTAATAATCAAGTCATTTATTCTTTTTTACATTTTGAAAAGTGATAGGAACTGCAGCCAACCATCATTCTCGATGCACTAGATGATGGGTAAAATCTCCCAAGAGCAACATCACAATTCACTATCAGCTATCATGAGCAAGATAAGCAAGCTAAATGCAAATTTCCTCTTTGTAATTTATTCCTTTTAATACAAACCTGGGGAAAGATGCAGAGATAATTTGCAGCCTACTCTGAAAGTTAAGATAAGGATTATATCGGACCATGAATTGATTGTATTTAAAGCCATGGGACCCCCAGTGGCAATATCCCCCAGCTGTTCCCTCTTATTTACAGCAGCACAGCTCTGGCTTAAAGACTGCAGCTGATCTTGGCAGCTGAAGCATCACAGCACAAGGGGAGAGAGAGGAGGAGGGAACTCCAGGCAGCTTCAGTGCAGCCTTTTGCCCTCCATGGTCTGAGGTAGGAGCATGGAGGAGTTTCGTAATTCCAGCCCCCTCCCGCCACTGAACTCGGGCACTTTGACTTCTGTGACCTACAAATGACCAAACAACTCTTATAGATGTTGCACCCCTAATTAATAATATTTTTTAATGAGCTAATCCAATGTTTCTGTAGCTGATTTGTGTTTTAGTACAGTGACATGTCATCTAGTAATTAATCTCTGGTACAGCAGTGATCACAGACACTGTGTGTAGATACTGTTCTCTGAGGGATAGGAAGGTTCCTTAGAAAATATTTCTGTACAATAAGATTTCTTTACCATGAAGATTTAATTTTGTACCTGTGAGCTTGCTTGTCTCTGTATCCCCTTCACACTATCTCCTCTATGTATGTAATTTAGATTCATGTATTTTAGATTCTCCACTATCTATGTAATTTAGATTCAGGTTCAATATGAACTGCTTCAATATGAGTAACTGGTAGCTGAGCACAGGAAGACACAGACCAAGGCAGGGTAACCTTGTTTTTGTTTGAGGTTGTTGGCTTTTTTTTTTCCCTTTAATTATTGTTTGTTTATTTATTTATTAAATAGCAAATATTAGGACAGAAATAAGACAATGAAAATGGAATGGAAGTACCAATTAATGCTAGCCACATGGCTGCATGGCTCAGAAAAGCATTTTAAAGTCAAAAGTTTTACATTTGAATGCAATAGCTTATGCCAGGAGCAATGCAAGGCTGCTGAGTCAGTGTGGTTTCCATATTTACCATGTATTTAACCCAATACTCACATGTATGCTCTGAATTCAGAAGCACACACCTGACTGCCTGCACATTCAGCTTGACTTTCCAAGTACAGAGTTACGCAAATATACATTTATTTTACATTTTGAGGAATAAAAAGAATCACTATTTTATTCTTACTTTAGATACTTATATTTGTTAACTCTCTAATATACTACATATTACAGACAGCTATTTCTAAATGGAGTTAATATGCTGGCAGTACAAATTGTTGACATAGTGGTTTTGGGTTCGTTTTCTCCATTGATATTAAACAGTCAAACATGTTTCAGATTGTCGACAGGAGTCCCCAGTACATTAAATGCTGTATCCCAAGTATCAGTCATTATATTTATGGGGGAATTGGTTGATTTTTCCAGCTCTGGAGTTCTCAGGAAAGACGAAGACCTGTTGGTGTGAGTCTGGAGGAGGGCCACAAAAATGATCAGAGGAATGGAACGTTTCTCGTGTGCAGAAAGGCTGAGGAGCTGGGATTGTTCCACATGGAAAAAGCTCCAGGGAGACCTTATTGAAGCCTTTCAGCACAGAGAACGGCAATTGCAGGTTTCATTGATTTGCAAGGTAAATTTTGCTCTTCAGTGTTAGATGAAAACACCAAGGACTGAAGGAGACATGGAGTCAGGACACAGCCACCCTTCCCACCTCACACCAGCAATATCAGGCCTGCAGACTACAGCAAAGGCACCCTGGAAACCTCTTACAGTGAATGGGAAATCTGGGCCTTTGATTTTCCTACAGATTGGTAAATCAGATCTCCTGTGATGAACATCAACACTATCCATTTAATAAGTGGCAGGATTTCACTTTGTTGTCTTACCCTTCTTGATACATCTGATTTTATTTTGTCACTTAAGACTTGTGCCAGACTGGTTTGTTGGCATCTGCTGTGTACTCGTATGGTGGGATGAGCAGTCAGTTGTCAGGTTTTCCACTGACAGGTTTCTTTAATTTTTTTTACCAGGAGAAACTGGGTATTCGCAGAAAGGAAGTTAATCCTGGAATCATGAGGGGAAAAAAAGGTCAAAGATTGTCCTTGCCCCATGTCTTTATTTCCCTAGCCACCAAGCAGTGATTTTTAGACAGATTTCTGTGCAGTGACCTTGGCATCAATGTCCTGCCATGACTTCACGACATTGTCATCATGCCAAGGTCTCAAAATGTGAAATATCCTAGTACAGGAAATCTGACACTACCAATATTGCCATAACTGCATTAAAGTAAACTGCAGAAAAATATGTTTCATGACAGTGGAAGCAGAAAAGCTGGTAGATGAATTGGATTCCTTTTTAGATGAATCTTCTATGGATCAGTAGGTTTATTCAGAGTTACTTAAAAAGCAGTTAACATTCTATTAGCAACAAACTGTGATCTGTGTCAGCAGTAAAGCACTGTTCAGTCATTTATTTTAGAATGAGCAGGCACTGCAGGGAGAAATAAAATTATAAAATGCCTCACAAACAAATAAATAGTAAGGCAAAGCCAGGGATTTTCTCTCTTATTATAAATATTAAGCCTTCCTCCTAGGAATATCTATTAATATACAGCAATTTTTTTCCCAATGTTTGCTGTGTGCAGGGTAAGTCAGAATTTTCTCTTTCTTCTGGTAGTTTGGGTTTGTGACCAAAGAGGAAAAAAAGTGCATGCTCAGATTTGGCTGCTGCCATGGTATTTCACAGAAGTAAGAGTGTTGTTGGTTCAGCATTTTGTCCTCTGCTAACCTGGCTTCAGTCCCAAAGAGCTGCATTGAAAGAAGCCCTTTCCTTGCAGCAGGAATGGATAGGGCACCATGCCCCAATGGGCTCTTAACCTGATCATGATCACCTTCTGTGCTTAAAGCCGCCTATATCTCCCCATTCTCCTGACTCAGACAGAACCTGCACGGGCACAGGAGGTAATGTTAGGCTCCTATTATTTTTGATGGGCAGTTTTGGTACTTGCAGACCTTTTTATGTCTTGTGAGACAGATCAGGTATAAAACAGCCTTCAAGTGTCATTGATACCATGGTGAGCCAGACACGAGGAGAACAAGCAATCCTGAAATCTCTGCTGAACCTTGTCCAAGCTGAGCTGCTAATGGCAGGCATCCTAATGACATCTCCACGTTACCCTTGTGTCGTTCTCCTGTGTGCATTGTGGCAAATAAAGCTCAGCCAAACATCAAACAGTGAGAAGGTTGATTGCTTTGCACTGCTTTGAAGGCATTGCTCTGACTGTACAATCCTGCAGCCCCCTAGGGCACATGGTCCCCATTACTGGACATGTCACATAAAACCAGAAGCTCAACAGCTGCACTGTATTTTAACAATGAGTTTAAATGTAGACCTCGTTCCCAAAGTAACAAGTTCTGTGTTACACAATAATGTTGCTTCATAAGGTTTTAATCCTTGTTTTAATTACTCTGATAGATGAATCATTATAGAGAGGCATAGAGAGAGAAAGGAGGAAGAAATATAAATAAACACATGGTGACTACACTGTTTAGACAACCAGTGTTTCTGCTAAGAAACCAGCAAGCAATGCACAGCTGATTTGTGTGTAGCACGTAACACTGTGATTAAGACATTTGGCCATAAGTGCAATATTGACTTTGAAAAACTTGTGTTTTACGAATTAGGTATTTCTATAAATCAAAATATATAAGTGGGGTCAGTGGAAGTAATTTTAGATCACTAATTGATATTAGCAGTGAGAAATTAAGAGCTATTATTTACAGTAATAAGCAATACCTCCCCATTTCCCTGAGATTCTACTGGACCTACACAGATTAATGTGAAGGGGAAAGCTCATTTTTTCATCCTTTTCAGAAGAAAAGGATCCTGATAGGTACTCTAATGTGGAGAAAAAACCTTTTGGGGATTTTTTCTACCAGTTTCTGATAGTGGCTGTCCTGATGTGGCATTAGGGCACAGAAATCATTGAGGGCATCCTTAAAAGCTGTAACTTGAGGCTGTGTTCATTCTCTCCTATTGCCTTGTAAGAAAATTATGGTAACGAATAGTAATTTAGAATTAATTCAAAGCTAAATCATTTGGGCTGCTTTCTTCCAGACCTGAGCCCTGACTGCAACAATTGTGTTTAGCTCTATCTCCAACAGCTAAATTCTTCTGCAGATTACATTTTTAGGGTGCAGGGTGATGGTGACCTGATGATTGCTCAGCTGTTCCACAGCTCAGATTTAATGGTGGGTCCAAAAGCTTTGAAGTGAAACCTTTAAGTAAAAAACCCAGCATTTTGTAATCTTTTCCCATGTCAGACCTTTCCTTCCAGGAGTTGAAACACTAATATTTTCAAAATGGCTCAGTACTTCTAGGAAAAAGGAGGAAGCAAGTAACGAATAAGAGTTATCATTCTGGAAATCTTCCAGTGCTGCTGCTTAGAAACTGGTTTTTAAGAGATATACTTGGAATTAGCCCCTGCATTATAAATAATACAGTCACTTCAGTGATGGAAGTGCAAATTATCAAGCTAGGAAGCAAAATTGAATTTATTTTTAATAGTTTATATAGTCACTTTAATCCATAAATGCATGCAGATATTATGTAAAACAGTGCGGATGTTACAACCACACAGCTAAAATGGTCTTTCTTTAAATCACCTTTGCAAGTGTATTCTTAATATCAGAAAAAAAATGCTTAGTTCTGTTTAAACTATAAGAGATTAGAAAAATATATTTTTATATTAGGTCCAAGATCAACTGACAATGGCATATCTTGCATAGCTCAGAAGTGACCTTGTACACATTGAAAAAAACCACATAATTTTGTCCAGAAAGCACAGATTATGCATTAATCCCTTTTAAAATAGATAATATAATTAAATTGTTCCTTTGAAAACACCCCTCTGGTACTATTTTGTTGCAAATTTTCCTATGGATTTTTAAAAGGTTTAGATGTATGACGGAATTTCAAAATCTACTACATGTAGCAGCAAGTGCAGGCAAGTAAATTGGGCATGAAATTTCTGGAGTGAGCACCATGTAATTTTAAAGTGATTCACCTCTACACCACCTGCTAATCCATTTCTGGGAGAATTAAAAAATGTTGTGCATCTTGCAAAAAAGTGCCATTTTAAATAGGAAAGCATAACTTTAAAAGAGTGAAACAAGGATAACAAAGCTTTTATGAAAAAATGTCACTGAAATATTTCCTGAACGCCAATCATTAGTTGTGAAATCATTGCTGATCCATAAATTCTGATTTCTTATGGTCAGAGAAACACTTGCTTCACTTACATATGCAGGTAGAGCCTTTCTATGAAATCCAGCTGCACTTGTGGTCTCAGCAGCATTTAAGATAAATATTGCAACAGCTTCTTTCTCAATGTCTTCTAGAGATATCAGTATGGACAGTACCTTTCCAGTGTTGCGCACTGAATTTATAAAGCTTATTTTATTCTCACTTCAGATTACCTGATTTCTGACCAAAATGGGGCACCCTGCATTTCTAAGGAGATATTAAACAGCACCATTGCTGTTTTATTTGTTCCCAACATTTTCTGTAATAGCTTCTCTAAAAATGTGTGGCATAAACAAAATCCTCAAGCACATTGCAGTAAAAGGGTTTTATTGGTGCTCATTTGCACTGACCTACATAGGTTGTTCTCAGGCTCCCCATTCCTGAGCAGTGATGCTCATTCTGTATTGGAGCCAAGAAGGCACTTAATGCGTGCCAAGCCATTTTTTTATCAAAGTACATTTTGCCATCAAAATAAAGGCACAAATACAATTTATGTTCTGTTAGTAAAATCAGGAAAAATGATCTCAATGGAGAAAGGAGGCAGGAGTTACCCATCCAATGATCTTACAAAGCACGTCTGCATAGATCTAATTTTCCACATTATATCAAGAGCAGAGAAAGTCTGAATTCCCATCCAAAGAATGGAAATGGAAACACATAAAGAATAGCACCTCTGATCTGTTTATTCTAGGAAAAAAAGGCAAATCTGTTTCCATTCCTCACTGACTTCTCATAGCCTTCTATATTTCAATATTCTAAAGCACTCTGTAAAATACACCTAACGTAAAATCACTGCAGCAGGACTATTTCACTCCTACGCTATGTGTAATTATCTAAGATTTGAAATGTTATGGGATGAATAAAACAGGATTGATACTTTATACACAGCAAAGATGTCCTAATTAATGAAATTTGCTGAAGAGAATCCAAAAGGCATTAGAGCTCTGGACATACAACACACAACCATGTTTCACCTTAAAAAAATACTGCAATCTTTGGGTAAGGATTTTTTTGTGGAAGAGATCAGGGATTGTTGCTTGGTTTGCATGGGTACAATCTGCTGAACATCACACAGAATGTTTATTGAAACTTCCTATTAAAGTCTTATTAAACCATTATCCCTTAGAAACCAAAGCATTAGTCTGAGTTACCAAATCTTCAGATATATTTTGTTTTAAACTCAAACTTTTTTTTCTGAACTTGCTGAGATCTGTATGACATAAATAAATTGTTAGGCATCCAAAATCCCTTATAGAAAAACAGGAATATTACTAGGGTTCAGGCACCCTGAATCTTCCATATAAAACATACAATCCATGCATACCATAGCTGCTTTAAAAAAATTTAACAAACCATATTCTCTTTTTATCTGCAGAATTTATTTGTTCTCTCACGAAAAAATTAACAGATCATAACTTTCTCTCTTTTTTCTTAAGGACCAAAGGTGCCCCTTTGATTGGAGAGGATGCTCCAGTGGCTATAAGTTTCAGATTTTCACGTACAAAATTGCGCTGTCGGACTGTGGATGATCCTATGTAGCTGCTGGTACAGACTACTTTTGCTGCCATTGTTGGTGGTACAGTCTGTGGAGGAAGTCCATTGATTACATATGTCCACTGCATCGATTGTGTCTGAAAATAACGAACAGAGAAAGGAAAACAAAAATCAGTCATCAGATACCTTGAAAATTTGTCAGTGATTTAAGATGCAACATTGATTTCAAAAGGTATTTATCCTTTCCCATGTAACGTACTGGAATAACACAGAATGAGAATTGTACTCCTGGAACAGAGGACTGAAATCACATTTAACTTTATTCAGGACCAGGCATAACAAAGATGAGAAATTTACCTTCCCTGGCTGATCTAAAATTCCTTTTTTATTTAGTAAATCCCAGAGGTCTGTATGTTTTTCAAAGGTAACTATTCCATACTACAACATAAATGCCTCAGGTTTCTACCACAGGATTCACTTGCAGCTCTGCTATCTGTAATAATGGTATCATCAAACGGTGGAATTTCCACATTAAAACAATGAACAAAACTAAGAGAAAAGGATTCAGAATATGCACATGAGAATTGAAGCTTCATGTTGGAATCTCTAGTTTGAGGCATATTTATGTGGATTGAAAACGACACTCTTCATTTGCTCTCTGTTTATAACTGGTCTCTAGGAATGGAACATATGTTTGCATGTCCTGTCTTGTAACGCTTGAGTGCTTGATTCTTCCTGAGTACGTGGCCCTTATTCTTACTACGCATCCCATCTATCCATGCTTAAGCACTTTTATTTCTATGAATATTAAGGGTATACTGCTGTCTACCTCCCACGCTTCGTTTGTGTCCTGAAACAGAATTTTGGTTGTTAAAAACTCCTGCGTAACTTTTGCAGACCTTCCGATCATTTTCCTTTCATAATTTATCACTTTAATTTGTGAAAGCAGATCTTTATTCCAAGTCTTTAGCACTTTCCTGTCATTATATCTGGAAAAAGGTATATTCCTGGCTTTCAGTTTTCTATTCTCCTTTTTTTTTTAAAAAAAAAAAAACAAAAAACACAAAACTGCAAACTAACAACAGAAATATTACAAACTCAAAAGATATTGCAAACTCTCCAATGATGTGTCATTATGTCCAGCTTTGTACTATGCAAAAGGACAAAGCTTTGCATGCCCGCTTTAGGCGTGCACTGCCATCAATTCCCTCACACTTAGTGACTGGAAATCCCAGGTTTTATGTTGGGGGCTTTTTTCCTGCCCTTCAGATAAAACTAGTAGGGGAAGACTGAGCAAAAAATAAGGCATGTGTAAGTCTATTAGAATATATTCACACAAGTGAAATTTGGCTTTCATACAGAACACAGAGCATGAACATAGTACACAGAACATACCAGACTCTCTGACTTTGCAGCCTCAGAGCAGGGGAGTCACAGGAAATGAGAGCTATTTCCAAATTCCCAGGGTCTGCCTTTCCACAGGACATAGCAGTGCAATCACACAGCTGTGCCGGCTGTGGTTCCAGAGCAGGTTTTCGGTGCTCTCCTGCTGTGTTGAACTGCAGGGACACAGCTCATAGGGTCACCTTTCTCTGCTGCTTCCAGTCACATAGTTTTATTGTTACAGCAGGAGCTGTACTTCAGGTAATTCATCTCCCATTTAAAACTAACTTAATCCTTAGAACAATCAACTGTAGCTAGAAGCATTACACCTAACACCAGTGTCATTTTTCATCTGAGGAAACAAAAGGTCAGAAAGGCTGATATGCTCTCAAATCGATCTGGAAAACAGTGCAACAGTCAGCCCTCAAAGCTCATGGGTTTTTCCCTCAGCCGATAGTCCAACTTCCAGCGTGGCTGGATTTGTGCCACATTTGCTCATTCCAGTGTGACCCCTCTGCTCCTGCTTTGCTGCTGAGCACGTCAGCCCCCCAGCCAGATTTGGCCTATAGACAGGTGCCATAATACCCACACAAATGGTGACAAATTTTCACACCTCCTAGATGCTATCAGCCATCTCCAAAGCACAGTGTGTGTATATTTGTCTTGCTATTTACTGCATTCTGCCATTTAATTATAGTCTAGGTAAAGCACTACAAAAGCCAGAGAGATGAGCAGTCAATCTTCTCCACCTCCAACTTTCTGTAGAGTCATCCCATATTCATAGAAACACACAGAAGAGAGAAAAGAAACGTGATAAAATGTTTCTTTGACTTTATTAAGTTTTTTTACATCAGTTTTATACTTGCCACTGAAAAAGTTTGACTCTATTATGTTTATCTTTCTTATCTTTCATATGCTTCTTCCTATCATTCTAATTGTTACCCTGTTCAGTGTTAAAGTATATTTAAGGAGTATCACTGCAAGCAGGTCTGAATTTATATTGCAGATACTCAACAAGAAGAAGTTTAAGAACATTAAACCATAAACTCTTTGGCTCAGGCTTTGTTCTCTGATGTGCACTTACGGAGCATTTACATTATTTCACAGATATACTGCATACACTTACAGCTCCTAAATACCATCATCATATGAATCTCTAATTGTAGTTTTAACCAGCATTTTGGCAACTGAATTAAACTTTTCTGCACCGATGTTGAAGGAATAGATGTGGGGTTTTTGCTGTGTATTTTTAAAGAAACCTCTACTTGAAAATTGGCAGTACTGATTTTACATTGTGTCTGCTGAATGATTTGCCTCATTCCAACAAGATCAGTACATGAGAGTTCAGTAGATATTTTACCATGCGTGCATAGTTTTTCAAAATTTTTATTACTATTCTAGTAAAATCAAAATCTAATTTAAATTGAATATTATTCTAGGTAAAACAGGCAGATTAACTCATCTTTATTCTCAGCCTTATTTAATACTGTGACATGAACTAGTAACCCTACTGTCTGTAAAGGCAACATCCAGCAAAAGCAGGTGTGTCATGAACCAACATCAGTATCTCATGTCCAAAGATAAAGCTGTCATTTAAGAAAAGTGGCTCTCCAAAGTTAGCTCATTATTTTATTAACTCCAGTAAAAAATGAAATGGTTTATCTTTCTTTAATAGAGCAGATGAACAATTTACTTTAAAGATAATTTAACCTCAGGGTCATATTCACTGTGTGCAAGTCTCATTATTATTTCAAGGTCAGAGAAGAGATCTGAAAGGTGTTTCAGCCAGTGATTTAAACAGAGTAGCAAGTTACTAAAAAAATAATTTCTGTTCATGAAATCCACACGTATTGTGACTTGACTGTCTCTAGTATTAGTAACAGTGGGATTTAAACAAAAATGGTGGGGTATGCCATCTCTCAACTTCATTTATCATCAGCATCAAACAATAGATATAGACTTCTGAGTAGTAATAACCTTTTGTTAATTTCCTGTTTGCTATAGAAATATCCTGGATTGTACGTTCAGTGAAAAAAGATGGTTACGGCTTGACTTGTTGAAAAAAGCTGTCTATTCTGTTGCCATGTCAGGTGTTCTGTAGCAGGAGACATTGATATTTCCCTGATGGAAACTCATTGGGTTCAATGGGGAAAATATGGGTGTTATGACACGAACCCTTTAGATAGAATTCATCACATTAAAAGGAAGAAAAAAAGAGGGGGCAATAAAACAAAAAACTCCACCCTAATATCTCATCTTGAACTATGGCAGTTCATCTATTGTAAATCATGTGCCATCATCCAAGGCAATTGGAGACAGTCGTTGTGAAAAAATTGGGCATTTATGTACTCATTAACTGAAAAAAAATACTGTTGTGTCAGCTCAGCATTTTGTGCTAAAGGGGAAATGAGTGTCACACACATGGAAAAGTTACTGCAATTGTCAACATAACTTGGGGTTCTTTGGCATTAGAACCACCCAGAAATCAGTAATTTTCAAGGCAACCTAGATTTAAGTAATTTTCCGTAAACCTTAGACACACACAAATGTCTATTTGACTAGAACACATAATTTCCAAGGGCACAATAATGGGGTTTTCATGAGCTGCTGAAGCCGTAAGTATTTTTTTTGGGATAAGTCTGTACAGCTTAACTTCAGTAACTATTCTAACCAATATGAAAACTGCAGCAACAGCAAATCTATCAGCTTCAAAATCCATGCAAATGCATCAAAGCTGCTGCTTTGGGTTTCCAGGTCAGACACGTCACTGCAAAGGAAAACACAGATCATCACAGTTTCAGACTTTTCTGGAATCCTGAAGAGGAGAGAAAGAAACTTCCAAAGGTCAGCTATATATGACCATAGAATTATGATAGAATATTTGATTTACAAGCTGAATTTACTTGCCTCAAAAGTGGCCCAAAATTTTCCAAATATTCTTCCTATTTTTAAGGCAGTGCAGTTTATTGTATCAAATTTAGAATAATTCCAACACTAGCTCTGATAGTAACAAAGTCTAAAGATGAAGGTATCAAATCTGCTGCAATCTGTACTATGACTAGAACAGAATTATAAAACAGAATCTCTGTTAAGAAGATCTATCTGATATAAACACAGGTAGTTAAGAATCCAGGCTCCCTGTGATGTATATCTAGGCCTATTTCACACGCAATTTAAGAAGAAAGATGAGATCATATTCTGAATGTCCTTGACAATCTGAAGGAGGATTTCTTGTTGAAATGAATGACTTCCTTTTCTCAAAACCTCAACATTCCTGAATCAAAATGTGAAGAGAATAACAATTTGGCTTACCTGACTGGAGTAATGGCCATCTACTGAGCTAAATCTCTCTGAAAAATGTTTTGAACAATTAAAAAATGAGACACACACTGCCACTTCTTACTAAATAACGTAAGTTATTCAGGTAAGTCATTTAATCATCTTGATGGCTGACTGAGTAATGTTAATGAAGCAATTTATTCAGCCAATACTTGTAAAAGTCACCAAATAATTTATATAAAAGGCATTTTTTTGGTATCCAACCCATTTTTACTTATGGCTCATGATTCATAGGACTAATTTGCAAAACACAGATTATCCAAGGGTGTTCACTGTAGGCTGGAAGTGCTACTGAAGTACATGGTAAATAATTGCAAAGAAATCTGTGTTAGGAAAGTAGATTGGGAGCAAGGATCAGGAATTTCAAGGAATATTATTTTCCAATTAGCTTCCAAAGAGTGTTAACTCAGAAAAAAAAAAAAAAATTTGCAAGATTTCCTAAAAAGTTAAAACACAGGAAATTACAGGTAGTGCATCAAATATTTCCTGGCCCTTAATTTATACTTCAGTGGTGACAAACAAAAAAAAATGACCGATTACAATCAGCGTATACAGAATGAAATGAAAGCAAACCTTCATGTGAGCTGTGTAAGGGAAGAGCAAAAGCAAGAAAACTCATGGATCAAGATAACGATGGTTTAATAAGTGAAGGAACAAGGGAGAAAAAACCCAAAGCAATAAAAAACACCTCCCACAAGCAGACAAATGCCTACCCAGGCTCTGACCAATTTCTAATGAAGATGGATAAGAATAATTTTCTTAGCTTAGAGATCATTTCCAGATATAATTAAAATTACTTAATTGACTTCTCCAGTTCAAACTTTAGGTGTTTCACAACATTGCTTAGACATTATACAATCAAAATCCTCCAGGACTGACAATGGTATGAATACCCTCATACAGCAATGGTTCCCACATTATTATCACCTTTTGCAATTATCAGTAAGTCTCAATAAGCAAAGTAACTTTTCTTCATGCTTGTGAATCAAAAACGTTGAGTACTGATTCAGCACTCTGCTTCTAATGATAAAACTGAAGTCAACACCAACACGTATCTCATTTAATGGGAAACTATTTCAATTATTCTAGTAAGTTACTTACGTTTTTCCTCACTCATTCTTTTCAAAAGATACAATTTAAAATAACATTAAACTACTGTAATTAAGAAATCTACCAGGAACAAGGCAGTTTCAGCAAGCTGCTGAATGCGTAACAGGACTGTTTGCTGTTAAGATATGCAAGTTTGCACAGACAAGTTTAGAGAAGCCACACCTGGGTACCGTGGCTGGCACACTGCATAATTTATTTGCAGAACACCATGACAAATGGTTTTGATATGCTATCTTCCATAGGCTAAGTTAGTGATTATTCAGTAATAAAGGTGCACAAGCCTGACTTCTGGAGGGCTTGATAATGTTACCTGCAATCTGGTTCACTCTGACACCTATTTTATCATTTAAGACTTATTGTGTGTGCCTTCTGCTTTAGAATATCTCAGAAGTCTCACACATGAATTACAAAGCAATTGCTCTGGTCTCCAGCTGAATTCAGCACAGTGAAAGGAAATTAACTGCAAGCCAACAGGAATACACTCTTTTCCAAGGATTCCCAGCCTTCTGGATGCTCCACCTTCTGCCTGGCTGTGATTCCTGCCCCAACTGCATCTTGCCATCCTTTAGCTCTGTCGGTCTGTTCAGCCTGACTGGCACATTACAGCTCTGAGGTGTCACTGTGGCTCAAGAAGTCCCTTCTTTCCTCTTTTAAGGAGGAAAGCACTTTACAGCTTATCTAAGAAGTGTGCTTTCTTCACTTACCATTAGGGGCAATTTTTTTTTTTTTTTAGTCAGAACTGCATTGTTTATGAAGGCAATTCTAAATTTAGAAGTTTGATTATGGAAAAATACCTATTTAAAAATGCTGTTCAGGCACCATTTCACTGTTTCTTACCTGTAGCTCAATTAGGTTGTGATGTCCCCATTCAAAGCTACAAGCTTTTTCAAAGAAACAAGCATGATTATTTTCCCTACTGCCTTTTCATAATAGTTCATTCTTTGATCTACATAAATTTCTAATGTAATTTTCTATGTCACTTCTGCAAAATTAAGATTCCTAGCAGCTACTTAAATAATTATCTAACTTCAATTGTTTTGATATATAGTTGTCTGAGAACAGAAGTTTTAATGATGGCTAAAGAACTTTTAACTGCTTCAGCAAAGTAATTAAGGTTTCCTGCCGTTAATAAAATCTACGGCAAGTATTCATGAATATTAAAGTCTCAATGACTCCACCCCATATCCCAGGAAGTTCTTGATTTGTGTGCAGAAATATAAACTAGACAACATTATTTCAATTATATATATATATTCAGTTAATAAAATGTACACACTAAATTCTGGTAGAGACTGACTGTAACATACATGTTAATGCTAATTAGTTCTCAGCACTGGGTTCTCAGCAGGGTATCAAAACAAAAAAAAATTGTGCATACAATATTTGGGTTTAATGTTTAAAAAAAAATGAGAAAAAGATGACTGTAGGATCTTTCCCCATAATTCCAAAATTCCATTTTCCTTTAAAACACAATTGTAATGATGAACATAAACTGAAGAACTTACACTGCCATCTCTACTACTTTACAAGTTAATTATCACTGTTCACTGAAACACACAAAAATTATAAATCTGCTACTCACTGTTCAAAGAATTTAATAATAAAAATATGTTAGTGTTAGGACTATGACTTTACCCTGAGAAATGCAAAAGACATTTTAAAGCAAGAGTACGGTAGTCCTTTATCACAGCAGCAGCAGAAGAGAGCCGCTGCAACAGAAAAGAAGCTTCTTCATTTCTAAAAATAGCCCAAAGCCTCAGCCAATATATTGGCTAGAAAGGATACATGCAAGAAAGGTTCTTCAGTGTTAGGTCCAACACTAATTGCATTTCAACACCTCCATTGTTATTCCCTAAATAAGAGTGATTTAATACTGCTTTTATTTAATACATCTAACTAAGTCTGTCTCCCTCAGGTCACTAATGAAAATGATTTCAACAAACACAAAAGGCAGAAATGAGTATCAGGTATTCTCAACATGTCATCAAACCTTATTTCAAGTCAGTGCAGAGAGCACAGCAGCCGAATCACACACAGCCACAGATGCTCTGACTTCCCTTAGAAGTTCAGGAAGTAGAGCTTGTGTGGAGCAGAAAGGGGCAAGTCTGGAGTACACAAAAGGGCTACGAAACAGAGCAAAGAGAACACAAGCCTCATACAAACATTAATGAAAACACTTAATTCTACAATTAGGGTAAGAATGTTAGAAATATCTCTAACAGACTATGATGGAGTTATACTGGTCCAAAATGTACTTATGAGCATCAAGAGTCTTGATGCATTTTTAAATGCCCAGGAATAGATACAAGAAGATGTGATCTGATATATACATATGTAATATGTATGAATGACTGACTTCCTGCAGCCACACACAGTACCAGAGGTGGAGATGTAAAGAGCTGTCTGCCTAGATCATTACCAGAGACTGAGGTGTGAGTGAACATAGCTTAAAATCCAATTAGACCAAGGCCATCTGTACTGATAAACTCCTAGAAAGAAATTCTGGATTACTGCCTGAGTTCTTAAAAAGCTAATAATAACCTTTGATCGTTGTGTTTGTCCTATTCCAGACAGATTTATGGTTAAATCTCTTTGTTAGTGATGAAAGCTAAGCCAAGGACAAGCATAGCTAGTACATTTATATGTGCCATGCCAAAAACAGGACTTCAGTTCCAGAACTTCATTACAAGTTTCTGAGCTCTGTAGCTGTGTCATACAGCATTTTGTAAATACAAAAGAGCACAGAATATATTCAGTCAGCTATCTTCTTTTTCAAATGGAAGAGTGATAAGCATCACTGCTGTTTATGTAAAGATATTAAATTAATCAAACATCTAATACTGTAAAAGAAAATGAGTAGGAGGGATTGAAGGACCTTGTTTTTCCAGGATTTGAATTTCTTATTCACTGTTGTACAAGCTGTCACTTATAGAGATGAAATACTATAGCAATTTGCCGTGCATCTTTTTATCAACTTTGTTTTGACCATCTTATTTCTTAAATCAATATTGCTGTTTCACTTCTGATATAGTAGCCTGAAAACACTGACAGCATGCAGTGAACAGACCTGAAGTACAAACCATGATTTATAGAGAAAGTGGGGTGTTTGCCCCTGTGTGCTTTCAACAGATTGCTTCTAAAGAATAACTTAAAACTTGAAAACTAGTTTCTAAGAGATTTTTACTGCTGAGGAAATACATGTCTTCAAATGTTTCCTGACCTTCAGACTTACACAGGCTATTTGGTTGCAAATAATTTTTGTTTATTTTGCATTTTGCTTCAAAAGAGCTATTCCTGGCTTTGTGCTCTGCAATTCTATCCTCTACCATTTGGCACCTGCCTTCTAGAGCCTTTGATCCTGTAAGATGTATAATACAATTAAAATCAATAACCTAGGCTTCACATCTTCAACTACTTTTATATTCTCCACCAGTTCTTAACAGGATTATTTTGATTGTCTGTGAAAGCCATGGTGTCTACGGAGTTGGAGCAAACGTATCAAGGTAAGTATCTGCCTCTGGTGCTGATGGCAAAAGGATAATGTAGAAATTAAAATACAAACTTGAAGTGTAAAATACAGTGTAAAATACAGTATGTTTTTCCACCTTGTCCTGAGCCAATTCTCAAAATCTAGTTTTATTCTTGTCCATTGTGAGGAGTAGCAAAACAATCACAGCACATGCACTGGTGCGTTCCAGTGCTGCTCTTTGGTGCAGGATTCCTCCTCCTGCTGGCACTCCTGGAGGTGGATTTGTGGATTGCACTGGGGAAAGCTTACCTCGATGACCAGTGTTGCTGTGTGCTTCTTGCCATACATCCTTGGCTTGTATCCCACTGTTATATGGGTTCCCACAGTGCCTTCTGGGAGAAGTTCTCCAGCTTGTGGCATCACAAGGAAATCGGGATCGCTGCCCGCCAGGAAGCGGGCAGTGAATGGCTCTGGGTCCCTATGGAAAAGCACAGGAGACTGTTGTGCCTTTTACAGTATCTTAACAGAATTTATCTGCAATCCAACGTTTAGGCCACCATGTGCCATGACTCAGGAAACATGGCATGGAGCAAATATGGAATATTAACAGCATTCTTACTTACAGAATAATTATTCTGTAGTAATTGTTTGTTCATACACAGGGACCTGCATACAGGTATTCAATTTCAAACACATTTACATGCTATTATAAATATTGTATTAACTATGGAATAATGATAGCATTTGCCACTAGAAAAAAATAAATTATTTGACTTGTAAAGATATAATAATAGTGATAGAAGTAAATTCCATATCAGAGTGAAAATCCACTTTTCCTATTAAAAGCACTCGCCTTTCCAATCTCTAATCAAATAAAACTGACAGGCTACCCATTTTATTAAGGTTTATGACTAGAACTGAATTTGCATTCTGGCAGTGTTACTAGACTAGGACAGAGTTCTGAAAGCCTTGAAATGAAGATGTGAAAAATAGTTTTTTATTACTATTTTCACATTTTTCATATCTGATAAACTGAACATTTTAAGATTTTGCAATAACATTATTAGGTTCCCCTATTGATATTATTGTAGATCTCTTATCTCAAAGAATTTCTGTCACAGGTACTACAGATCTTGTCTAATGCCTTGTTTCACAGCAGTGCTGCTGGACCCAAAGAAAATCCCTAGTCCTGGTAAAGAGAGTGGCTGAGCACTATAAAACAATTTTAGGCCAATCCCAAACTAAAGCCTGTCCATCACAGTTCCTCAGGGACTCCTTGCCATAAACATTCTCAGCGTGAAAAGAATGTACATTTTTGTATTTTCTGGTGAGGCATTCTCCTTTTAGTCTTTATATGTGTTGCTGAGGACAACTCTATCACTCTGGACAGAAGGAGCACATAGGAAATTGAAACTAGAAATACAATGGGATGGTCAAAAATTAATCCACAACACCCTTGCACCGTACAGCAGGGCGAGCATTGTGCATGCTTAGAGGGAACACATTTTCAGTTGATAAAACTTGAAGAATGAAAAGCTAACAGCATCTCAAAGAAAAGCTGTTCAAATCTGTTTATTTATGGACTGTCACACCAGAAATAACACTTTTCAAAGAAAATATTCACAAAGAAATGAAATTTAGTATTTAATGGCAAGTCATATCTCTGCGGAAATGCTCCACATTTCCTGGGCAAGTGCTATCCCATGGGTGGCACGCTGGGCTTATGTCATCTTGTTTAAAAATAGCCCTCCTTTGGAATATGTTCTCATGAAAGGTTGTACTATATTCAAAATGCTCTCGTGAAAAAAAGGTCACACTGCCAGTTTATAGAAACAAACAGCGCGAGTGCAGAAAACAGACACCGAAAAGCTTCTGTTGCCTCAAAAGAAATTAACTGATATTTAGCAGGGCTGTTGGACTTGGGTGCATCAGCAGATTTAGCCTGGCTTTTCCTTTAGGTGACAGCAAGGTGGGCAAAACTACTGAATGTCTGAAACTACAGTTCCAGTCTTTTGACAACAAACTTATGCGAACAACCTCTTTTTGTGGTGCCTAAAGCTGTGCCGCTGAGTTTATAGCCCTGGGCCATCAGCACTAATCCTGCTGGGCCTGAGTTCCCATGCACATGCTAGATAAGCCTTGAATTTTCACATCTTTATTTCCCACAAGGACTGCTCAGCTGTGAGTGCCTAGAGCACACCTACTACACACAGACACAGACAGCAGGCACAGGATCAAAAAGAAGTGATGCTTGTAGACCGAGCAGCAGAGTAGAGCACTCATCAAAAATGCCAGAGATAAACATTCAAACCCTCATTCTGAAAACAGAGACCTGGACACGGGTCTTCATTTCCAACATCACTGCTCTACAGTCTATTCAGGAACATTTTAAGGCAGTACTTTCTTTATCTCCCACGCTCAGTCTGTTTTCCAGTAAATAGTTAGGGATGCCAATTCCCAGTAAGTGCTTGGAGTCTTCATAAGACATCCAAGAGCATGACTTGGACTACAGATGTGATGATGAAATGCTAAGGGACATGAGGCAGGGACAGGCTGCATACACAGGAGACACAGGAAAATACAGATTTCATTCCTGCAGAAATTGCCTCTTAGCAGGGCGTTATGCAACACTAGTTTGTTTCAGGGTTTCTTTCAGAGACATCAAAACAGTCAGAAAACACAGAGGAGGAAAAGCTACAGTTTTTGTCCAGACAAGGGGACCAGACAGTTTCAAGTGAAACTGTCAAAAAACTCATCTATAATTATGCACACAAGATATTTACCAAGTCAGAGAAAAATGTTCTTACTGCATCAACCTTTTCAGATTTTAATTTTCATAAAGAAAAATAGAAAGAAAAAAAAAAAAACTTTAAATAAAATCTGCATGCTTCTTGACAGCATTATCACAAGGTACTAGAGGCAGTTATAATTTTTTTCATGTTGAGTAAAATACATAAATGCATATGAACCTGCATGAACACATATAATCACAGCTAAAACCTCCCTGATCCCAAAGCCTGTCAGTTTTAAAGAGTCAGGGCATTTATTGGATGCAAAATGTGTCTGAGAGTATCAACTACATCCAAATAAGGAAAATAGAAATTCTAACAAATTAAATGTAAAATCATAATATGATAGGCCAGCAGGGATTCTGATGAAGATGGTACAAAACCTAGCAATTAAAAAACTACACATAATCAGAAGCAGGAACTTTTCACTGATAAATCATGCATTGTTTTAAAAATAAATCTAAAGATGCCCTCTCAAGACAAAACAAGCAGTGTTTTCACTGCTGCTCACATTAGGGAGATGAACTGGCATGCTGGGTACCTCACAAGCACAAGTAAATTGCTTTCTCATTCTCATCTTTTGTAATAAAAAGAAATCTGGAGATGAAATTCCCAGAACAGTACCTGAATTTCAGACATTATCATTTTTCATGTCTGTATATTTAGTGTATAATAAAAAATTAATAATTATGTTTTTTTAAATGATTAAAATTTAATTCCTCCTTTTTGATTTACTCCTTCAGGTAAAACAGCTCTGGAGTTAATGTCTGGCTTGTCATTTCTCAGCCATGAAGGTCGGTTGAGAGGCAGTCTGTACTTTTCCAAGAAGGGTGGCAGATACTAACATACTTTATAAAGCTTAATGATGTGTAGAGTTTTGAAAACACAGATGAACCAAGCACAAATGAATTAGGAAATGTAAGGGTGGAGGACTTATAAAGCAAAGAAAGTAAATGTGTTTTCCCATCTGTCTTAACTCATCTCATAATGGTTTGACACTACCATCAGACAACATGAACTCTGTCCTTAACTCAAATAATGAACAAGAGTAAATAATAATTTGAATTTAAATAATAATTGGACAATCTAATAATGGAAACCTGGAAAAGAGGACACTGAGCCGGTCTTAAATGGACATATTTATAATTACTCCTTTAATCTTGTCCTTAAATAGAAGTCTATGCTTATCGGTGTTCTCACATTAGAGAATTTTCAAATTATTAAACTAAAAAATAATAGCACCTTACATCTTCAACTAAAGAAAAACTTAAAATTTATATTCCTGTAGAGATCACACTCCAAAATTTATCAAATACTCATTAAAACTGAAAATATAAGCCTTTATCAAATTAAGGCTCAAAATAGGTTTAATGTTCCTCTTCCCAAAACTACTGAAGCAGTAAATTATTCCTGTAGAAATGTAGTCCTTTACAAAACCCACCATTTTGAAAAGCCATTCATAAAAATATCAACACATAGTTCTTTTGATCAAATGCTTGAGTATTTTTTGCTAATTAAAGAAGAATAACAAAATGTCTTAATTTATAAAGTACGTAACTGCTTCAGGAAATAGGGGATATGAAAACGTTGCAATGTGGTTCAAACAATAGTTAATCATAACTAAGTTTATTTCTTGTAATTTGTAGTTAACATCTGTTGGATGACACAAGAAATTTCAGTAATTACACAGTCAAGTCCTTTAAACTTATTAAATGTATGCATTTGTCAAATTCTATAGAATTGTTAGTGATCCTTGGAATGACAGATAATTCCTTATTAACAAAAAAAATTACAATGAAAGAATAAATTAGGAACTCATTATTATGTATCAAAATTGTTTGTCTTTTATACCCAAACTAACTCTGGTTTAATGGACCACTCTAAACCCTGAACTCTGGACATCAGAAAAGATATAAACTCCAACTATCACTTCTGTGGCTTTGGAAAGGCTGCTTTGGAATTAAAGGACTTTCAAAAAATATGAGCAAACACTGCATGACAAATGCCTGTCAGGGAATGCTTTACCAACCCTAAGATGACTTTTTGTTGTGTACATGTTGTAAAACCAAGGCAGGAGTTGGAGGTTCTATCTTCACAAGATGATTTCTATCTCACTCCTGTTCTACCCAGGGCTGCTGTATTTGCAGAGTGACTGATGACTGGACACAGCTCCTGGCTAAACGTGTGACATGTCAAGTATTCTATTATTAAGAAGGATGATCATAAATTTTGATGATGATGATCATAAGACCTTTTTTGAAAGGTCTGCTGAATATTTATATTATCGATATTTTCCACTAGTCTCCATTCAGACTCCAAAAAATGGAACCCAGTCAACGTTTGTGCTTCACAGCTGCCATTACGCTGGAAATGCTAAGATAAAGTATTTTAATTACATCTTTAGATTAGTGGTAGAATTTTGCAGAACTGCTAACAAAGAGATTGGCAAAGGAATCTAGGCCTGTAACATGTACAGCAACATGTGAGAGAGTGAAGGAGAGAGAGCATGAGCTGAGAACTTACCAAATACATTTTCTTGCAGCACACTTAATTCTGGCTCATGGTAGTTCTAATGAAACACAGCAGTAATTAAAGTAAAACAGCAATGGTTCTTAAAATTGTAATTGTAAACATTTTTTTGGTTTTCCCTTCAAAATTATGGAGGGTACAGAAACAAAAATGGGTTGCCCACTAATTCCTCAGAATTAAAATTAATTTTGTGTGACCAAGAAATGTTTTTAATTTAACATTTATTCTATGCACTAGGAAATGTGCATAGAAGAAATAAGGAAAGTCTCCAATGAAAAGCAGTCGAAGACAATTAAATCTGCACATGCAGTCATTTTAAAGCCTAAGTTCATCTTTATTCTCATCTCCTCAGCCCACCAGTTTGGAGGTTTTTCCCTCTTTATTCTAGCTCTGTTTCCCTAATCAGGTGGAGCCTTGGATTTTGCAGATGGCCCCCTGTGGAGATCACATCAACACCAGGCTGTTTGCTTTTTTTTTGACAGCAGGTGCTACATTCTTCTGAGGGGCAGTTTGAGTTTATCCAAGAAGTTTCCTTAATGTAACAAATACCCTGCTTGTGATAAACACAGGATTGGAGTGACAGGGCAGGATGGCAGGATGGAAAAAATTCTACTCTGTATGGGAAGCCATACATGATTGAAACAATCACTAACAGGTACATGGAAAGATAGAACTAAATTGGTGAAAGGATACTCTGTGTATGAGAAAGAAGCAGATAGAACAAATAGGAGAGAATTATCCCCCAGCTTGACTAAACCTTCAACTGTAGTGTAGTTCACAAAAAATTTCCAAGTGAATATAGTATCCACAAATATCTATCTATCCCACACATTTCATGTTGGCTACTGAAGTATTTGCCCTGGAAAACATGAGGTAATATTCTGCTTTAGCTGAGCATCAGTATTTTAATGTGAGGAAATAAATCTAACCATCAAAATACCTCTGTACGTGAAGACAGAGTAGTAAATAAGGTTCAAAACCCACTTCTGTATTAATACAAATGTCCTGATCCCAAACTTAATTGATTAAAAATACATTAAGGTATCTTCAGTAAGCCAAATATAGAAAGGGCTAGTTTTCTTAAACAAAGTATCACTTTGAGAATTTTTATTTTATGTTTCAGTTACAGATTCAAACATAAAATAATAGACCAATAATTTAAGATGGTTATCAAGTAAAATTCTGTAAGTTTTATTCCCAAGGATAATATTCTATCCTTTTTGGTTAATGCTGCTGTCATACTGTAAACCATTGGCATTCAATAATGCATTTGGTATTAAAACAAGCACTAATATTATCTCAAACATTAGAGGTCTGTACTAAAACAAATTACCCCAGTGGAAATGCTGCCAATGATTTCAGCTGGTGTTGAATTAAACCTACATTTATGATAAAACCCGAAAAAGGTCATCCATGAATGTTAATAAGTGGTAGATTTTTCTTATTTAGGAAATGAAATCTGCTGATTTGACTCTAATCAAGCTTAATACCAATACAAGAAGCCTTCAACAACATGTCCTTTTGGAATTATTAAAGCTGAAAGTAAAATAGTGGCCTATTCCTACATCCCAACTGATGTAGGTGTATATAGTTTATTTTAAAACCTACATTTGTTTTCTTCATAGAATAAAACAGCTTAGCCGCAATCTCAGTATCTTTCATTATTTTCTGGAGCAGATATTGGGCTATTTCTCACTGGGTCATGTGTGTGTCAACTTTAAATGTATTAAAAGGGTGCATTACATATTTTCATGAACTGCTGGAGCTTTCATTATTGCAGATCATTGTGAAGAGCGTAGCAATGACCTCCCATTTGTAACTGATCATCCTTCCTGAAGCAACTACAGCAAAATCATTAGTTCAGTCTGGGCTATTCGTATACACTGAGGATTTTGGGGGAGGAGGGCACGTGGAATAAAAGGAAGGCCACATTTGAGTTGCACTAGCTGTAAAGAAAAAGAAAGCAAAACCCATTAATCTCTTAGGTTTATTGTTGATCACTGAGGACCCTCATTCAATGGGGTATGTATATATATATAATATATATAAGAATCCTAACCTGTTCTTAATAAGATCCTGAGCCTTTTTTAGGGCCTGTGGTTCTCAAATACTATTTGTTGCATCACTATGTGCCCTGCTAGCTCAAAAAGATGCACAGATGTTCTCAGTGACGATGCGCAACCCCCCTGTCCTGGCAGCTGCAGGAGAAAAAGACACGTCTGCGTCCCTCCCTAGCAGGTTACTCAGAAATGCACTTGTTTCCCCCACAGTTACTCTCAAAGCAGCAGTGCCATGAGCTACTGCCCAGCATAAGTAAAGAAGACAGAAAGTATCTACGTGCAAGGAGAAAAAATAATCACCTCTCTTAAAGTAGCAAAACTGATTCTCCACGGATTGTGCTGCTGATTGCTTGCTTAAGAAAACTCCAAAGAGTTGATCATTTTTTTTCAGGGAGGATCTATAGGATGATTCTTTATATCCTATTCAAAATTTTTAAACCATGTTTTAGTATTTCATTGTTTTATTTTTAATCTAAATAATTTGAGTTATTCAAACATTAAATTACACCTGTAATACATGCTTTTCTTATGTAAATGCTTTTAATCTGCAGGTCCACTATTCAATGTGTCGGCTGGCTGAGTGTTCTGTTTCTATACAAAACCTCCACCACTAAAATTGCCTAAGCAAATCACAGGTAAGATAAAGCAATATTTAACTTACAGAGCAGTTCACAGAACCACAGAATGGGTCAGGCTGGAAGAGATCATCACAGGTCATCTGGTCCAGCCTCCCTGCTCAAGGAGGGTCATCCCAGAGCACACGGCACCGAATTGTGTCCAGATGGTTCTTGGAAATCTCCACTGAGAGAGACTCCACACCCTCTCTGGACAATCTGTTCCAGTGTTTGGTCATTAAACAGGAAAGAAATTCTTCCTCATGTTCAGGTGGAGCTTCCTGGCCATCAATTTCTGTCCATTCCTCTTCTGCCATAGCTGGGCACCAGGGAGCAGAGCCTGGTCCATCCTCTGCCCCCTCCCTGCAGACACTGCCAGACAGGGATGAGATCCCCTCTCAGCCGCCTCTTCTCGAGGCTGAACAGGCCCAGCTCCCTCAGCCTTTCCTCAGAGAGATGCTCCAGTCCCTCCATCATCTTTGTCAGCCTGCCCTGGACCTGCTCCAGCAGCTCCATGTCCCTCCTGTCCTGAGGAGCCCAGAACTGGACACAGCACTCCAGGTGATCCTCACCAGGGCTGAGCAGAGGGGCAGGATTCCCTCCCTGGCCTGCTGGCAGTGCTCTTCCTAAGGCACCCTAATGAGTGGAGTTACTGGCACTGTTTATAACACGGAGCTTTTTTAGTACATGCAAACATTACATTTTGCATTTGAAACATATGGGGGGAACATTTGCTATATAAAATAAAAATGAAATTTGTTTAAGGGCAAGAGGGAATCTATCTTCCATCATGGCTCTTTTATATAACTATAATGACTTAGGTTTTATTATACCTTTCTGGAGAACATCAGGTATCTTCACTACTATCAAACACCTACCAGGAGATTACAGTATTGCCAGAAAAATTGCTTCACTTTTGTTCCTGAAACAGCCATTCTATTGAAGCTGTTAACTTGAACACTGTGATAGAAGCTTTTGTCAGAGTCCTCAATAATTATCATCACTGACAGACATCTAAAACCTGGAGCATCTGTCCATCTGAGAGACATAGCTTTTGGAAATAAGCTTTTTTAAAAAAAAAAAAATCATTTGGAACCAAATACATTTCCTGATGGGGATGAAACAAAAGGATGTATCCACAATGAAAGTGTCAATCTGCATACCTGGCACACTTTATAGATATATAGAAAAAATAGTTATTTTAAAAGAAAATAAAAGAAACTTTAAAACTTCCATAAGGTAAATAGATTTTAAGCATAATGATTCTTTCAGATTCACCATCTACTGTTTTAAAACTTGTCTATGTCATTACCACACAATTTATTCCTTGACTTCCTGCTGTATACAAATGACACTGTGAGTTTGCTATAACACTGTAAAAGTCTGAGAAAATAATTGAAATGTGTAAAAAAGATATAAATGGAGATTTCTGCAGGACTTTTACAAAAGGAGAGTAACAAAATACTGAAGAACAACACCATTATTTTAACTAGTGGAAGTAGAGATGAATTCATAGCACACTTTCATAATACTACAGGAGTACTTCAGAAAGAATGGCACATTTACATTTTTTTAAAGCACAATGTGAGGGAATGTTTTTAACTTAGTGTGAGCATAAAGTACCTTGAAAAAAAATCTATTATTAAAAGCACTAAAGCTTTACTAGTGAGCCTTTAATATCACAAAACACCTTCCTTAAGATTGAATTACACAATTTTAACATACTCCCAAGCCTTTTAGGGCAAAAAAAGTCAAAATATAAACATTTGGATCTATTCCACAGATTTTCTCTTAAGCCAAAGCCTAAATGTAGAGTTCTTGTGTTTCTACAACAAAGCTTCAAAACCACATTTGTTACTTAAACAATGCAGCTCTTGAAAATAATGACGAAATAGCTGCATCCATTATATTTCTGTTGCCCAAATTTATTCTAACCAATGTGTTTGAGTAGGAGTTGTACCCTCAGAAAAACTGCGTAAATTCTTGAATGTGTTTTTACCTTGTCTGGCTTGTGAGCTTAAAGCCAACGATGGATTCCTTATTCAGGCCAACAGCTACAATGTTGATCACATCATCCACTTCTGGCTCTGTGGCAATGAACACCAATGGAAACTTCCAGAGGCCTCCTGCAGTACACTGAACTATGAGAGATGCCTTGTTCCTTAAAATTTCAGATAAAAACATTCAATAAGTAGAAAAACATTATAAAACATAAACTGCATAATGTACAAAATAATCCTCGGGTGTGTAGGAGTAAACTACTGCAAAATGAAAATACAAATGGGTTTAAATTGGAATACATTCTTAATTTTGCATGGCATAGTATATATCAGGTAAAATTGACTGGAAAGTAGATTAAATAGCACTAGATATTTACAGCAAAGTACAAGAAATAACATAATAGGAAAGCAACATTCCTGGCACAGGCATGAGATTTTTTTCTTCTGCTTACTCTCTTCTGAGTGAAAAAAACCAAAAAAACTCCTACAACTAAATTTATTTTACTCATTATTCTGTATTTACTGTGGTGTTAGAGGAGAATTTTGTCCAGAACATATTAGCAGTTAATATTAGGATCAAATAGATCTGACAAAGGTCTATGTACTTAAGGAAAATGCCAGACTCTGATGCCTTTGCACTAAGAGAGGTGGTGCTGTAGATTCTGAAGATAACAAAACTAAATAATTGCAGTCATTGAGTCCCGTGCACAAAGCCTGAAAAGTCTCAAGTACACAAAGATAAAAAAAATCCAAACCAACTAAAAAATAATAAAATAAACAGGAGAATGTAGAAATGAAAAGGCTTTCGAAATTCACCTCCCTCTGACACAATGACACTGCATTGGTGGGGGTGGATCATTCTTCCTAAAGGTTTGCTCTTTGTTTATTTCATTAACCTTCTGGACAATTGCAAGTAAAGAGTAACCTCCTGCATCCTAAAGATAACATTTTTCATGCAATCCATGATAATCAGCAGTGACTGCTCCCTAACACTCTTGGTAATGTCGGGACTCTGGATTTACTTTGTGCCTGCAGGTCACTAAAGCTTCTTTCCAACCTGCTCCTGACACACATTTGACTGTTTCCAAAGGAAGGGGCAACTTCCCTCTCTCCAAAAGGATCTCTATTTCACGGTTTCCTTTTAAAGAATGGGGAGGTAGTAATGTAAATCAAAGCACATACATCATTTTTCACATTACAGCTATAAAAAAGGAGAACAATTTCCTGCGGATCATTGATACTGGGGCACTAGAAACTAATTTCAAATTCAACTATCCCATCCAGTCAAAGAATACGCACACATGCTTGTCTAGGAAAAGTTTTCCAAGACTGACAGACCATCTTGTTTGCATGTTCTTTATGAATTATGAGAACAACTAATTTTCACTGAAAGTCTTTCCATACTCCAATGTTCAGAAGTAAAACGATGCACACACAGACTATGGAATTAACAGAACGATCTCACTAAAAAAGAAACACTGTCAGTTTTAACAGCAAAGATATCAAACTGAGAAGCAGCAAGTGAAAAGCTAAAACAATAGGCCTCAGAGGTGAAAACAAAATGAGGAAAAGAATGCAGGGAAATGATTATCTAGCTAAGAGTGACCAGATTGTTCTTTCTTACATGTTCTTTTGATAGTAAGGAACAGGATCTTACCTCATTGGTTTGCTAGGTGCAAACACAATGTTAAAGATCAGCGTTACAATTCTGGATTCTATATCCCATTCTTTTTCAAGCAGCTGCATACCAACCAAAGAGTCAAGCTGAGATCTAATTTCATCTGATTGATATTGCAATTCATACAGAAACTCCAGTGTTGCAGAGGAACCTAAATGATACAGGAGAAAAATATCATCCTGTGTGCGCTGTAATTTCACACAGTTGGTTGGCTCAGTGCTACAATTCTTCCATTTGTTACTAAAAATGACAAATAAGTAAAACTAGTAATTATCTAAAACTTAAGTGATTTCCTTCTGACTGCATAACTGAATGTTCCCATTTCATATGACAGGTTATACACTATCCAGAAAAATGGAAGCTGGAAAACTTACTTGGGATATGTGAATGGCAATAGCAATATTGCTCTGGCTATCACATCTGCACTATGGAGAGATATTTCTAGTTCATCAGCCAAATGAAAATTTCAAGTACATAATACTCTTTTTGAGTAATGCCATTGGGACAATTGAAAAAAAAAAAATCATTAAGGACATCAATGCCATTGATGGCTGCAAGCCCGAGAAACAGAATACAGAGAAATAGTGAAGATGTCACCCCAGCCTCTTCTCTTATTCCCTGAAGCAGCTATGAAAAGGCCAAGTAGTAATGACATAAAAATAAACAGCTGAGCTTCTTGAATCAAATGTCTCCTCCAGCTGTAATAAAGAAAACTGAGATATTCAGTATACAATAGTAATTTGTGCACTGAAGGGAACATGTCTATGAGGAAAGAAATCTCAAGCTGCTAATCCATTTAAAAGTTTTACACATTTTATGGATGAGAAGTGTTTTAACACAACCACTGTCTCCTACAGGAGACTTCATTTTACTATGACCACCTATCTCAGGGCACATTTTAAATTTGCACAGCTGAGTACAAATGTACAGAACGGCTGTGTGTGCATCCCTGTATACATATCCTGGCTGCAGAGTGCCAGTCAGCTGCAGAGTTATTCCCAAGGCCTTCCAACTCAGAATACTAAATACAGACGACAGATTTGTTTATATAGAAAGTCCAAGAGACAATGCTGGAGAAAAGCTTACTTTGGTACTGCCAATCTGTGAAACCATCCAAATTTAAGTGACTATGGAGATGCCTTCCCACGCTTCTAGTCCTCTGTCCTTCTCTGAAATGCACAATTTCTCTCTTCCCACTTCAGCAGCTAACAAGAGGCGTGAACTTTTGTTGCCTTATTTTCATAACACACAGATTGACTCTAAAAAATGTAGCAGCTTATACTGAAACAGTTCTAACTCTTTAAAGTAAACTCTTCACAGACCGCTGCACAACATGTACCAGAGTAGAGTCACACAGATGTAATCAAAGTATTATGACCAGCATATGAGATTTTCAATCATAGTAGATTAGATACATATTGAGTACCAAAATATGGGATTTCCACACATTATTCCATATATACACTGACTTTATCACAATAAATGTCATTTGTTACAATGAAATTCAACATGAACATCTTCTTCTACAGTCTATAAAATTTAGGATCATCCTACATTGTTTCATGCTTGCCGTTTCTCCATTTGAAAAATGTAATGTTTATGTCATGCATTCAGATTCCAACACAGCCCAAGGCTTTTAGGAGTCACTCTTGACAATTTCTAGAACATGACGATTCAGATGTTGGCAATCAATGGGAGAGAAAGGATGACACAATCTGGAGCATTCCACAGTGAAAAAAAATTGCAGCTGTTGAGCAGATGCTTCTTTCAGTAGTTATATCACACAATGCTACTCAAAAAAAACCTTATTTTATAGTTCAGGTGCTAGGAAGACAACGTTGGGAATTGCATGCTGCTTTTAATATTCAAAGACAGTTGGGTTTGGTTTGACATATATATATAGAACTTTTTAGTCAGAAGAAATTAAATACAATTTTTTTTTCTGTTTCAGGCTGTTTTGCAACCTGTTCTATGCTTATATTAAGTAATTAGTCAAAATATTTTAATACTTCCAACACTTAAGGAAAAATGATGCATTTATGAGGCCAATATTCAAAATCCTTGTTATGTTGGTCCCTTCAGCTTATTTTGATCTAGACTGCTGATCTAGTTTAGGACTGCTAAAAAATGTAAAACATAGTTATATTTTTAATCACAGCTGCCCTGAAGACTCCTATATTATCGTACTGTGGGAATTCTCTGTGAAATGTTAATATTTGATTCTAGCAATCCTGTAATACATGTGCTACCTAAACAAACTAGCAAAGCTCAGAAGAAAAAAAAAAGTTATGAAACAGCTAGGAAACTGTCCAATTTGTCAAATATTCAGAGTCCTCTTGGCTCTTAGACCAGTTTCAATTAAAATGGCAGAAGATATAAAACATGGAGACAGCACTAACACTTTCTTGAAAGCAAGGTCAAATACAATATAACATACTGCTTGAATAGGCCTTGACCCCTTAGGCCCAGCTCTTTGTATTCTTTCATCCAGTTTTCTCTTTGTTTCAGTTCAGTTTTCTTTTTAAAAATCACCCTTTTTAATATAGGTAAAATTCTTGTTTTATCTAATGCAAGATTTAAAATACTCATGCAAATATGAAAGTATAATCTAATTAATCCACTTGTGTTCTGTAAATAGAGAGCAGCAGGGAGAGATTTAGCCACATCTGGCTCAACATAAAGATATTTATCAATCCAAATACTGGGAGGATATAAGCAGGCTAATTACATACAGCTAGTTAAATCTAGGGAATAGAAATTCTGATTATAAAAAATATTACTCCTTCATATTTTTTGAATAATAGTTTGTCTTATTTACGTAACAAGAGAAAATGTATTCTGAGGCAATTATTCCATTATTAAACATTATTATCAAACATTTCTTCTTTTTGAAGGCAATTAGTCTTTAACTGTTTCCATTTGTGTAAATAAAGATTTCCAAAAAGGTAGTATGCATCTCAGCAACACTCATGTATGCAGAATTACTGTAGCACCTATGTTTAAAAACCAACCAGGCTTTTCAGCTATCCAGTTCTATGACTTGGCTGTCATTTATTTGAAAGTGCTAGTAAGGACACTTCTTCAAAAGCTCTGGAATAAAAGTGCTGTGGTTTGTTTAAATAACCTCTAAGAAGATGAAAGGATATAGACCACTTTTTAAAAAAAAATCTTTTATTACTCATGAGACTTACAGCATGAAAACCCCAAGGATTTTACACGCTGGGCATATAAATCGGGGAAATGTGAATTTTTGTGACTGCTAGATTTACTGTAAAACTAATTAATAGATGCATGCATCTAAAATGAATGCATCTAAAAATTAAAGGATTATTCCAACAGATTCACAAAATAGGACTCAGAAATTTAAATGACATTTTAGTGGAAAAGAACCTGTATTCAAGGTTCAAAAGAGTTAATAACAAAGACATTTGTAGATGGGCCTATTGCCTATAGAAGGCACTGTGAAAGATCCACTGGATATTTCTGACCTCAAACAGAGTTTCACGGTATCAGGCGAGAAGCCTTTGTACCTCCCTCCTGTTTCTGAAAAGTGAGTGTTTGATTTCACTGAGGATCAGTTCATTATACACTGCGTTTTCTGATGATAAAAATCTCATGGACACTGGCCTGGGAGGCTGCAGTCTCTTGTGGATACCCAGGGGAGACGTGGCTGTCTGAGCTCTCCACAAATAGCACTTAACCAGCGGCAGACTTGGTGACATGAACATGGCAAAGGGGAGCATCTCCCTAAGGGACCTTCTTCACTTTTACACTGTCTCCCATTTCCAGTGAGACAGAGGGAAATTAAAACTGGGATGGAAACATGCTCAGACTGCAAAAGTACTTGTCCTCATTGCAGAGGCTTTTCCTTGGATGGATGCAGTAAAACAGAGATGCAAGTGAATTCACTTAACTGGTCTCATTTGCAGTCATTTCATAAAGGAGGGCAGCACAATCACCAAATACAAACATGTAATTAAAGCCCAGGCATTCATAAATTTGCAGTTTCATGCTTTGCATAAAACAGATTAATTATTTTCATTTGGTGCTGAATGTAAAATACTGCACTCTCTCATGGATTTTTGTACTGGTTCTGATAATTTTCCAAGGCCACGTGTCCATTGTGGCCCTGACACCTAACAAAGACTTCTTCCCCTCTTGATCTAATAGTCCCCAAACTGCTAACACAGAAACTATAAAACCAGACAGCAACTAAACAGTTCTACCAGATATTGGGCATCTCATCTTTCAGATCTTTTGAAATATCTTTCTTCATAGCCTGTTTCAGGCCTCATCTGACACTTGTCTTTTTCCTGATTCTCCACTGTCTTCTGGGAGTTTTCATACAGACACTGCTGGAACTCAGCAGGCAGCGGTAAATGAACATTAAATATGCAATTGTGCCTCTCCAGCAAAAGTAGAGGCTGACAGAACACATTATTGTACAGCAGATTAAATCATTTTAATACAGTTTCCAAGTAAATATTCCAGTGAACAGCAAAAAGTGAATTACAAGAGTAATAAGGGAAAAAAATAAAAAGAAGTCTGGTGGTCAAGAACATCCTAACATTTAAGGAGACATTATCATCTGGGCAGTAAGACATGAATCTCATCTGAGAATTAAATATCTATTTCTCATTGTAAGATGTCATAATTATGGGAGAATAGCAGCAGAATAAACAAATTCCACAAAAACCCCCAAAGACCTCGCTGTAGTTAAATATGCCTTTCACCAGATTTCTTCATACAGATACAAAAGAGCTGTCTGTGGAGCATTAAAAATATCAACAAAGATAACATCATAACTTTACTAAATGCCAGACACCAAATTACCTTAAATACATAGAAATAAATGGATAAAAAAAAGCTGATCTCCTTTCTGTTTATAATAAAATTATTGATCCTCATTGGAATTCAAGTAAATCCTCAATGTAGTTCTGCATATATATCTTTAGATCTCTTCTCTGCAAATTTATTTCTCTTTCCATATCCAGTCAAAAACTTTCATCCATATCTTCAAGGCTCTGCAAAATTCCACTCTTATCCACATCTTTTTTTACCCTGCATCCCACTGCCTATTTCCCTAGCAACCAACTGGAATGCTTCTTTCTTAAATTTTCTCTTACATTCCATTTTTGTTTCCTAATTTTTTTCTCTTTCAAAACACTTCTTTAAAAGAGGTATCTACTTCTAAACCAAGTTTCTACTGTAAAGGAAGCAGCAAAAAAGCCTTCCCTCCCTTTTTTTTTTTTTTTAAAGAATGTGTTTCTTCAAAACACTGCAGTTTAGTGAATGAAATGGAAGATTGTGAATCCATGTATATGAAACACATAGTGTGCATCTAGTATCTGCTCTTCCAGATACATTTCTGCATTGTTCCGGATACATTTCTGCATTGTTCCATGCAGCTTGTTTCCATATATTCTCTCTCTCTGAATCCCTTTTGCACGAGTTCTCTTTTTACTATGCCTATCCATACATCCCTCTTAACGCTTTCTTTATCTTGTTATTACTTGCATTGTGAATTGAAACAAAAACCTCAGAAAAATCAAAAGGATCTTCTTCATCCCAAAGGATCTCACATTATTCTCCTTTGATCTGACATTCTACTCAGATTTGTACGCTACCCTATAAATTTCCTATAAAGGAAACAATTAAAATTTATTTCTGCATAACCATTATAATCCTTTTTCAACAAGTTCCCTTTTTATTTAGCCGTGTCTTCATTTATCCAGACACTTTGGCAGATAAAGATCACATCTGTACCTTGGCACAGAAACATCAAAGCAGCTTCTTCAGGAACGTACCTCATGATTTAGTCTTAATTCACACAGACATTATTTTTTCCATGGCATCCAAAGCAATTTGCCTCACTTTCAATGTTGCCCAGACAAATCAGTAACAACTCAAGCTGACTTTTAACCTAACCATTCAATCTGAATTGGCACGCACGGAGGCTAAACAGAAAACCCCTGTCACCATTTTTTTAATAGTTGTTGATAGTTTTACACTATACTATGGTCTATTACAAAAGCATGCATTTTTTACCTTCTGGCTTTTTTTAATATACAAAACTGAGCCGCAGAGAGTGGAACACAGCACCTGATCTCTAGGGTCACATTTGTTTGCTTCCTTTTCCTTACCCAACAGATTGCATTCACTTACACATAAGACAGAACATCTATCACACAGGGTAGTGTAAATTCCTCCACTATAAGACATTTCATCTCATGGGAGGTACCCACTTGTGTTATTTTCTGGGTACAAATCAAGTTTCAGAATTAATAAAAGTTTTGTGCAGTAATTTTCTGAGGTTTTAGTCTTGTCTGCTTCAACTGACTTGAAGAAAGAGTAATGGTTCAAGGTCACAATTTCATTCAAAGTTCTGTGGTGATTCTATGTAACTTCTAATTACTTGTCTTATAGTTTGAGTATCTACCTGTATCTCCAAAGCTTCAGATCAAATTGTTCTTAGACTATTAGAAGTACAGGCTTGATGCAGTAATTTATAAAAACATAAAGTTTTATACATTCTATAAAACAACGGGGGCAGTTTGTTGAGGTTTTTTTGTATCATGTTCTGTTGGAAATGTGCAGTGTGGGAGAGATAAAGGAGATCTAGAGATAACAGCTTCATTTTCTGTAAGAACAACAAAACTTGAACAGTGCAACTTCAGAGACAGAAGACAAGGACAAAGAATTCTATTACAGAAATGACAACAGGATATAATAACCTGGAAATGGAAGAGCATTTGGGATGGGCTCACTGCATGCATGTGTGCATGTGGTTTTTTACAACATGTGACTGTCAGATATATTTAGGTGCAAATTTAGGTGCACAAATCCTCTATGACAAAAAGCATTCAAACACAGCTGAGAGACAGGGAGACCACTCTTCTAGACCATTCTTCTTCAGAAAAACCTAAGTTTGCATCTTAAGGGATTTGATCAGCAATGCCTTGTTGGTGTCCCATAAGTAATGAGAAAATAATTCAGAAAATAGTGCAAATTAACACAGACAGATCATTGTGAGGTGCTATGATGTTGCAGAAGGACAGTTAAGGTTCTGGGAAGCTGTGTTGGTCATGGTATTGATTTACAGAAGCTTCCCCAAAATATCTCTACAAAACAAGGGTGTAGATCTTCTGTTTCTATTGGAAGTAACACTTCTTTATCAGCCAACCAAAGAGATTACAGGAAATTCTGTGAGCCAGAAAGGGGAGAAACGGCAATGACAATAATATAAAAATTAAAGTAATTAATAGGCTCTTCTCCAAATTCTATTCCCTAAGCTTTTCTTATCCACTAGCTCAAATCATTTTAAGGGATATCTATTCATCTGTTTTTGTTTCAGAGATACGTTATTTGGGTTAGTCAATTAGTTCTTTTGGACTTCTCATGTTTCCTGGATCTACATCATACTGAAGAGTAGCACCTGGAAGAATTTAAGTATTTCTGGGTTTGTATTATTTATTGGTTTTGCAATTTTATGAAGCTGAATAAATAACTTCAGATTAGTTTATAATTGATCTGGTTCCCTTTAAGTGTTGAATATTTAAACTGATTGTGAATTTGCATAAGTATCAGAAAGTAATTTTAATTAACATAATGATGATTCTCATTCCTAAGGCTTATAGATTTTAACATTTTATAAAATGGCAAGGAAACAGAAATGAGTGACTACCGTAAACAAAAGCAGTTCCCAACTGGCTGCTCATAATTCACAAGTTCTTTTCTTTTTTGCCAGTATTTGTTGTTATTGTTCTAGTTATATTAAGAAATGGCAGTAGGAGATAAAAACATTGTGCTATATTTTTTTCTCTTTTTTAATGGACCCAGTGATAGCCTCGAATATCAATAAGAACTATTTGACCTTCTTCATTAAAATGCCTGGCATTATTTCAGTTCAATAATGAAAATAAACAATACATCAAATCTCTCTCATGTTTCACTCATAAATAAAGAAACAAACAGCCAGATGTAAACAAAAACTATGTAGCTGAAAAAATAATCCATCTAAGACTTTCATTTCTCCTCTGATGCTCTATTATTTGACTTCTACTAGTTCCCTGTTTTCCATCAGTTGTCACCCCTATCAACAAAGTAATAATCCATAAGAAAGTGTCTCAATTGTTGGTTCACCCCCTTGTCAACAGTTTCATTTTGCCATTGATCACTGCTTTCATCAGCTCTTAATCCAAAACAAACACTTTGTTATCCTTTCTTCTATTCTTGCACCAGAAGAAAATCTAATTTATATAGCTATAATTTTCTCATCCTCAAGAATAATTTCGAAAATAATGCCACAATTATTCTGACAATACAGAGATGGCTTAAGTAGGATATAGTGCCATCTTCATCATTATTATCCTCTTCATATTGCTTTCAGTATTAACCTGCTGCACTTTATCAGCAATTACATTAACATCTGTGGATGAGAGATCAAGTCTATAAAAATATCTTGTCTCCAAAGATTTCTTTGGTCATACCCACTTTTACTGACCTTCTATCTTAAAGGCGAGCCTCCTGATCCAGATCCATCACATTAAATGGGAATTCAGTGTAATCCATACCCCTGGTTAACATAAAATTCTGCTGAGGATGGAAAACAGCTTTGTAATGTGTGTTTGGATATGTTTTTATTCTTTGCCTGTTTCAAAGATCTGCTTTCATGAAATGAAATGATTTTGTATATTCTGATGAGTTTCAGGAATATCAGATAATTGTTATAAAGGTTTTATAAACAGTAAAACAAAGGGTACAGATACACTTTGTATAATGTATGCCAATGTATATTATGGATTAGTATATCTGAAAAATGTTATTTCACTCTCAGGTGCAGTTGAACTGTTCATCTGTTTAGTCTGAGTTCAGAATGGCTGTAAACCTTGCTCATAACATAAACCAACCTGGTACCCGTGCCACCCTACAGAACCTGGGCAGCACTATTGCCCTCAAAGGTAACTGTCACGAAACCTTCACAGAAATAAGAACTCAGGAGCAAGGAGCTAAGACCAGCCTTTTGGCTGTGAGGAGAGCTATGAATTAATAAAGATGAGGGAAGTTAATGAGAAGGACTCAGCCCTCATGGTTGGCTTATAAGAAAAGCTGAAGCAATTAAAATGGAAAGGTTACAAAGGACCACTACAAACACACAGAGTTGTGAATGTCAGTCAAACATCCATAACTGATTTGTGAATTTTTTTTTTTTAGAAGACTGTGGAAAATTAAGTATGTTTGTATTCCCTACTGAATACTTAAACTAAAAATCAGCAAACTTCACACTTGTTTGGATGAATCTCAGCTCTTAAATTTCCTTTAATAAAAAAGATATCTTTAGAGCCATATGTAAGAAAACAGATGAAAAATACATTTCAGGTGAAAATATGCATTGAAAATATGCAATTGAAAATTATTTTTTTAAAGGGCCATACTATATTTGCTATGTCTAAAATATTAAGCTTTCATTATTTGATCCCTGGGACTTTGCTGACTTCTGAACAAGAAACTATGTCATTGGAGCTAGACAGCATTTAGATTGCACCCTCTTTCTCAAGATATTGTAGTAGTTTTCTGTGTCAAATGCACTCCCCTGTATTGGATGAAATTGAATTTTTTACGTAAAAGACACGCTTGAAGATTTTTCACTTTACAAGACGTTATACTTGTCCAAATAATTTAAATACTGAAGCACAGTATTAGCTGTTTAAATCTGATCTGGCAGTAATTATCATCATTTATCCTTGGATGTAAAATCTGCTTACTACACATCACACACGCACTCTGATGAATCACTCTTTCAGAAGAGAAAAAAAATGAAGAACAGTGTGCCAGACTGTTATCTTAAAGGTTTAGGCTTTTATTTATGTTATTACTGGTAGACTGCAGAAAGCTCAGATAGTACCATTAAATTTGCTTCCTAACAGGCCTCAAATTCATCTATCAATAATGGCATTAAAATGTCATTGAAAAATATGAAAAGCACAGTGTTATAAATGATCTTACTACCTGTGGTGTAAAGCATTTCATTACCAGACTTCTTGCTTAAAAAGATCCAATGCTCCAAATCAATGTCTTGTAGCATGTGCAGAAGCCAGTGTTAATAAATTATTCCTATGAATAAAACAGGCACTAGACATCATGAATCTGAAAGACTTTCAAAATGCTGCCTCAGCTTGCTCAATGCACGTTTTTCTTGTCAATTCAGATGCCACCATTTTGGAGGGAAATAGCCCAGGTGTCTTTAAGGCAGCCCACTCATATGTGACCAGCCAATAATGAGCTAAATCTGTTATTCTAAGATTAAAAAAAAAAAAAGTGCCTTTGTATCTTGATAGACAACTGCTCTCAAAAGGCTGGACAAAGTTTTATAATAGTATTTACAGTTCTCCAAAGAGGAAAGAATGTACACGGACAACTTCACATCTTTTTGCTTTACTGGATTTCCCACCATCACTTTGTAATATGGGAGTGTAAGATGATAATAGGCCCAGACAATAAGTTACCTTTGGCACCACAATATAAGTAAATATAAAGTTTAAATAAGTAATTATGAATATCAGCTAATCAGTAAGTATATGCTGTGCAAGCTCTTGTTAACAGTTCAACTTCAGATCTCCTCCATTTTAAAAACGTTCAAAAAAATCTTTTTAAAGATCTGGACAGTAATTGCTGATATGAGATTACATTGATCAGTGTGCAGAGCATGAGTATGTTTGCACGAAAATTGTCCTTCTAGGAAGGATGTAATGCATCTTGATTTACCTTTTACAGCTATTCACTTTTTCCCAGTTATTTGGCAGGACATTTTCTATAACATGGTATTCCTGCAAAGCCTCTGTTGGAATAGACTGTAAATGGCAGAAATGAGACACAAAAGCCAAGTTTGCCTGCCTCTCCAACTGATTACCTGATAGACTGCAATTATAGAAACATCTGTAAACTCATCTTTTATCTCCTTGAACGGAGTACGGGTGAAATCCCTTCCCTCATTTACAGCTAAGTTAAACACACATTAGTCTGTCTCATGTTACATGTCATAATTTTTAAAAAACATTTTTCTTAAAAAGGAGGATGACTTTGAACCCAAAATGAAATGTTAAATTTCCAAGGTGCATAATTCTCAAATTTTTTGTAGTGACTATGACTGATAACAGAAATACTGGCGATACAGCAGTAAGAAGCATTCTTTCCTTACTACTTATATGTTGTACCATTCTGTTTCAAGGAGAGGTATATTTTGAGAAGCTGCTGTATCTGAATAAATTGATTTTCACAGTGTTCTCAGCAGATTAACAGTAAGTGGAAGCTATCTTTTTACAAAGCTTTATCACTTCTTTCGAAAAGTCCTCCTTCTTCAATCCATTCTGATACCAATACTGGTGTACTGATGGAAATGCACCTTACAAACCTGCAGATAAATGTTTCCTGGCAATGCTTACACAGACATATTTTGTCTAACTGAAACTTTGTGCAGGCTCTCTATTAAAGGAGAGATTGTGTGTATGCAAGCCTCACATCCAGGACAAATTTAAAAAAAGGAAGGTTCAGGTTCATAGGTGCATATAACTGCAGGCAAAGTTAAACAAATACCCTATACTTGCAAAATGGTAGAAATACGGACTGGAATAATTTGCTTAAACCTCACCCATTGTCATGGCCGAGCTGCACATTTGGTGAAGTACCTAAATTATTTGAAATGCTCCTGAAGTAGTATATCAAAACTATTCTTACCATCAGTGACTTCTGGGGCGTTGGACGACTCATCTGTATTGACCGTGGCAGAATTCCCTGCATCAGGCAGAGCAGTTTCACCAGGCATTACACCAATCAGCATCAGCTCTACTCTCTGTTCTAGTCTCTGCCTGGCTTGACAGCGTATCACAACTACAGGAAAGCAAACACATCTTATTTGCAACATGCTGGCATCTTGATTTTAACAAAGCAATTAAACATAGGAGTTAAATGCACTCAGAGAAAGATAGAATTCCAGTAAGCAAGGAACAAGACAAATACAAGCTTTTCCCATCCTTCACTTTCTATTGTTCTGTTGTGATGAAGTAGTAGGAAATATTGCTAAGGAAAACAAAAATATGTTCAGTTAGTTCCCAACAGCACTTGCAAATTTCTCTCTTATCTTTAATCATGAAATGTATCTTCACTTACGTTCAACTGCTAATAGGAATTATGGCATAGTTTGAAACATGCCAGTAAGAAACGAAGACTGGAACAAAACCAAAAAAAATAGAAGGATATTAAGATTAAATGAAAGAATTGTTACTCTTTGATTTCTTAGTTTAAGAATACTGTTGCTCAAACTACAGCTTTAATAGAAATATGCCAGAATAAAAAGCATTCTTCTGTTAGAAGCATCATAGAACTTCTTGCAATTCGCTAAGTGATTTTAATTTACTGCTTCCAAGATATGTCTTTTTCATTACAAAGTTGTTAGTTTTTAGCTTATACACTAGTTTTTATAAAGCTTATCTCAATAGTTATTTTTTCTGGTTCTTTCAGTATTTATCGGCACAGAAAAAGGAGAAAATTACATAATAGCACTGAAAAAAAATACGTTTTCCCAAAGAAAAGACCTCGAACTTCCTAGAGTTCTGGGAACCAACATGAAAAAGAACAGCTGATCACATACTTTTCAGTTTCAAGGTCTGAAAGTAATTTTTATCAGAGTTATACCCAATGTTTCTTTAAAAATTCACTCTGAACTTAATATCAGGAATTAATGATCAATAATTGGGAACCATACCATAAAGAGTAATTTATATAAAGTGTTTAAAAAAAGAGCAGTTAAATCCTTTTTCAATATCATGTGAACTTAGCTTCAGCTTTCAGTTCTGGAACTTGAATCACTACCATTACTCCGGAAAATAGCTAATTACACATCAACTTCAGGTAATTTCCTTTCTCCCTTGGTCTTTCCCTGTTTAACAGGGTGTAAGCAATTTCCAGAGCTGTCTTAAAAGATATTCCAAGAGGGAGAGTTACTGAAATAGTTAAAAACACATCTTTTTTCCTAAATGTATGACCTTATATTTAAGAATAGATTAAATTCTCTGTATTCCACTAGCTTACCGAATGTTTCAGATTACTGTGTGCACATTGTGTCATTTTCTATTCCACAGCTCATCTTACTACCAGAATTGCTTTTACATTTTCTTTTTCCTAAATGGCTAAGTAATATTTACAAATAAAAGTCAGATATATCTAGGATTTGACTGGACAAGGCCCTGAGCAAGCTGCCCTTGAGCAGGTGCTTGGGCTAGGTGACGTCCAGTGGTCCCTTCTAATTTAAATTGCTGTATGCTTCTTTGACTCTACACTCTACAAGAATTAAAAGGACATCCTGGATGATCCTCCATTTGTAATCTCTTTCATAAGATAGCCAAGTTATCATCTACTTAACATGTACTACATGGGTTATGACCACTGATCATTTTAATTGGTCTCATGAGATAGAAAGCCAAGTGACTTCTAGAAGTTTAAGTATATTAAGATGCAAATAAGAATGACACAAAGATGAACTCCCTAATATACTAGTGAAGCAGCTTTGGGTTTTGACATAGTAGCTTGTAGCCTCCAGGCAATTTTAATAAATGTCTGCATTAAAAGAGACGACAATAATCTTCTGATCTTTATTTAAAATAATTTTTTTTAAGTAGAATTTTTGTTATTGCCTGCTTTGGATTCATACCTTACAACATAGATTTTTTTAAATGCCCATTTTATAACTGAAAACCATAGGCTTTCAGAATCAAAGTTGGAATGGAAAGTTCCATAAACACACAAATACATATTTCTGTTTTTGGAGACATTTTTGAAAGACCTAGTATTTCCTTGGAAAAAAACCTATTAGCCCAACATAACATGGTGATGCCCAAAAAATGATATACATTCAAAATTAATGCAATGCTTTTTTATGTATTACAAACATTTATTGAACATAAACTGATGGATAACATAGTTATAAATATGCTACAATTTAGTTCTGCTGTTTTAAAAAAGCACTTAGGAATTTAAAATTACTTAAGACTTGATAGTATATAAGTTTCTGATCATGTACAGAAGTGATGTCACTTAGGCAATTCATGAATGCTAAACATTTTAATTCATAATTTATATTGAAAGTATTGGGTCCTGCACTTGGGTCACAACAACCCCAAGCAATGCCCCAGGCTTGGGCAAGAAAAGTTGCTCAGTGGAAAAGAACCTGGAGATGCTGGTGAAAAATAGCCTGAAAATGAGCCTGAAAATGTCCCCAAGGGGCCAAGAAGGCCAAAGGCATCCTGGACTGTATCAAAAATAGTGTGGCCAGCAGGACCAGGGCCGTGACTGTCCCCCTGCACTGGGCACTGGTGAGGCCACACCTGGAGTGCTGTGTCCAGTTCTGGGCCCCTCAATTCAGGAAGGACATTGAGAGGCTGGAGTGAGTCCAGAGAAGGGCAACAGAGCTGGTGAAGGGTCTTGAGATTAAGTCCTATGAAGACTGATTGAGGGAGCTGGGGGTGCTTAGCCTGGAAAAAAAGGAGGCTCAGGAGAGACCATCTCCATCTCTAGAACCACCTGGAAAAAGGGTGAAGCCAGGTGTGGGTCAATCTCTTCTCCCAAGTAACAAGTGACAGGACAAGAGGAAATGGCCTCAAGTTGTGCCAAGGGAGGTTTAAATCGGATATAGGGAAAAATTTCTTCATGGAAGGCGTGGCCAGGTGATGGAACAAGGTGCCCAGAGAAGAGAGGCAATCATCACACCTAAAAATGTTCAGAAACCACACAGATGTGGTGCTTAGGGACATGGTTTAGTGGTAACATGGAGGTCCTGGGTTAATGGTTGGACTCAATGATCTTAGAGGTCTTTTCCAACCTTAATGATTCTATGATTTCAATGAAAGCAAAAGCCCAATAAAAGGGAGATTTATCTTGAAGAGTGCCAGTGAATTACACAACAGCTTTAAATAACACAACAAACATCCACATTAACATACATAGTTTTAATGCTAATGAGACTCATTAAAGCCATCATTTTGGGCAACAGTTGATTACATGATAATATTCTGTTTCATTCCTTAAGGTATTAAAGTGCAAATTAAAGAGATGAAAGCTCTAATTAATACCACATCATTGGCATTTGTCTACAAGTAGAGTCCTTAAGCAATATAAATTAATGACAGTACAAATATCTACGTTTTTCCAGAAATTGTTCATGCATCTTAATACATTTAATGTAGAAAGGTATTATATTCACTTATTCAGTCAATAAAAGGTAAGCTGAAAGGACAAGCTGGTATAAAATTGTTCCCGCACCTACACATTGAGCTGTAGTTTAAGGGATATAGATTTAAAAAGCTGTTCATAACTTCCTGTTTCATAGCTCTGGAATTATATCACACCTTAAAAATATAGATGGTCAAGTATATAAGCATTTACTATCCCCAAATAAGCAAGCAACCTCCAAGACTGTCACTCATCCTTTCATGCAAGTTTACTTCTCAGGAGCAAGGGGAAAACTTACTGCTATTCACACTACTTTATATTCTGGTTTTGATTGAGACATGAAATTCAAGGCTGAGAGAAGCAGTGAACATCTACTCCAGTATTCTGCACCCTGTAGACTCTCCAGAAGGGTGTTCTGGGTATGCAACAAGAAGTCTACCCTTGAGTCAGTCCTTTGTTCAGCTTACCTTCAGTTCTCAAACTCAGGATTAATTGGCACACTGAAGGGCTCAGGCCTTAAGATTTCCAACTGCCCCGGACCCCTTTTATCCAAAATAAGAACAAAGTAATGATCTAAATTTGCTTTGGAAGTAGGAAAAGATTTTATTTTTAATATGTGATTTTATCTTCTTTTAAGATGTAGCAAAGTGCAGCTGCAAATTCTTGTGGTCAAGCAGGTGAGAATATAAATGTTTAATTTTCTTAAATATATTGCTCAAGCTTTTTTCAAGCATTACCTACCTAATTTCTGCTGTGGTGCTTCAGGCATTCCATGAATCGGATAGATCCAGAGTATCCCCTGAGTTTCCCCGTTCTCTGCTACAGTAACATTTCTAGAAAAATAAGAGTATCGTTAAGATAGACCACTGAAAATTCTGTTTCCAAAGTAATCTAGACTTAAGAGTTGTTGGTGAGGTTAGACTCTATTCTATTGTATGCTGTAATGTTAACCATATCTGAGAAAAATAGGAAATAAAATCCAACTAAATATATCAGCTATAAATTATATCAGCTATAACTTAGATCCACTTAGTGTATTCAAGTATTACAGATCTGAAAACATTTGGCCTGACCTGCATTCTGTCACTTTATGTTTACACTGAGATAAAGTTTCTGCAGTTTATAAATTACATAAAAATATCAGGATGAGAATCATTATTATCCCAAATATATTGAATAAACAGAGAGCTTTCATTTGCTCAATATCTGTAACTGCACCAGCAGCCAGTACTTTGCATTTTCTTTATTTAAAGTGAGAAGAGGTAGGTATTAAAACAGACAGAAATCTTACCCTGAATCTGCATACTTTGCAGGGCACATTAAAAGCTTTTGATGGATACCCACTATCCTCAAAATCAGACACTGGATTACCCTTGGGAGCTACCCACAAACAGCCAATGGGATAAATGATGACAGAATTGAGTATCCTCAACTACTTTTTCCTTTCCTATTAGAATAAATTACCTGATTAAGTCTGTATCTGATTCAGCAGTAACCTCATAAGGCCAGTTTTCACCGTTTTCTCTCATTACATGAATAACCACCTGAGTTTTATAAGTTTTCATTTCAGCTGGCATGAACAACACAGGGATTTCCAGTCTTTCTTTTGGAGCTAAGCGGATTCCTGCAAGATGGAACAGATTGTTGTGGTGTTTTGAAAGTTTTCAAAATTATTTCTATCATTTTACTCATATATTTCTCTTTTTCTTTTTTAATCACTGTTTAACTTTTTATCACAGTGTATGGTTTTCCCTGTAAAAAATTCCATTTTACCCTGCATTTGCTACAAAAAAACCCAAAATAAAACCACACTTAAGTGAATGTCCCACATTTCACATTCAGAGATCATGTGTAACATATGCATGTCAATCTCATGATTTTCTAGGGCCTAAGTCATGTTTTTTCAGCTGTGGGTTCCATCTGTGAGTAACATTGCATAAAAAAGAACAATCCAAAAACAACTGATCACATTCAAGACAACTGTAATATATTTAAAAGAATCTACATTATTATTATAGAAACCACGCCTTTTTTGTATTATTTTTATCTGACTGATTTTCCTGTATGAAAAAACCCCTAAACTTATGCTGCCTGTAATGAAGGTAGTCTGATATTTTGAATCTTTAAGGGCCTTTTTCCAGTGACTTGCCAGTCTCCCAAGTGTCAGAACATCTACCTTAGCCATTTCAGAAATAAAGTCATCGGAAGATTACACTGAGTAGAACAAGTAAATCAGACTTTTCACTATAAAGCTCTTTGTTTGAAAAGATTTCTTGGAATTTGCTGGAAATGACACCTCAGGGTTAGGGTTTCAGCTTTAATTCTATCTGCAGAAAATCCTCTTAGTTAAGAGTAACTACTTCTACGTTAGGCTTTAAATCAATTTTTGTGATACTATTTCACACTTTCTACAATGAACACAAGCTGACACAGGTCCATGGGTATCACTCCCTGAGAAAGACTGGATCTGCTGGAGTCACCCTGCCTGGGACATGCAGCATCCTCCTGGAGATTGCTTCTGATGACCACTGGTGGCTTCCTGCTCAAAAAATGTCAGCAGGGAAACTTTACCTTGTGCTCCAAATGGTCACTTTCCTACAGCCTAAATGCCTTGAGGGTGAAGACCTCAGTGCTGAGAGCTGCAGCAGAGCGGATGGTAGGAAAATTATAACGCAGTTTTGGGAAGGATGAAATGGAAAAAAAGGTGGATGCACGGAAGTTTGGGAATGAAGGTGGAAGTGTAGAGGGACTGAGTAAAATGATGTCAGACAGGAAAACAGGAATGGCCAGAAAGAAAAAAGAGTTCAAGTCACATCAGGGAAGGAGAGAAGGGTTTGAAAAACAGCTCTCCAAAACACAGAACAAGAGTCAGGACTCCTCATCTACACCAATTCTCTACCAGCATTTAAGTATAAAGTCTACAGGTGTTAAGCTTTTCGCTAGAAACACTCTTAAATTAAAACAAACTAACCAAATTCAGATTGGAAAATCAATCTTAAATTAGGAAAGTTGGGAATATTTAAAACTACCCAACTCAGCAGGATTTCTACCTCTCCCAGTTAAAAAGGCCTCAGGGCATCAACTGTAGACCACTGCCTCTAGACCACATTATGAATGTGAAAAGCAGTAGAAAATCCTTACCTAAACATACTTGAATTTCTGTATGTAAGAGGTTTATCATATACTAATTATAAAAATTAACCAACTGCTTTGCACATGTAATTGCTTAATTCTTGTCCATTTGTAGAAGTTCACCATGGCAAGAGCAATTTGCCTTTAAAATAATTACTTGAAAAGTTGTGTATCATGAAATAGCTTAAAAATATCCTCATTAAAAATCCATTAAAATGTTAATATCTAGATTAAAAAAATAAACTATATTTCTTCTTTTTCTTTTTTTCATTTTTGATAAAGGTTTAAGATTTTTCTTTAGATCTTTGAGGCATTATCTATCAAGCCCATACCCAAAAGATATACTAGAGACACACATATTGTTGGCAATCACATGGTCAAAGTGAAAAATCTTTTAAAATTAGCAACTCATTTTTAATCCACTATCTGAAATAACTAAGATGATGGCAGACATAGTTGCAATACTCCTGAAGACATCTGAACTGGGATCCATCCCTCTGGATCAGAAGCCCACTACAGCACTGACACACTGTTCTCTCCCAGTGAGAGGAGTCAGCTCTCTGCTGGGATTTGCCCACTTTGGGCTTACTCTAGTGTAGTTAAGACAAAGGCCCATAATATCTTTAAAATAGAAGCTTACACTTCAGGATATGTTTGCAATTAGACTGCCTTGAATCCACACATACATGCATACCAAAATATTGTAAACACTTTGCAATACCATTACAGCACATCCTCAAGTTTCATTTGCAAAGCTTTTAACAGATGGCAAATAGAACAGACTGTAAACTTATAACCAGTTACATGCATTATATATTCTGAACTGTAGCTTAATTATGCCTGTTACAGGACAGAGCCCCTTGGTTTTTTTAATATAAATTTTAATGCAGAATCCATATGATAGCATTCTGGGTCATTCTGGCAGAAAATTGGTTATTAAAGATCATGAAAAGACAAATTTTATAATATTGCCATTGAAACAGATTGTATCCATATTTTTAATAAAAAATCTTCTTAATAGAAAATGTTCATAAGGATGGTAATTTTTATATCATCAGGCTTGCCTGCAGCTGTCAACTAACCAACTGATCATTAACTGCTAATACAGATTTATTTCATTATGATTTTGGCTAGTTAATAAGATAGACAAAATAGGCCTAACTGCAAAAATCATTTGCTTTTATTTTTTTCTTTCCCATTTAGAGAATTTGGGCTAGCACACAGAAAATATCTCTGTGTACAACTTTAATAAAAATCAGTGCTGCCAAGCAAGTTGCTCCTATTTGCCTGGGGACCTCAAGTACTCTGCTAGGGACACCAAAAACTAATACCAGTGGCTGATCCCTTGTCTTTGTGTAAGTATTTATATTACAGTGAGTATCCACAAATTCTTTATAAGAAATCCACAGCAAGTCCCTTTTCTGAACAGGGGTACATCACATTTGGTAAAAAGCTTTGGGCCAGGTTTTGATAATACCTTGCTTCTTTTTCACTGTCCTACAGCACATTAGGAAACAGTAAAAGTTGGCAGAGTAAGCTCAGCTGATCCTTTAAAGACTGAAGGCATCTGATTCAAACCAAGGGCTGCAATTCAAGTCAGCTGCTTTACAAAGAAGTGTGTGGAGCTCTGCATCCTTCCTCATTTCATTTTTAGGTAACCTTTTGTTAAGCCTTGCCTCAAGCCTCCCCAGAGGCTGCTGGAGAACACTGCTGGAGAACAGTGATTCTATAAAAGATTCCTCAGGCACTGAGCCTAGAACTCAGAACTGAATTAGATAATAAATCAAAATGAGTGTATTTCAAATCCCTGGCCTCAATTCTTCAGGACACTACACTGTGGTTGAGTTCTGTGTAATTTCTGTGTCAGCCCTAGAAAGCTCAGCACCGTGACAGCTAAAATTAAAGAAGCAGTGGATGCCCACAGATGGGATGTTATTTGGAACAAATAAAGATGGGCAAACATGCACTTTTTGCCTCTACAGTAGATTAGAAAAATGTTAAGAGCAAGCATACCAGGCAGTGCCATGGTGATAAAACTGTGATGGCAAGGAACAAAATATTCTGCAATATGTCATCCTCCCATTGAACTTCCACCTAAAGCCATGTATTTTTCATATTAATAAGGTGCTTTGAGAGTAGATTTTCTAGACATGGAAGTGCATCTCCTTGATGCACTGCTCTTAATTCTGTAGCATCTGAGTGCCTACCATTGATTTTACCCAGCAGAAGAGCACTCAGGTTTGTCTCCTTTAATTGAAAAAGAGAGATGAGACAGAGCTCAGAATATCTTGTTGAAGTCTCATGGAGAATCATTTAGGAGGGGACACTTTTATTTGTTTGTTTGTTTTCTTGATAGTTTCTCCATTAAAATTACTATAGCATCACTTCGATTAAACCCACAGACAGCTCTGCTAAAATTAGCACTGGCCATGTAAATGTCAACCCAGTATAATTAGGTCTGTTTTCTCCTATTATCCTCAGAATCTGGAAAGGGCAACCTCCAAAATATTCATACAGAGCAGCTGCTGCTGGGGAATTATTGCTAATTCCTTCTCAAAGAACTCATCCAGAAAAAGAGAATTGATGTCAGATAGTAAAGAGTGAGATATTGCCAGCACACCAGTATCTGAAATGCATAAAAAAAAAAAAAAAGTCAGGCCTAGGTATTCTCAATTTATTTTCTTCTGCTAGAAGAGATAAAATCCTGGGTCACGTATGAAAACTAAGATCTTTTATAGCAGATCTCCCAGAAGTGTTTCACTGCTAAATCCCAAGAGTTTAATAAAGAATAGACAACATTTCTGCCTTGAGTCTTATTAAGGGTGGGTTTTTGATTGCATCTTTTTCTTTTTTTTTTTTAGTTCTTCCAATGAGGCTGCTTGAATTTTTTATTCCTTTTCATTAAAACATGATCACAATCCCTTGCTATGGATTCTAATTAAAAAACTGTGAGAGTAGCAGCCTGTGTTAGTTTTGCTGCATCAGTATTATAATTATTCAGTCTCAACGAGTAAATGTAAATAAAATTTTCTGAATTGGCACTCACTATACAACAGCCAACAGCATCCATCTGTGGAAGACATTCAAAACTTGACTGGACATGGTCCTGGACAACCTGTTGGAGATGACCCTGCTTGAGCCAGGGAGGGATTGGACAGACAAGATGATCTCAAGAGGGTCCTTACTGCGTAAACAGTTCTGTGATTCTGCAATTCTGAGGTCATGACAGATCACTAGGCTTTGTTTTGTTTCTGGCTTTAAGAATTCATATAAAATACATCCTTTTTTGTAAAACCAAACACAGATACTTTTCTCAGTGAATTGCAGGTGATATCAAAAACAGGGCACCCTTCAAAGGGAAAGCACGAAGGCAGAACAAGAGATCACCCTGACATAACAATTAGATTTTGAGTACAGTTAAAGGCAAAGAAGCAGGATACTCCTGTTTGCATCTTACCTGGGATGAATAAAGTGGAACATAATGCACTGCAAGTTATTAGAAGTTCTATACAAAAAAGTAAGTAAAAGAACTAATAAAAATAACCATGCAAAACGCCAAAAATTAAATTAGTCTCGTCCTATGTTTTAATATTTACATCACCATTTTCCTTCCTTTAGTAAAGTTCATTTAGGTAGGCGGGATGCAAGAGAGGTTCCTTTCACAGATGGTCCACAATGATTGCATTTCTAGGGGACTATCTGCTCATGAATTATGGATACTTACACCAAGAGGTAGAGCTGTGTTCTCCCTTTCCTCTGGCAACTTCACAAAATCCCAGAAGACTTAAAGTTGGAAGGGACCTCTGACAGACAAATGGCCCAACACCCTTCTCCAAGCAGAGTCACCTACTTGGACCATGTCCAAAAAGGCTCTGGATATCTCCAAGGCTGGAGACTCTAATTTTTCTGGGCAACCTGTTCCAGTGCTCAATCACCCTCACAGTAAAAAAAGCATTCCCTTTGCTCAGATGAGAATTTCCATGTTGCCTGTCACCACTGAAAAGAACCTTTTCCCATCCTTTTTGCACCCTTCTTTCTGGTACTTATACAGAAGAATAAAATCCCTCTGAGTTGATGAATTACTTAGTTGTAAAAGTTAAGTCATGAATATGCAGCTCAGATGCTAATAAACAATTTCACAAATGACTGGCTAAAAGTTTGTAAGTTTCTTTAAGAAAGAAATGGCACAAAGAAAGGCTTCACAACATCACTACCATATGCACACAATAAAATGTATTAGAGCATGTTTGTAAGATTTGTTCACCATTTTATGGATCTTGTGTTAATACAATTTTGCATACTTCTGGCACAGACTTTCTGGATTATTTAATTAAGAGATTTCATTTAGAATAATTTATTTCTGGTACAAAATAATGGATACAAGTTAAACGTTTGCTATTTAGATTAAAATAAATGGATTGAGAACAGGGCTCAGTAATTAAATATGTTGTTTCATTTAATGCAATTTATTTTGTTTTTAAATAAAGCATGTCTAAAAGGCCCAGTATAAGGTTTTCTTTCCATTTATGAAATTATCCTTCTCTAACTAATAGCTTACAGTGCAGTTTCAGTAAAAAACAAAACAATTATTTTGACAGAAACACTTATTTTTTTTTATTTATTTATTCTTGAAGTGCAGTAACAACTCTGCTTACAATGGCTAAGCACAGTGAGGAAAAAAATTTGCTCAGTACAGTAATTCACTTCTCTGGTGATAACCAAAACAAGCAAAATTATACTTAAGATCTTTAACTCTGAGAAAACTTAAAAAAATACATGTAACAGATCACGAAAATCACATTCTCTTATAGAGAATAAACAGAAAAGTTTTTTAACCCCGAATATCACTTCCCTATCACATCTGACTATAAATTTTGATGTAATAGTCTTCTGCAGCAATATACAAATCATGTAAAATCCTAAACTGATTCATCACAGATCATCCTTCTTGTTTCTGAAACTCTGGGACCTGCAGCTTTGACTTTGGGTAGGTATTAAAGGCCTGTCTAAAAAATAAACAACAACAAAAAAATAGACCAACATTCATATAGGTGCCACATTCAATTATACTTTACATCTCTGCTGTTACCTTATGCATTTGTATTGACACCATGGGATATCTTTGCAATTTCCCTTCAGAGGTGCTGGGGTGATGGGCTTGGGGTTCATTTTACAGAAATCCGGTCAGGCAGCACACGAGGAAAGACACATCCATATGAAGGATATGAGAACAGCAAAGAAGCAAGGCTGAACCGAGCAGTGCAGAGCAAAACGAGGCAAATGTCAGAGAAGGAAAAATCATTGTAAAGACAGGGAATAGTTCAGCAATAGGGATGAAAAAATGAACAAACAAAGCACCAGAGGAATAAGCAAAAGGGTAACAGGCATAGACAGCAACTTGCAAAATGAAGCCACAGCAGAGAGAGAGCAGAATGTGTGGAGGAGGCCTTACATTAAAGTCATTTGGCAGAGGCAATGCCAAATAGATATGAGTAAAGAGTGAAGAATACTCAGGAAAGAAAGTAGTAAGTTTTCTATTTATCCTACAGTCCAACAGTTGTTCTAAAACTTCATGGCCATTTCTCTTGCTTTTTCCTTCCAAATCTACTTTTTTCCCCCAATAATCTGACAGATGGTAGGTCTACCCATCCTCCTTTGACCAGTTCATACATTTAAAAATTGTTTATCATCCTTATTCTCCTGATGACAACTTTATATTGATAAATTTCTGTAGATCATCCTGGCACCCAAAACCTAAAGGTCTGCAACACAGTAATGTCCTAGATCCAGAGTCACTGAAAGCAGGAAGCAAACTTCAAAGTCAAAGATGCAAAACCTCTTTGAAATCAGCACTGTAAAATATACAATACTACACCTCTTCTCTGAGTGATTCTATTTGTGACAGACTAAACAGAAAATAAAAACTCAGTTACTCAATTAGGCAAATTTTCCATTCCTTAGCTAAATATTCATTTTGGTTCTGCACACTTTTAAGTATACTTGACATTCTCAAGAGAGATTAATTGACAAGTAGTTACATAGAAGAAAGACCAGAAACTCACTGTGGATGGAGGGTGCTGAGCTCAGTGGAGGGAAGGATGGCCATATTTTTTAAAAACAGGATCTTACATTCTCTACTTCAGAATAGAAAAACTACACCCACTCAACCTCTCTGCCCCTCTGCTATCGTGAGTTAGTTATACAACGTGTGTGTATAACAAAACACTCTACCAGCAAAACCTGCCTAAAATCTCAACTAAGTAGAAAATAACATAAATATATGGAAAATGCAAGAGCCACACAAGAAATGGCATATGCTTCTTAAACAAGTGTGACTTTTAATTTAGTGTCCAGCCAAAAAAACCCCACCAAACTTTGCCCTTTCTCTCTTAAGAAAAGTTCATGTTACCCTAAGATAAAGTACTAGCAAGTAAATTAAGACTATGACAGCTTCCCTATTTCTTAATCTTTGTCTAGATTGAAACATAACGAAAGTGTCTTGAGTTCATGGCTGAAAGGAAACTGTAATTGCTTCAGTTGAGATGTAATTGAATTTCTGACATATGTCAAATATCTGATTACTTTTGACAGATGTATTTTTACTTTCATTTTAAACTTCATGGATATACGTATCTCTTAGTCTGATCTCTGAAAGCACAGTCAACTTCTGAAGCTATGGCAGATTTTAATCAAAATCTGCAAAGTGTTGTGAAATCACTAATGATACCAGTGCTGTTACATCCTTCTACTTGTTACATACAACCAAAAATTGTACTGCTTGCTACAAGCATCCAGAAGACATATCACACTTCATACAGTAACTGGAAACAGTGTGACTGTGAGTCACATTTTTATATATATATATATACATATCTCGAGTTATGCATTTTCATAATCCTGGTAAGTACACTCTTCGTCATTTGAGGTTTACAGGTTTCTGTAGTAAAGCAGAATTAAGCTCTGCACTTTTGGGTTTTTTTGGTTTCTTAGTGCTCAAGAAGATAGATAAAGATGGTAAGAGGAATCCCTCTTTAAAAGTAACATTTTCTCATTAATTTGACTTGTGTCATAAAACAGTGAATCACAGAACCCACAATATGCTACGTGTATTCCATAGCTATGAACAATAGTATGATTGTAAGTGGACTAACAGTAACTTTTTCTTAGCCTGTCAAATTAGGCAAATATTTTTTCTTGCTCCACTTATGTATCCTTTTGACCCACTCTGTTTTGTGCGCAACATGCTAAAACCCAACATGTGGCAATGCCAGCCTCAGTGTTAAACCACAACACTTGTCAGCAGGTAATCTCCAGATTCCAAAATTCTGAAGAAATTAGTTACACTTATTATTCCACCTGAAAATAAAAGAAATCAGACTTAAATGGGAATATATGATCAAGCTCCTACCTACAAAGCAGAAGAGCACATAAAATACAAAAGAAAATTTTATAATTCATTAAAACTCCTTAGGCAGAGCACCAGTTTTTAGAGCTGCAGGTTCAGTCTTTAACTATTCTAAAAGTTGGCCCCTTAAATGAAACTTTTCTCTTGTTCACACAGCTTTTCAGATAGAGTTCTTTTTCTTTGTCCTTATAGGTAAAATCTTCAAAGGTCAGCCAGGATATTGCTACAGTGCAACTGAAGCACTTGAGGCTTAGCTAGGAGCTGATGTTTGAGGGAAAGTGGACTTAACACAGAAATAGCCTAAGACATTAACAACAGCAGCAATAGACAACTCGATACTTAAACCAAGCATTCTTTTCCTCCTAATACCAGCTACAAGTTCAAGATGTTCAAGATGTTTCCTGTGGTCTATGGAAGTGAAAAAGAAAAGATAAAAATCATGTGCTCTGAAAACAAGGTTGCAGGACTCAACTCATAAAACTTTATGTAGGAAAAGAAAATCCCTGAGAGCAGACAAAGAACCTTTTTTTTTTTTCTTCTTCTTTTTTTTTTAAATTTATTAGGGTGCCATTTTGATTATTTCCTTGGTCAGGAGAAAATGCAGTCAAACAATAGCCTGGGTGTCACTGCTGTTGGATTTTATCTTAATTTTAGGAATGAGTACTGACTTGACTGCAGTGGCCTCATACAGAGGCCAGCAATCATATCTCTAGGATGACAATTTATAGAATACATTTATGTTCTGACTGCTCTCACTGACATGCAAAACCTGCTCCAGAGTTTATCAAGACTATCACAGAACAATAATTTGTCCCTAGAGGAAGTACAGAAAAAAACTATCAGCAATATTTTCTAGCAAGCAACTCTGTTGAGCTGTCAAGTGCCTTCCTACTTCAGAGACATTTTTGATTTTTATGGACAAACTGGTAACTCACATTGACTTGTTCTTTTCTCAACAAGTAATGATTTTTGACAGAATCCATTTTTTCAAACTCTGAAAATCCACGTCTACACAATACCATCTTTTATTGTCAGTGTGATCTCACATGCTGATTATGTACATCCCTGCTACTCAATCATTACATCATGTTAGGACACATCAGTTTAGAAATATCCAGAAATATTTCAACCCCGCTACAAAGATCTGGGAGTTGCTGGATCAGTGAATGTGACACACAGCTACTCACCCATCAGACTCACGTACAGCTACAGATCATATTTCAATTTCGTTAAGATTTCATTCAAGTATCACAATATTTTATCCCTTGAATTTGTGTGGTTAATATGATAATTATTACAATTCTCCTGGTTCCCTGAGGGGTAGTTGAAATGTGGCATGAGGTTTCAGCCGTAAGGACAATTATCAGTTCATGGCAGGGTACCGTGTGTTAACTCCTGTTGTGTGAACAAGGTTAAAATCACCCCTGTAGCTGTAATTTAGAGCAAACTCTAATCAGTATTCCAAAAATCCAATAAATATATGAGCTGGTGACCTCTGAAATTCAGAAATTATTATAGGGGGATACGCTTGAGGACCTCAAGAAAAAGAACAAAATTCTTAGCAGTAAACAGATAGGAAATGAACTAGATTAAAAAACAAATAAAATGAAGCTAAAAGTGGGAATTCATATTAAGAAGTTCTGGAAGGGATCAAGGACCCAAATAACTTGATAGTGTCAGGATGATTCTGAATCATAATGACACAGAAGACAGGCTTTGGATGACACAGTGGTAATTGGGAGCTGCAGTGTTTCTGAACCGGGGCGGCTGCTGCAGATCCCATACCTCTGTGTGGATTCAGAAATGGAAATCATACACAATCAGCCACAATTCAGGAGGCAAGATGACTACTTCATTTCCACATGAAACGCAAAACAAATGTCTAAAATTTAACTTTTACTTATTTTCTTGCAAAAACTGCTTGAGTTCCCAGTAAGAGACCAGTTGCCTTTTGATTCAGGGAGGAAAAAAACTGATCATTTCTGATTCTTTTCTAAAATTTAGTTAAAATACAGCAGTAGATAAAACTACAATACCTTTCTGGAATAGAAAGGAGACATTTTAGGTCAGTAACTGTAAATTCCACTGACAATAACTTGTGGTGAGATAACTGGGAATGAAAATTTTCATGCAAGTAACTTAATCAACCAAGATAATCCATTTTAAATCTGTCAAAACAAGAAGCTGCCAGCCTTCAAATCTAAGACTTTTTTTCTCTCCATATGGTTTAGGCTCTAAAGCAGCTTAAGGCATAAGTGATTTGCAGTCAAACACTGAACAAATGTAGGGACAAATGCATTTCCCAATAGCTGTTTGTCATAGGTGTCAACTGAAGAAAAGGCAGAGGAAAAAATTCCTGTGTGTAAAGATGACAAGGAACAGATCTTTACAAACTGTCATTTGGTATCAACCAAAAGGAACAAAAATTAAAAGTTTATTTTCTGATACACGGCAGCAAGGAGCTTGAGAAGAGTGGAAAAAAGAGTTAAAAAATAGTAGTTCATTTTCCTACAAGCTATAGCTTTTTCTGATTGAATATATTTCATCTCAAAATTTAATTTCATTTTTAGACATCTTCCTTTTGTATATAGACTAATGACTGAAAAACTTAAAATGCTGACTCTTTAGAGGCTGCAATAGTAAAGAAAAGAAAGCTTGTACAGTTTGCACCTGTTGATGGTACTTGACTCCTTGACCCTGTTTTCATCCTGATGTAGTAAAAGAGTAAGAAAAAATATATAATGGAAATTCTGAAAATGTTAATTCAGAAACTTCAAAGTATTTTTTGTCATTTTGGGTTGTATTAATAAAAGCATGTTTAAAGCATATTCACTCATCCAGAACTCTGCAGAGATCTTTTTTTCGTTTTTTCACTGATAAACATTTCAGTCATTATGATCACCTAACTTGACTTAAATACATACGATTTCTCAGAAAACTCATTTAAAAAAAACAAGGTTCAGTCTCAATAACTCTTCTTGAACAAGAGAATTCAATTAGAAAAAAACACAGCCACTTGATTTAAAACTTGTCAGCGATAGTGAATCTTCTACGTTTCACTGAGAATTGTTCTGAGAGTTAATTACGCTCATTGTTAAAAACAGGTTTCACTTTTAATTTGTCTACTGAATAACACTGACTTGTTTTCAGTCCCTGCTTTTTTCTGTGACAGGGAATGCTTCATCACCAACATTCTGGTTTTTAGAGAGGTAAAACAAATGAATTGCCACCAAAATTCTTCTTGGTCAGCTAAATAATTTGGGATCACTGAATCTCTCACTCTCATCTTGAATCATTTAAACATGCATGTAACTACAAAGATGAACAACTGCAGAAGGCAACCCAGGCAACATTGTACACCAAATGGAAGGACTCTAGAAGTAAATAGGCTTCAAGAAGTCTGAAAAAAACCTCTGTATTTCTTCAATCAGTAAGATTGGTACCAAAAAGTAGAGGTACCAGAAAGCAGGAAAAAAAAGGCATTTCAACTGAATTCAGAGTTGGAAGAACTGGGTAAATCTGTAGATAAAAGAAAGAAAAATAACATAAAAATTAATTCTTGATTTGGAAAAGGGATAAATCAGTAAGAAGAAAAGACTAATAGGATATAGCTTATGATTTTACATCTGAAGGGATGTAAAGTAAGCTGGAAAGATAAGGATTATCCAAAATTCCCTCAACAGCTACTGACAAGATATTATATTGTGTAGTGTCATGTGCTATTATGTGTGATAAAACTGATTTACTTGTTTGTGCATGTAGAAAATGTGTTGTTCACACAGGTCTGAATACCAGTTCTTTTCTGCAACTGAATTCTTATTTTCCTATTTAATGGAAAAGAGAAAATTGTGTACAATGGCTAGAAAAAAAGAAATTGGAACAGCCCCTAAGGGGACAGCATGCAATTCAGGTTGTGGCTTCTGCTGGTTGTACATAGCAGAGGTAATAAAAAAGGTAACAAACCTCAGGGATCAGCTGACATTACTGGCACGCATTGTGAAAAAGGCAGGGCTACCTGTAATTAATAGATATCAATCTTTATGGGCATATAACCTTCGTTTTATCTTAGTATCTTTCTCAAGGAGAAGACTACTTAATTTATAAGGGATTTTCAGTGCTTGTGAAGCAATCAGATAAAAGACAATTCAACATCAGAAATTGTTGCAATACTATAGTTTTCACTTCAATGTACAAAACATTCTTACAACAAAAGCAGGCAAACGAGGCAATCAAAAAACATGATCTGCATTCCTTAAGTTCATCTATTACAAAAAACCTCTCATGTTAACTAGACTGAATTTCACACCCTAAAGAGGCAGTTAATAGTTCCAATTTAGAGATAAAAGAAACAGTCACATCACAAAGTTTCACAGACTTCTTGATGATTGCATGGGATAGTTTTCATTCTAAGTCTCCTTTTGGACTTTGTATGCAAATTGTTTTCCCAATGCTTCACCAAATGATTATGAGAAAAGAGGATCTGCTTACCTTTCAAGCCTCTGGGTTTTATTTTGTAACAACTATGGCTTTAGTAGGGAAAACCTTTATTACACCTATACCATTTGTTTCCCTGGTTTAAAATCAATAAAATGCTAAATTCCTCTTCTCAAGTAAGAGAAGATTTGTGAAAATAAAATTATCAAGATGTGAATGCGGAAAGTATTTAAGGTTCAGTGCAGTTTCATTACACACCTAAATTTCAGAGGTTTTAACTATTTTTGCAAACACAGGTTTTACATAATGTAGCATATTAACAGTAAAATGAGTCAAATCCTTGAACATAAACTACTCATGGTATAAATAATGTCCTAGCAAAAGGAGTCTGAGAAAGTAAAACACCCTTCCAATGCTCTCATGACCCTTTGAATGTGCTGCTATCTCAAAAGATGGCATTACTGTGCAAAGAAGCAAGCTTAATTTCCCTCCACTCAGCAGAAGACGATACTAGACAAGTGACTATGAGTGTAATAAAGCATCTTATGTACATTGTTAACATAAACTTTGATGTGCGATGAAGAATTTTGTGCTGCATGCTTCAGTGGCTGTGAGGTATTACTCCTTGTTATAGTAAAGGTCACGATTCAAACACACTTCAGCTTTTTGCAATGTAAGTCCTGGTTCTGCATTCCTCTAAGAATACACAAATGATGTTCTGTACTTAACACCAAAATCCTCTCTGCTGACTTACATACTATGGCTTATGAGCATCACATTGAAATAAAGAATAAGCATCACATTCAAATAAAGGCAATTTGGGTTACAGTTACAGCACATCCTTGACTTTCACACACAGCAGACACAGCAGGAGTGCCCACATTCTCTTTTTCCTGTGTTATTTTGGGGCCTGGGTGGGTTTTTTGAGCTTGGTATCACCGACGAATTTAAAGAAATAAATATTGCTTAAAACTAAATATTATTGTAAGACTCAAGATTGTTACTAATGTTGATGACCGAATGCATCAACCTGATCTTCAGGTAAACAGGAAGTATTTCACATAAATGTTGTAAAAGCTGAAAGTAAGATCCTGTGTGCATCATAAAAGGTAGAAGAGAAAGATAAATAAATTTTTGCTGAGACTTACACGAAGAGAAAAGAGGTACTAGTGATATGCATTCTTTTTGCAAATACACTCAGGCAGGTACAGTCCCAATGACTTTATCAAATCAAAACAGGCCCTGCCTAGTCATTCAGGCTTTGTGACAGAAAAGTAAATCAGGGAATCCAAATTCCCCCCGGTAACTGGGAGATGTCAATTTTTAATGAGAATGTGAACAATTCATTATCTTTCCCATAAAAAATATTTTGAATAATTTCTTAATCTTAGTAATAGTACGACAAAATATCTAGGGAAGAATGAAAGCAGCAGAGTACGAAGGATATGATGTTCATTCTAATTAAATTATTCCCTTCTTTCAGAGAAAAGCTTTAAAGACCCCATTTGGCAAGAACTGGAGCTACAGCATTATTGGTCCTGGTTGTATCTTAAAGGCAAGGAGAAATATCTAATTTTGAGGTGAACATATAGATTATGGACATACTATAGTATTTATCAAAACAATTAGCCACACAAATAATCCCACCTCTGTTCACACCACAGCAGTTAGAATACATGACTAAAATACACATTTACATTTCCTGTAATTACAGTGCAAGTGAGGCAGATGTTTAAATTTAAATTCTTTGCTATCTGGGGATTGTCTTACCTACCTGAAATTCAACAGATTCAAATATGCTACTGAGCCAAGGACTGAGCAAACCAAATGCATCTTTCCTCTAATGAATAATCTGACTTGTGACTCCAACTGCTAGCACCTATTATTTCAATTAACCACATATCCTACCACAAAGCCAAACATATTATTTGTGTGTGTATAAAATTTATTATGGGATGTCTAGGGGAGAGAATACAAACCCTCTTAAATGTTAAACCTCCTCATTCAGCAGGATCTTTTCTGCTACTTGTAAAAGATGTTGGATCTAGCCATCATGTACAGTGCTAAACTAAAGCTCAGACAACACAGACTTCACCAAGGAGTAAATGCACATCTGCATGACCAGCACACTCTGACAGCTTTCCTAACCAAGTCAAACAACTAGTCCTGACAACTCTGTGACTAAAATAAAAAAATTTTAAAAAATTAAAAATTAAAAAGTTTTAAAAAACCCCTGTGGATACTGAAATGCTGCTGGCAGATGAATTTTCCAGCTTGCATTAATTCTTTGAGAACCTTTCCTTTCTCACGCAAGCTATGAAAACAGTACGATAGTTTATCCAGACGATATTCACATCTGGTGTTTTGTTAAGTTCTGTTTATGGTACACTGAGAAATGTTTTACCATGGATGTGATAGAACCTAAACCAATCACGCTAGGAGGAGTGTGAACATTGTCCAATCGCTTTATGGAACTAGACTATATAAAAATGATTGTAAAATTAATAAATAATTAATTCTTTTGCTGGATTTGATGTTGCTGCATCTCTCAGTTCCTGGCTCTACAGCGACAAACGCCTGTTTCTCTTTCAATTCCTTGCTGACTGCAATTCAGATTGAGATTTCATGTAATTACAACTCAGAACATTTTCAGACAGCAACAGAAATATGTATCTATTGAAGTGTTGTAGAACTCTGAGTAGAGAAGGTAGATGAAGGAATTCATAGAACTGTGTAGAAGCAGGTTAATTGTTTGGCAGGACAATCATACAATGATTTGATTGTATAAATTTGACTTGTGTGATTGGGTTTTGCACAAACACAAGACTGAAAAAGAGACACTCTTGTGTAACACACCTGGGTCTGTGCTACATTGCACTGCACTCCAAAAGAGACTCCAGACACATTCTGCTGTTCACAGTTACAGAGAGGACCACGGGTTTGCAAAGAAGTCTTACCCTTATCTTCTAAATACCTGTGCCCAGTGACCCCTCACACTGCACTGGAGCCTGGATTTCTAAGAACATCTGATGCTACTTGGAATGAGGAAAAAAAAGTCAGGAACAGGGACCATCATAGATATGTAAAAAGCTTAACATTTGGAAAAAAGACCTTTAAAATCAAGCTGAAGAACACAATGCTCTGCAAGCCAAATTCTGATTATGAAAAACCTGAACGGTTCACGGACTTTAAAGTCTGCACCACTACATTGAGAATTCTGTTACCACTGTGGGTAAAAATTGCTGTTTAACTACTGAATGCATATTATATATAAATAAATATATGTATAGCTATAATTTTACTTTCTCTTAGCTTTTTTCTTATACTTGAGGCCCATTCTTCACTGACTAAAAGAAAAAAAAAAATCAAGGAAAACATTTGACAAAAAAAGTTCTAGAAAAACTCAGTATATGAAAAAAAGAATATTAATTCAGCAGTGCAATTATCAAGCACTCCTAAGGCATAAAACTTCAAGGTTGGAAGATCAGTTTCAATAATGCCTTCTAGCATTTATGCTTTAAAATAAAATCTGTGCCCTGGACAGTTACATAATAAGGTACCTTTAAGTTGTCTTTCTCTCCTGGAAAGTATTACAGCAATTAAAACAACCGAAAAACAAAAAAAAAAAAAAGACAGCTCAAACCAACCAGCTCTTCTTTCCCTCAAACCCTCAGACCTACTTTTGAAAAGCTTAAAATTTTATCGTGATCTTCCATTCCAAATGTTCTTATAGAAAAGGTTCAATTTCTTTCCCACACACACCCCACCTCCTCATTTAAAAATGTTAAGGGAATATTTTCAAGAATTCCAAAATTGTTTTCAATCTCTATAGGAAAAAAAAAAAACAACTCTGTTATTGTTCCAAATTTCCATACATTCTTTCTATTAATGCCAATGCCAGTAGGATGAGGGTGGGTTTTTGGTTGTTTCTTTCATTTTCGCTCTTCTATCCTCTCTCAGTAAGGTTAGACGTGCATCTCCAACATACCGTCAATTTTTCCCAGAACTCAACGGCTGGATAGACAAGGAAAGTCAACTTCGAAACACAAAAGAAGAAAAGCTACAGCAAAATCAACAATTTTAGTTCTCAGTCACCAAATTAGCTAGTTGAGGGCAGGAGGGAAAACTCGTCTTCACTGTATGTTTGGGGTCCAGCACGGATGTGGAAGGGTCTTGCACAGATGAATTAATGGGAGGCAGAGATGTCATTGTTCCAAGAGCAGAGGAGGACAGGGAAAATGGAAACAAAACAGACATCTTGAAAACCAAGCCTCTTAATTTCTGCTCAAGAAACGACTGCTCGATGCTGCTGGTAATTTCCCCACTGTGCATGTGCTGCTGGAAACAAAAGATTAGTGCAGATAATTTTTTATAGCCAATTTAGAGCTAGACATAGATTTACTGAGTAATTTACAGGATGAAACAAATTTGTGTCTCCGGAGTTTTCACTGGGTTTATTACCTAAACAGGTGAAGGCTAGAAGCAAGAATCAGGAAGAAGGGAAGAATTAAGCACTTCTGTCTTATTCAAGGGCACATCCTGACTCCATCTTGTCCATCCACAGCTGTTATCAAATAGATTAGCAGCAATATGCTATTCTAAGTCAAAATTAATAATCTTTTCATTTTCTAGTTCTATTGAAATTGAAGGAGATAACTTCTTATCAAATTATAAAACAGAGCAGATATTTTTAAATAGAGAAATAGGCCAAGATAATGTGAAATAACAGCCTCCCTTGAGGCTGATTTGCATAGTTTAAATGCTCTGAAGTACCGTACTCTGGATGCTCAGTAACAAATCATGATATTCTGAAGGAAGCCTACTGCAGAGCCTAGCTAAAATCTGTGAGGCAATTATAGCCTGAAAATCTGTTTCTCATGATAAATCCACATGGGAAGTCTTATGTGGATCTGCGTGAGACTATGCAAAATCTGTATTTCTGCTATCTCCCTGTCTTTTATTTGCGTCCTGAATATCTTTTTTCTTCTCTCTTCTATTGCAACATCAGGAGAACACGCTGAAATAAACATTTCCTTACACAGTCAAGGGAATGTACTGTTCTACTCCTGCAACTCACAGGATTGTTTTTAAGAGAACAGTAATGGAGAATTTTTGGGTATTGTTACAGTGCTGCCTTTTGCTTAACTTCAAGTTATTTCACTAGAATGGATTCCTGGCAAACACATATAAAGATATCAACAGCATATACTCTGTAAAGGAAGTAAAATTCAAAGGTAAAAAGAAGGCATATAACAGGCCAAATAAACATATATAAAATATGTGTGGCCTGAAGAGATCGCAGACAAGTACAAAGAAAAATCTTTAAGCTTTATCCTTCTTTATATTAGAAGACACAAGTACCTTAAAATGTGACACAAAAGTTTCCCTACTGATTTTCTCAACGTGAGGAGAACCTCAGGTATGCTGTGGCTTTAGAGAGCTCTCCAAGGTTTTCCATGCTGACAGCAGAGACAACCAGCACTCAGGAATGCCACCAGCTTGAACTCATTGATTTTGTCAGCACGCTTCTCTGGAGGTAAATATGGCTTAGACCACATCATTTGTGCTGTCACATCCCAGGACTGAGTACTGACACCCTCTCCAAAAAAGCCCGTTTCTCTGTCAGCTGTAACATGAGGACACTGCTCTTTCAGAATAGTTTCACAGGGTTGAGAGAGCCAAGCCAGGGTGATTCTGCAATCAGGAAAATGCCATGTGCATGGATTAGGCAGGGATCCCATGCCTTCCTTTCTGCTGGAAATTTCACAAAGCAAATCTACATCTGTACAAGCTTCCAAGTACCATGATAGTACATCAAAGAAAAGAGAACATGGGAAAATGCCAGCTGGAGGTTTAAACAAGGAACAGCCATACAGGCAGATACTCAAATAGGGCCAGGAAGGGAAATCATTGTCTTGATAGTGTTCAATAAGGCTATTTTGTGGGGAACATAAACAGCAATTTCTTCAAAAGCACATGTAATCTTTCAAGTAGCAGTTCAGCTGTCTGTGACACAGAGTCTAACTAGGTACAGCAGAGCACCACAACTTTGGATTGATTCTACTGAGGGAAGTCATAAGGTGTGAGAAAATACGTAAGAAAGTTAAAACATAGAACGGTAGTAACAACTGAACAACTCAGTAAAAAAGTTCTGAAGTGAAAAGCCATAAATAATCTATGGAAAGAAAACAAAGAAACAGAAGGTGGCAACCCAGCAGTATCAGGGCTGACCCATTCCAAGACAAAGGCTGACCCGTCCTCAAATGACTAATGACAACCTGGGTAGCAAAGATACATCCCGTGCCTCATTGGGAATACTGATCATGGTAATACCTAACCTAGCAGTGTGTTAGTCCTGGTTACCTACTGCATGTATCAGACCATAAAACAAATCTGTGTATTCTGAAATCACACAAATCCTACTTGCAAAGTCTCTCTGTACACAGCAAAAGATGCCTACGCCAAAAGAGATCCCAAGAGGAAGGAATCTCACATGCTAAGGTGAAGGACAGGTAGGTTTCTCACTCAGAGGACAAATCCAGTGAAGATTGTGTTAAAATATTCTCATGAAGCTCCTGGCTGAATGACCATCAACTCCATGGGACCCTCAACAGCCAGGGACAATCACCAGTCTACAACAGGATATGGCCTGACAGTAAACCTTTCTCTGACAGACTGGTGCTGATGACACATGGACCACAAATCTTTCTACTAGGTAACCAACAGCCAGTAATTCCCCATCTAGATGCAGTCTCCAATCAGCCAGCCTCTGTTCTATATTCACAGAAACATAACAACTAAAGTTAGGCCTGACTTTGTGCACTGAATTGACCCTGAAGTTAATCCTGGACCCTCTCACAAAGCCAGCCCTAACAGCACCTCAGGAGCAGGGACAGAAGAAGTAGTTGGGTGTAAAAAAAATTGAGATGTTAAAGGCAACCTGATCTAGAAAACTGTGCCTCTTCCCAAAAACAATAAATAATGGAGTAGAAGGAAAAGATGAGCTGCAGTCCTGAGAGCTCAAGGAGGAACTACCACCTGGAGCCACTGATGGTTGACTTCAGCAGAACCACTGATGGAAGTTATAAAGTGTAAAATTATTTCTGCTTGTTGTGAGTAAACAAATCCTCATCATAAAATGCAGTTAAAACATGGAAGAGGAAATAAAACTTAGTATTTTCCAACATGTTTTCAAAATAGTCTGCTAGAATGGAGAAATATTTCTCATAGCTCTTTGTTTTTTTTTTTCCTTTTTTCTGGCTCTTCAAGTCATTTTGAGATAATGGAAGCATTATAGAAGAAAGAGAGACAGAGGAACTAAGGGCAACCAGGGCAAACAAGTATGTTAGTTTTGTTGTTTTTTCAGTCTTTGAAAGCAGTAAGAAAAAACAGACTGTCCATGCAAAATTACTGAAAGAAAAAAGCAGATGCAAATAAGAATATAGAATATAGAAATATATTCTAGAATATAGAATATAGAAATATAGAATTCAAGAAGCAAATCTTGAAATCTAATATTTTAGGGAAATGGCCTGAGGACCAGAACAAAATTTATGCCATTTCTTAGGTGAAATTAGTTTAAAAGCCAAATTATCTGTAATCACAGTGGACTGTACATGATATAAAAAGTATGCTAAAATGCTTTCTTAAAGAATGTCGAATAAAATATGAAACTGTAATAGTAACATGCTTCCAAAGAGCATACAAGGAATTTTAGTATCTCAAATTTGATTGCCATCAATTGGTTTTACACTGCAGGCAGCTTTTTGGAAAATGTCTCACTAACATTAAATACCTTTATCAAATATATTTCATCTTTCCTTCCTAAGTGCTCGGCAAAGTTAATAAATACATATATTTTAAACAAAATCGAAGTTAGAAGGAAAAATTAAGGAGTTAATCATGGAGTTCTCCATGGGAAAAGAGATAAACATGATACAGGTGACCTGGCAGCTTAAAATATTGAAGCTTTAAAATATAAAACTTATGCTGAAATATGGAGAGAAGTATCTAAAAAGCAGGTTCAGCCAACTGCCCTGTTTGCTGTTCTTGTTCGATGCCGCACCAAGTGTTACAACAGAAAGGCTTGCTGATCACCCAGAACAGCAGCTAAGCCCTAAAATGCAATGACTGGAGGTTAAATGCAAAATGAGACCACACCTTCACTATGAGGACTGGGTGAAGCAACACAGTTTGTGTTACTGGGCAGCCAGGGCAGGGAAAAAGGATACCCTGCTCTAAGTACTAACTTCACAGCATGGCTAGTATTTTGGATTTCTTGTGAAAGGATGATAAAAAAATGACTCCTAGATTCTTAGACTCACTATTTCTGAATTTCTCCCCTCAGTTTTTAGAGTGAGGAAAAAACAAGTAATTAATTAGTAACAAGCACAGTTTTTTCATAAGCATGAATGCCGCTCATAAAATGATCTTGCAATCATACTCAGCAAGTCTACCAAGAATAATATTTAGTTCCAACAGATTTTTGAAGTATTGTTTTGTTTTTATAGGGAATAATGCTAAGCAGTAACACCTGCATCTCATCTGATTTTCATCTACTGATCACATCATTAAGATATTTCACACATAAAAGATGAGGAAAAAGTACAACTTTTAAAGATTGCTTCACTGCTCTAATATTTCTGTGAAGTGATTGAACTTTCAGATTTACTGTGTACATGAATTAGATTGTTTTGGACAGTTCCTCACTGCTTCCATGGAAAAAAAAAATATATGTAAGGTCATGGCAAAAGTTACAGCCTTTATATATGTCTGTGTAAAATGTTGTGCTGGTTTCAGCTGGGGTAGCGCTAATTTTCTTCCCAGTGGCTGGTATGGGGCAGTGTTTTGGATTTGTGCTGAACACAGTGATGATAATATAGGGACGTTTTTGTTATTGCTGAGTAGGGCTTACATGGATCCAAGGCCTTTCCTGCTTTTCCTGCTGCCACATTGGTGAGGAGACTGGTGTGCATGGGAGACTGGGGTGAGACACAGCCAGGACAGGTGACCCAACCTGACCAAAGGGACATTCCAGACCATGTGACATCATAGATCAGTGTACAAATCTGGGGGAGGAAGAAGGAAGGGGGGGATGTTTGGAGTGATGGTGTTTGTCTGCCCAAGTCACTGATATGTGGGACTGGAGATGGCCGAGCACCTGCCCAACCATGGGAAGCAGTGAATGAATTGCTTGTTTTGCTTTGCTTGTGTGCATGGCTTTAGCTCTCCCTAATAAACTGTCTTTATCTCAACTCACGAGTTTTCCACCTTTTACCCTTCCAATTCTATCCCTAATCCTGCTGCTGGGAGAAGTGAGTGAGTGGCTGCCTGGGGTAAAGCCATGAGAAACGGATATACAGAAAGTGACATGACATCCAGATCAATTCTTACTCCTCCTTTTCTTCTAAATCCTTCTTTTTTGTATCACCTAGAAATGTTTTGAGGCATAGTGAGCTCCCAGAAGAGAAAACAAAAATAGTTCCATGCTGGGAAGTAAGGTCTGCAATATCCTTTACAAAATAAAGCTCCGTCAAGTACACCTACAGAAAAATCATAGTATATGGCAATTTTTTTTGAATGAAATTGTAAACAAGTGATCCTCATGTCATATTTCTAAACCAGGTTTTTAATGCGAGATAGACACTATTTCTTCATGGAAAATGGTATGGCTTATTCTGATATCTATATTAACATGAAACAGATGGTCACATATTTGTGGGGGTATGAGCAAAGAAAATTAATTTCTTTGGTACATAATTGAAGATATGAATAATTTAACTGTGTGTTCTGAAATTACAAAGCATATCTGAGAATTAATCAATAGAAATAATTAGTAGGAAAAATATTTAAAATAGGTACAGAAATCTACTTATCTTTTGTACTTCAGCAATGAATAATTTGAAATTATTAAAATCTGCAATTTCTGTGATAATCCAAATTTTATCATAACACCAGATAAATCAAATAAATCAATTATTATCATATAAAAATAATATATAAATTTTAGTAAAGTTACAGCACTAAAGCAATTAATTCCTTTCATATCCCATCTTAAGTCAGATATGACCAGCAATGACATCTAAAATTTAATTCAGGAAATTAAGCCAAGTAGTTTAATTCTTTCCAGGTAGTTCAAGCCTATAGTTTCTGGGAAAAATTTCATAGGAAAATACAGAAAACAGTACTTTCCAACTAAAAAACTATCTTAAAAAAACCCAGACAAACAGAGTTTTCCACCTACCAAAAAATAAACAATCACCTCCCCAACAAAACAAAAATGAGTTTAGATGACTGACAAGGCTGAAGAGAAACATTAAGTGTATCTAGAATGAAATAATTGTGAACTCAATTTTCTTTTTTGTTTTCTGTTAATTGGGTAAAACATAAAAGTAGTTGCAAATGTCTAACTCATTGATTTTTGGAATTTCTATCCTTTTGTTTCTTCTTAACCAATCCTTCAAACTGCAAACAATTTATTTTAAAAAGAATTTTCTTAGCAATTACATATTTTTCCACTCTAGTACTTCATGTTTCAGGAAACTGTGACTTGTTGCAGGTTAAGCTGATAAAATAAATAGCATTAATAGTTTAAATATAATTTAAGAGTTAAGAAGTTACGTACCTCGTGGATGCTTAAACAGAAGATGAAAAACAGATTTCTTAGTGGTGGACTGGGACAGGACAGATGCACTCAGATGCTGACCCAACAGCACCTCATCTAAAAAAAAAAAAAAATTAAAAATTATTTGTGGAAACTCATTTAGAATTCAAAATTGATGAAACTATTTCCCTAATAAAACAGCTTCACAGACAGAGGTTTCAAAAAAAACATTCTTGAATGGGAGCACATGGCCCCTTTTTCCCCCCGCTGATTAAAGGTCCTCTCAGTATTTCCCTCAATGTGATAAAGTATAGATACAATACGGGTATCTTTTAAACAGAATTAAAATGAAATAACACAGTATCAAGAAAAAACAAGGTTTAAAGTGTTTTCAGTTAAGTGACATCTAGAGATTACAAAAAAACCTTTCCTAAATTAAAAAATCAAGTAGCAGTGAAAGATGATGAAATGTAAGATACACAGGTTCAGGACCAGCAGTACTGACAGAGTTGCAGACAAGAATTGCTTTCTTGTTGGCAAGTTACTGGATCAATCAACAGAACACTTCATAAAGACAGAGGATTTAGACATGATTTAGATTGTTTCACTGATTACTGTCAACGCTGTGGATAAATGAAAAATGAGATAGGAAAAATTGGTTCTTAGTCCAATTTTATAAACAGGTCTTGGAACTGTGCAAGCAGCCAAAAGAAATTCCTTGTAGGAAATATGTTCAGCAGCTAACTCCAAGAACCTGAGACCAAAAGACAGACTATATCTGTATAATATGTCATACGAAAGTGTGGTAACACTGAATGATGAACTGTTGATAGGAAGACAGGATACACAGGACTCATCTAACACCCAGGGAAGACTGTCATTTGGGGTTATGGAAGTAAGTTAAGATAGCTTTAAGAAACAGAATAATGATCAAAGATGGTCAGGAAAGTAAAGAACAGCTCTCTTTCATTATCAAACTTCTTGCTTCTGTTTGAGAAACAGCCTCAAAATTATTTCATCTCAAGAACAAAGTTTTGGGTTTCGGAAGCCAGCTTAGAGGTTCAAAATAAGATTTGCAAATTATGAGGAAATACAAACAGAGTCACAGGGCCCTTTCCAAATATTAAAAGATGGGTGCATAAGAAAAGCCAACACATTCATTTTAATATATCAATAAAACAACTGTATCATCTTCTTTCTTGACATGAGAGACTGCAGTGGCAAAAACATGGCTATAGTAAAATCTTCCTCTATAATGCCAATTATTCTGAAGGAATTATTTTCTATCTTTTTTTCCAGGATGCTAATAAGCTGAATACTGTAAATTTCCCCTACTAGAAGAGTTTTCCAAACTTTAAAATATATGATATTTATTTTTAGCTTATATGCTTCTACATATTCAGCTAAAAAGTAATTTTCACACAACTAGCTAACTAATCTCCCGAGATCTTTTTTTATCTGAAAAATAGCTTCACTGTATGAAATTAAAGGCACTAGGTTATGCTTCATGATGCTTCAAAAATTGCATTTATCAATTCAGAGGTGCAATTATATATGGCACATTATTTTTTTTAATTGGTAGCTAAAATAATGATTTGAATTGTGTCAGAATCAGCACAAAGTGATGTTAGCACTTGTATTCTAAATTGATTAGATGATTGAAAAAAGTATTTCTTCCTATCTTTACTATTTCACTCTAACACTGGCACATATATATATATATGAAATAATACTTAGTCCACTATATTTTGCCTGAAAGAAAAATGACCAAGTAGCAGATTTGCCTTCGAGTACTTAGTTCAATTGCATAAAGTCACAGAAAGCAGTTTGGAAATATTTTGAAAAGTACATTTTAAAAGTGGCAATTCTAGTTTGGAAATCTTTGAATGGAAAAACACCAAGCTACTGTGTATGCAGCCTTATCCTGGACATAAGGTAAGTTTTAATAAGCAATCTTATACACTGCCACAGATATCAGTTTTGCTACTGCAGGTAACACTGGATTCGAGGAACCAATTCACCTCCCTTATCCAATTCCTAATTACTGCTGTAGCTTTAATCTTTTCTTTGAGCACAGCCCTTCAAACTTTGAAATGAATATCCTCTATAAAAGCTGTTGCAACTTTTTTTTGAACTAGATATTTGGCCCACTGAAAATATGAAATTAAATTATCCACATTGACTGAAATAAAGCACTAATACTTACGGAAAATTCTTATGCAGGTTAACTCTGTGGGCTCTGGTTTACACTGGAGATTTTAGTAGTTTCAATTATTTATATCATTTATATCATTGCTTCCAAAAACTCTTAGTGGAAATACTATACAGTATTTACAGAAGAGCAGTATCATTCAACCTGAAACAGCTGAACTAGTACAAATGGTTGCTAAACCATCTGTGACAAGAGTTTGCATACTCTGTAGCTCTGGTCATTGGCTCATACTGGGGAAAATCACCTGCTATCAAATAAACATTACTCACATGGCTATTCTTAATGTATCTATGAATGCCTATGTGAGTAAGAGCTGCACGTTTAAGCATCCAAGTGTCTAAATCTTGGGAAGAAAACTTACTGGTATTAAATTCAGCAAGAAAATACCTAGTTTAAAGAGGTCTAGGGTGGTAGTAGTAGTATTACTTGCTCTATAATTATCCCAAATAGAGGACTTTTTGTGCTACAACAGCAGTCACAATTCACAGAAAGAAACATTTCTGAGGAGTAATGCTCTTGGGTCTGACAAAGCTTCAGAAATGCAAATGAAAGCTTCAGAAATGGTCTGGATATGAAATTTCCCAATTAATGTCTATTTTAATTCCTGGACTCTGCAGTTCTAAACATAACTTCACATCTATCTAGGGCAGAAACTGCCTATGGAATGTTACTTGAAAAAAAGATACAGATAACTTGTGTAATTGTCTTTAAACCATCGAGTAAATCTATAAATGTTGATGTTTATTGCTTGTACACTTTAATCGAGATGCCCTGTTTTCTCTTAAGAAGGCGTGCATGGTCTAAAACACAATTTCTAAAAATCAGGATCAGTCAGGCACGTCACTCTGACTTCTGAGTTGCTGCCTTCTATTGATTTCCCCATTCCACTCGCTTTCTGGCCTCCAGTAACACCAGCAGTAAGCCTGACAAATTATTTCACAGGGTATGTAAGGGCCAGGAATGCTAAACTGAAGTTGTGCATCCACGATTTTGCTTATAAGATTAGATTTCTCTTCCTCTGGAAAGAAGGAAATAAGAATTCCAGTAAGTATTCCTACACAAAGCAAATCATAGAACGAACAACATCTAAATACAGCTTGAATGCATAAATCAAGTGTCTTGTTGTGTTCAAAATAAAGCAAACTTTATGTACAGGTCACCAAGAGCAACTGAATTAGAAAATTAATATTACAATTAATCTGATTAACAAATTCAAGATAGATTTTAAAGGACAGGTATGATTTTCCTTTCATAAAGATTGCAGTATATAAGTATATTTTTTAAAGAAAATCTTTTGTAATTCCACAGATCACAGAAACATTAGATCATCATGATGTCAGGTCTACAGATGGGAAAAGAAAAATGAAGACCGAAAACTTCTCATGCATAAAAACAAACATCAGTCCTTCACTGTCTAAGCTGGATGCTTCTGTCTCTGTCACTATTCCTGAACAACTCCCTGGGACAAGTAAATGCTCTATAGTTTGAACAATAACTGTTTTCACTACAACAATTAAACAACACAGTTTCTGCTGCTTCTCAAAATTTCACAATCTACTAGGCTTTAGTTACAATATTTAAGCTCTATAAATAATTTCTCATGCAGTTGCATCACAGATAAGTTTGATTATTCTTCTCCATTATTTGGTGAACAGCACACTGGATTACCATTCTTACAAATAATACCTAATAGTATTGGAATACTAAACTGTGCTGTCTGGCATGAGATTCAATCTCAATAAGACAAGCAGTCTGCATCTCTTAATTGCTCTTGTTGCTGTACAAATCAGAATCCCAGCTTGAACTTTCCACTAGAATAAAGCACGCTGCATTCATGGGATGCAATAGGAACCTTTACAGCACAGATGTAATACACACCTACACTTCAAAAGTTTATATAATCAGTTATTTCCTGGTCAAATAAAGTGGGTTGTACAGCTAGTAATTCACAGCATTTCTAATTCATGTTGTCTGGCCAAAGGTAAGCACACAGGGTAGAAGGAGTGAGAGGAAATTACAAAGGGTTAACACTTTAGCATGAAAATTGCACTAGTAATAATGTAAAAGTTCACTCTGTCTTCAGCTGTTCCAGGAATGATGAGTTGATGAAGAAAGCAATTCAAAACTGAGGTACACCAACAATTTATCAAAGTACCTCTGGACTAAAGCTCTACCATCCATCATGTCAGTCCCTTTCCCTAATTTACATTGCAATCTCTGTCATCATCCATGTCATTAATAAAGGTCTTGAATAATATGGGCCCCAAAGCTGACCTCTGGGGTACAACAATCGTTACCAGCCAGCAGCTGAATGTCAAGATGTTGATCACTATCATTTGAGACCAATAGTTCAGCCAAGTTTCCAATCCACCCAGCAGTCTGTTCATCAAGCCTAGACTTCCTTAGCTTCCAAACAAGAATGTTACAGGATACACTGACGAAAGTCTTATTAAACCATAGTATATTACATTCACTGCTCCTCCTTTATTTGCAAAATCACTCATTTCCAAATAGAAAGCAAAGAAGAAAATGATTCGTCAATCATGATTTGCACTCAAGTAATCCATTTGAATACTCCTGTTTAACTTTTTGACCTTCATGGGCTTGGACATGGACTGTAAGACAATGTGCCAATCATGGGCTACACACACTGCAAAAGGAAGTGTCCAATGACCCCACCAGGGGTTCAGGTGAGGCTGATCATCCTACTGATCCTTCAGTCTTCCTTCTATCACTTTTCAAAGGAGACAACAACAAAGCCTTTTCCCATTCAACAGAAACATCTCCTGATCAGCGTGAGTTTTCATAGAAAACAACAGTCTCACAACCATTTTGGCCAACTGTTTTATTAAATTGTGAATTTTATCTGGATTTGTGGATCTGAATACATCCAGCTGCTCTAAGAAGTCCACAGCCTGTCGCTCCTCTACAGGCTGCCCATTTCCCTCTCAAACCAGGAAGTTCACCCACCACAGCACACATCTAACTGGTGAGGCTCTTGCCATTCATACTGCAGTGCCAGGGAGAAACCTCCGGAATTCCTGACTGCCTCAGACCAGAGTTGCAGCTGCCACCTGGATTACAGAAGTAATGACTGCACAATCAGAATGATTGCCCAAGAGCAGCTCCTGTGATGTGCAGTCAACATTTACACTTCCTTTTCTACTTTGAGCAGCGCTTTGGAGTCTTGTGTACGTGCACGGAATGCCACCTCCTGCATCAACTGCCCTGTCCACATGCAGAGCCCATCTGCAGTGCTCCTTGTCACTTAAGGACACCCAGATGCCAGATAAGTAGGAAGCTGGACAAGACTGTTCCTCTCAATGCCAGGATCCCCTCTCTGCCAGGTACCCTGCTCAGCAGGTGAACTCTGACTGTCCCCAAGATCCTGGCCATGATTCACTTGGCCTGTAAGCAGTGAATCCTCTGCATGCTGTTGCTTCCTTCCATGATTGCCAGAAAAGAACCTCAAGGGAAATTTAGAAGTGGTCTGATCATTTATGAATGGAACTCTGTTTTGTGACAGTCATGAATGAAAATATTTCAGCAGTTAAACATGGGAAACCGCGCTGAAGTCTGCCAAAAAAAAAAACTGGTCAGCAGAAGTTCAGAGTGTTTAGTAATGAGACCAAGATGCTTTTGACCAGGCATCTTTTAGGTAAACATATTTCCAAAATCCCCCATATATGAACTGTGTATGTGGACAAAGCTATATTTCTTTATTTCTAATTCATATTCAGAAGGTAGGATTAAAAAGCTTGAGTTTAATGCAACAAATAAACATGAATCAATAGTTTTTAAAAGTCACAATCCTTCAGTTATTCTATATGCCACAAACCCCAAATCATAGCATGAGTGTGTAAACATGGCTTAAAACTTACCTTTGAACAGGTTTGATGTGCTATTCCCTTATGGTTTTTTTGTTTTTTGCTATTTCTCTTATGTTTATTTATTTATGAAGATAAAACTGGGAGGTTTATCTTCAATTTTTGTTAGTTGTAGATGCCAGGACATGCTTTGGCACGTTTTCTGGTGCTACCTACATGTTATGTTCGAGTAGGTGGAGATTCAGAGAACCTTTTAAATCCTTCTGATGCACTCAAAGTGAAATTTCCTCTTTGACTGAGTAAATTTTAGTCATCAAAGAGGATGTGGGATTTAGAACCTGAGTTCCTACAGCATTTGTGAAATCCCAGTATGGACAGTTAACTTGTCAATCTCTGATAATTCTGGATCTCATCCTTTAAAGCATGTTTGAAAATACTGATGAAACATACTTGTTTGGGAGGTCATCAGAAAAAACAAAAAAAAATCCCCAAAAAAACTTAATTAAAAATGTTTTGCCCTTGCTCTCTTACTAACTCCTTTAGTTATCCAGAATACCAATAATATAAAATATTTCAAGGTAACTGAGGAAGAAAAGCAAAACAAAGCATTAGCTGTTTGATTTAGACATACAGCTACCAGAACAGGAGTCTCTTGTTGCCGAAATGCTACAGTGCAGTCCACAGCCAGCCAGCAGCTGCGCATCCACGAGGCTGCACGACCTAAGAAGTCTACTGTGAACAGTTGTTACAGGTTTGTGTTCTTTTCTATCTCCCACAGCACAGTCTACAGAGTTTTCAGGGTGGATTTGGATAATACACAGCAACTCTATTGCCAAAAGATGGAATGAGGAAAATTTAATCACACCCCTTTCACACTTTTAATGCAACCCATAGAGCTTAAGTTTTTCCCCCATCACCCCCAAAAAACAAAAAAAAATCCAATCCCCTGTACCTGTCAGCATGATATCTATCACCACATTTTCAGCAGTTGGATTTTCGAAGGATACGATGGCAGAAGAGTACTTGCCAATGCAGGCACTTATGGTGATTGTTTCCATCTGCTGAGGAGGATGACCAGATCCCGTAAGGTGAAATATCCGCTCTCCAAACTGTGAATGAAACGTGCCATCTTTTATTATTTGACAAATCAGAGCTGTACATTCTAAAGTATTTTGCCTACTTCTTTCTTCCACTGTTCTGTTTCTCTGCTATAAGCAAACTTCAATGTTTGCTTTCTTTTTTCTTCATTCAAGCCGTTGTTATTTCCAGATAGCGAAGTTTTGCTATCTGGAAATCAATAGCTCCATTCTGGGAGATGTTCACATCTCCTTTACATATTTAATTTCTGCCCTACTTCAAGCACATAGTATTTAACTTCCATCCAGCTACTCAGAGCTTCCAGGGTAGCAAATGGAAAGATCTAGGTGGTTGCAAAAGCAAAATTCAAAGCACATAAGTTAGAACCTGAAAGCAGATGAAGCGAGAAGTTCTCTCCAGAAGACAAAGGAAGAAAGAAAAAATTCTTCGGTGGAACAGCAGTAGAATCACACAAAAAGCTAAAAGTGTTACTCCAAAGATAACAAAGAACATTAACCTTCAAACACAGAAAAACCAAGGATATTGGAAAGAACTAGTAGATATAAAATTTCTGTGGACCATCAACTTTCAGAGAAGATAAGGACATTTTGTCCTCTTGGACTGACCTTGGATATATACTATTCATATTAGAATTGCTGTCTCCTTTTTTTATCCTTAATAAATATTTAAGAGAGATTCTGAAAATAAATGCTGTGCCAACACCACCTGCAAATAACCTGTCTGTTCAACATATTTTTTCAGGAAAAAAAATTGCCACATGACTTCCTTCAGTATTTGTTTTCTTCATATAAAAGAATATTTGCTTTTTAGTATTACTTAAAACACTACTGAAAACTGCTGCTAGCACTCAACTGGAATAATTTATAGATCAGCAGTCTTTTAGGATATCTGAAACTCAAAAAAAAATATAGAGAGGAAACTGCACAGAAAGCAAATGCTTCATTTAACCGCATCTCACATGATGAAATATTACCATTTACATTGTACTATCAGATTTTCTTTTTTATTCCAGCTGTAATTTAAAAATAGTTAGTAGGTCATGTTGATGACACATCTCTTTATTCACTTGTTTCTCATTCGACTTTAGGAAAATTCACAGAGGAAAAAAAGTCAACAATTCTAAGGTGTTCAAAGTAAAAAGCATTTTCAGATAAAATGAAAGGAAAAATTCACTTTTTCAGGTGTGTGACCTTCTAAAATTCAGTTCAGATGAAAAATGAAACTATTTAATTTTGTTTGGGGTTGGGAAAAACATAAAGAAATTTAATTTCAGAGGTGACACTGCTAAGAAGTGCCAGTCTTCTAGTGTTAAAACCAGCAGAACTCATTACTGAGCAAGCTAAAATTATTCATTACCTGTTCTAGCTCCTAGGCCATTATGCCACATTTTAATATTGTAAACAGAATAATTTCAGTGCAAAACTAAGCATAAAACAAATCATAAGTTTTCATCATCTTTGCATTTGCTCTTTCATTATGTACTCAGCCACTAAACTTCAACTTGACCTACAGGCTGAGCCTCTTACTTCCTTGCCTATCACAAGTCGTATCTAATCTGAATCCCAAGTGTTGTGGGCAAGAGCACATTGTCATACCTTTGGGCATTTGAAGGTTATCGTCGCCTTGTGATTGCGCCTTCCAAGGGCAGAGGGACAGAATCTCACAGGCAGCTGAGTGGTGGAATGAGGAGGAATAGTCAGCTGTACAAACACAAGAGGCAAAATAAAGGAGGGGTAAGGGAGAGGAAATCAATTTTTTGAGTCTGTTTCTGTTTTGTGCTCTGTACCAACAGTGTCGATGTGTACGTGATTAATGTGTTCCACATTAATGTGATGCACTCTCCCCTCTCAGCCAGCACAGGCTGCTAAGGCAGTGAGTGCATCGCAGCAAACAATCCCAGCGGCAGTCACTGCACGTCCTCTGCCCAGCCACTCCAGGGCTGGTGCTGGAGATTGCTCCAAGGACATGGACAGCGCCTCACGAACACCATTTAAACAGGACTCTGGTGCCTGATCCCACTGAAGGGTTATCACAGTGACCTCCACAGACCAAACTGGCTTAAAGGGAAATACATGCCAGGTTTTAATAAACCAGTGCTTTGTCTCTCTTCTGCTTCCCTTTATTGAAACCAACACTAAATAATGTTGCGAGTTTTCTCTTCGCCTCAAGTATTGTACTTGAGACTCAAATATACAGGGAAAAGCAAGGTAGCTGACTACAATGGAGTAATATATGCTTTTAACAACCAGATAAGCAGTAAAAGAATAGAACTACAAATAACAAAAATGCCGATGCATTAAGAGAGTGACCGGCCAGAATCGCTGAATACACAACTACTAGGCCTATTTCTTTAATAAACAACAGGTATTAGCCTTTTAATATCACATATGTTTAAATAATGTTTGCACATAACAAGAGATAAAAAGGTAATTGATTGATACAGTGAGCAGTTAACCTGTATTTTATAAAATGAATATAATTTGAAATAAATGGAGGTCAAAACAACACTCTACAACAGCTGGTACTGACAAAACACACTTATAGCTACCAAGTCCTAGTGCTCAAGCACAGCTAAAACACAAACTGCATGGAAAGGCCATAACCCACTGTGCTCCATCTTTTAAGCCCCACAGCCTTCATCGGCCCACCCACTAGGTGGGGCTTCCAGTCATGTGGCCAATCAAAAGCCAGCTAGCACTGCCCCAGTGTGTGATTGATGGCCAGCTCTGCCAATCAGAGGCTGGGTTAGCACCACCCCAGTGATTGATTGATTGACAGCTCAGCCAGGCTGGGGGGTCTGGGGTCACTGTCTCCCCACAAAGCGAGGTCTGGCTTGCCCCCAGCCCCACACACACAGAGGGGCTGTCGTGAGGCTTTGATCTCCTCCCGTCCCTGACAGAGCCTTTTGCTGCTTTTCCTCACTGCCCCATGGCCTTCCCTGCCATCCCAGAGCTGGGCCCGGGCAGGAGCCACAGCGCTCCTGGTCTTGCCGGGCATCCTCTGGTTGTGTTTGTAGGGTACTGTTACCTGGAATAAAACACAGATCCTTCCAAACAGTGTTAAAAATGATAATATGAAAGCAAATCTTTAATTGAAAGGCCTTCAAGAGGCATAATATGGCAATATCCACATGTAATACAGTAGTTCTACAATTTTTATAAGGTACTTGATTAGTATACCTATCAAACATTGTCCAATTAGAAAATCAGTTCATTAGGCAATTTTACCCCAGGTACTGCCCCATTGGAATTGGTCTGGGGGCTTTTTTGCCCCATTTCTTGCTGTGTCTTCTCAGATTCTGGTTGGAAAACAAAAGGTCTTTGTTGTAGGTTCTCTTCTTGAAAACAAGACTAAACAGTATTTCAGGAATGTGTTAGAAGGTTAGCTTATTGTTCTAAAAGGTAGGGGAAAAGAGTAGAGAAAGTACTAGAAGCTACAACCATGTAGCAGTCTCCAAATCTACAAATATATGAAAATATATGAAAAACTAAAGAACTTTAGGCATCAGTACCAGCTCAGTTAGGGACAGGGATGTTGATGTGCCTTGAACAACAGATATTCCTACTGATGGCAGTGGAAGGTAGGTTGTACAGAAGAGAGAACAGAGCTCAGGCGTGCTCAACTAACACACAAAACTTGAAATGTTATTTTTCTCTTTTGGGGAGAAAGTTTTAAAGTAATTCATCAGAATAGTGCCATAACAGTTAATTAAACTTTCATTTGCAGTCCAGTTCCTACCTACCAGTCAGACCCATTTATCAAATGAAGACTCACAAATGGAGAAAGAACCATAGTAGAAAGAACCCCCTCCCAAATGCTTTTGAATAAAATGAAAAAGTAGGTAAAGACAGGATGTCACAGAATAAGAATACATAATTAAATTAATTAAATTAACACTAAGATTTTTAAATTTTGAGTAATTTCAGTAAGACATCCACATTATTCAGAATAATAACTCTTCCATAGAGATGAAAACAGACAGGAGTTCAATTTCCAGTAAGTATTACTTGACATATTATCATAACTCAGAAAATTCACTGTCACAATGAATCAAAATAATCAACATGGAGTTATGATAATCCAGCAGACTGCGTGCTCTGAAAGCAGAAAGGATTGTTAATTTTTACATTATAGATTTGGTTTTAAAAATTCAGTTTGTATTTTACAGTATGATGTGCTCTGTATCCAAAAAGTAATTTGTTTTGAAATAAGCTGGGCAAAAAAAATTACTTACTTTCTACTGAAATCCAAAGAATAAACTGCTTTTAGACTAGAATTGAGAAAGAATGCTAAATATATTTTAAGAAGGTAATACAATCATTCAGTCATTCAATTATATATGCCTATGCTAACACATCCCCTGCCTTTCATTTTGTTTACATAAACAAGTGTCTTCCATGATACTCCTGTGAAAAGGAACTATCATTGCTCTTCCTAATATCTCAGATATAACTGTTTAAATACAGAAACTTAGTCTGAAGCAAGTACAGATACATTATTTCTGTTAAAAAATGAAGAAAGGAGGGAAATTTTTCATTAAATCTAAGAGTTTGCTCTCTACTCTGTACAAAACAATATTCATGGTCATTAAGAAAATCCTTAAAGCTTGCACACAGAGATTGCACTCCTCTCTGCCAGCCCTTCTCTATTAAGTTATTTGTCCTCAATAAAAATTGTGTTTCAAAGTCAATCAGGAAAGAACACAACTTAATGGAAAAGGTTTAGGCTAGTTATAAGCCAGGAGAATAGCAAACTGAAGACATACAGTGAAAGGACAATTCTTTTTGGCCACAGAGATGATCCTGTTTGTAAGACTTTTTTTTACATCATAAATATATGTGTGTATCAATATAATACACATATATGTGAAATACATCCACGTATTTATATAGAAGAAAAGTAGTAAATTTGGGATCATAACAGTATTAATGACTGAAAATTTTCAGCTGTTAAATCTGATGCTGAATCTGAATCCTTTTCTACTAAAGACAAAGAAAGCTGTGGTCAGGACAGAAACACAGAACTCAGCATCCCAATGACTTTTTCCCCAGACACTCCTAATACCCAATATTCTAATGAAAAAGAAGTTGGAATTTCACAGTAAACTTATCTAAGTTCACTTTCATTCCAGCTTTTAGATAATTTGGCAGCATTTATAAAGTTGTTAAGTTTAAGTTTGACAAGTTTAAGGTTGACAAGAAGAGAAACAAAAATTAGGTGTAGCTTGTTAAAAAAAGAAACAAAAAAGGAAAAAAGATATAAAAATCCAAATCCCATTAAAGGGAATACTTGAAAGCTTTTATCAAATTTTTGAAAGAAAACCAAGAAGTTATATTCCATTTAAACTGATTTAGGCTAAAATTGCAAAGCTACTAGTAAGATATACATGCTTTTCTCATTTTTGTCAGTTTACAAAGGGTAACAGAGCTGCTTCTAATGACATGAAGCTGACAAGAGATTTAAAGCCTTTGAATTTCATTTAGACTTCATTATGCACCCTGAAGTTCAGGAATATTTGAGCCTAATCCAACTGGACCTGAAGAAAGCATATGATGTCCATACTTGAAATTGAATCAGATCTATAGAAAATAATCCCTTCTGGTATTTCACTAATGCCCTTTCATCCAAACTGAAACTGGAACAAACTTCCACACACATGAAAATATGATAATAATATTTGAATTTTTTTTTTAATCTGAAATATTAGTCAACATTTTGGTTATTAATTTTAGGCAAATATCTCTAGGGAAGAAAAAAAATTCTTTGACATCACTGTTGAATCTGGTTTATTTAACATAACTCAGTGACTGAAAAAATCTATTTGAGACATTCTCTGATCGACAGCCCAGTATATTCAAAAGTTCTACAACTTAGATGACATAAAAACAAATATGGAAAGTTATATGAAATATTAAAATTAATGACCTGACTCTACTAATTGTCTTCAAATATAACATATTTTTATTGGACAATCCCATCTTCAATCTAATATTCTAATTATTTGCTCTCTTCTGTTGCATTTCATCTGCGGGTTGCACAAATAGGAATCTTTCTCTTGACAAGAAAGTATTATTTGCTTTAAAAGAGCAGAAACTTGAATGATCAAGATGGGAAACTTCTTCCATGCATAGCAAAGGCTTTGAAATGGGCATTATTATAAACCAATACCTGAAACACAAGGCACGGTTTATAAGCAGTAATCTTCTGGAAGCTGAATGCAGTGTTGTGTGGAGGTACTAAACCTAGGATGCAACATATTCAGAAGCAAGTTCACATCTGGAGTGCTGTGTCCAGTTCTAGGCTCCCCAGTCCAAGAAAGACAAAGAATTGCTGGAGAGGGTCCAGCAGAGGCCACAGAGATGGTTGGGGGTCTGGAGCATCTCTTATGAGGAGAGACGGTGGGAGCTGGGCCTGTTCACTCTGGAGAAGAGACAACTGGGAGGGGACCTCATCAATGTACACAAGTATCTTATGGGCGAATGTCAAACCCTTTCCAGTGTTGCCCAGTGACAGGACAAGGGCAACGGCCACGAGCTGAAGCACAGGAAGTTCCATCTCAATATAAGGAAAAACTTCTTTCCTGTGAGGGTAACTGAACACTGGAACAGGCTGTCCAGAGAAGCTGTGGAGTCTCCATCTCTGGAGATAGTCAAAACCTGCCTGGAGGTGACCCTGTGTAACCTGCTCTAGGTTAACCTGCTTTAGCAAGGTGGTTGGATTAGATGGTCTCCAGAGGCTCCTTCCAATCCCAACCATTCTGTGATTCTGTGATTTAAACGCCACCCCCAACTCTGTCACCAAAACTGAAGGAAATCACATGACCTCTCCAAACACGGATCTGCAATGGAAGAAATAGGTTCAAAAAGGGACAGCTACATGAAATAAATATTAAGTAGTTGCATATAGCAACCAAAGCTATCCTGTAACTGGAAGAACTACTGCAATTAACAAGGAACATTTCAGAATTCGATCCATAAATTATATACAGGACTGAGGATTATAATAAAAAGGGAAGAAAGAAAGAAAATTACTGCAGTTAGTGCTGAATGTGTCTTTTCCTATGCAATGTAATGTAGCTATTGTTGATGTGTGAATCTCTCGTGATAAATTATGAGAGCAGATAGATTTTTTCTTGTTGTTAATTTCCTGCACAAGGTAATATGCAATCTGCAGCAGCCAAAAGTCACTATAATTAAATCTAATCCACTTCTGCGCCAGTGATCTAAACATAATATATATATAATACTCCCAGACAATTAATATAGTTTGCATCCATTGTTTCTTAGCTCCTATTCAAATATCAATTCATTAAATGATTAGTAATAGCACTTGTCAAGGTTTAACATAGTGTATGAAGATGTGTTATCATGCATGACACAAAAGACAGACTAGAAAAAACTTCATGTTTTATACTTCTAATTTAATGGAATCCTATGTGGCAAAATATAGGGAAGCTGAGTAAGTAAGTTTGATCTCCTTTAGCTGTTACCTTCAGAGCCCCTTTTAGGAACAGTTGGTCTGGCTGTACTGCTATATTTGAGGTCAAAAGCTGTTTAGTTTCTGAAAACTGAACCTATAATGACTTTGTATCATTCCTCTATTTTCCCCATATGGTCTTTTGTATCTTCTTAGCTTTATTTTATTACAATACTCCTCTCCCCTCTCTCTGACCCTTAAACAATTTTGTAGGAATAGAATCATAAAATCATAGAATAGTTTGGGTTGGAAGGGACAAACCAGGTCTGGTATCTTCCCTGTATTACCTTCATGTCTAGAAAAGGCACCATTTCTTTCCTGTCCAGCACACATTTCTTTCTTTCCTTTTTTTCATGTTAAAGGTTCTGAATTCACATCCTAAGAGGTTGTGACGGAGGCACTCAATGCCATTCATTCAGAGGCAGAGTTTCCATGCATCTGTCCACCCTTTTCCCATCTCCCTATCATGAAAAGGTCACATATCTCATAGAATTAACTGTTAACAATATCCAAAGAATCTTTATGGGACCTGTACTATTAACTAGCATCCAGTGGTCAATAACAAATATTTTTCTGAACCCTGACCACCTAGAACTCTAGCCAATCTCAAAGAAAATATAAAAGCTGAGCCCATTTACACAACTGCTATTGCTAGAAAGGACGTAAATGTTAGGCAGCTAACATCCTAAAAGATGGAAAGGCTTCTGTGATGGAGGAGGAAAAAGTGGAGTACAGAACAAGAAGAGGGTTAAGATTTGCTCTGTAGAAATCACTCTCAAGGTAACTGTGACTTTGGAGAATAAAATGATTCTCGGTATTTGCTTGAAGCTTCTTTGCAGCTATATTGATAAAATTATTATTCATTGGCTTTGCAAGTTGCTTACAACTGCCATGACTATGAGATATTCTTGTATTCTTCCATTAACATTTTATCTACTAACCTAAATATTTACCTAGATATCATCTTGATTAGTATATACTTAGCTTCTAACCAGCTGGTTTGTTTACAGGTTCTCCTTCTAATATCTCCTGAATTATTTACAACCTACACTGCAGTCCTGCTCAAAACCATTCCACAAAGCATTCCAGGAAAGAAAACATCTGTACTTCAGCTTGAGTTGCTTTTCAAGTTTAATTGTTTTCTTCCTCAGGCTATAAAATCTCTAAAAAAAACCTTAAAATGTCTAAAAGAGTGTATATTCTGAACTCACGGTACAATACACAATCCAATTTGTTTTGAAAAGAAGGCTCTCTTCTATCTCTTTTGTGAAAGCACAGAAATCTTACTCACAGGTTGTTTTGGGTCAGTCTCAACTGCAAAATGGCTGGGATCACTGTTAACCATTTGTAGCACCAGAGTTTCATTAGTAGGATTAGCAAGAGGTATGTCTATATAAGTCCATCTGGAAAAAAAAACATATATACAATGACAATTAATTACAAAGCTTCTTCGATTACATATCATTATTCATATATTTTTTATTTCCTGAAAAATTCCCATTTTTTAAAATTTTAAAAATAATAATTTTTATTGCATTACCATTTCCCCACTACTGTGGACACATATTTAACAACCTAAATTATTATTATTAATCATTAATTTATTAATAATAAATTATTAACATCCTGAATTCATTCAATGTTTCATTTTGTACAATTGTTATGTTGTTCGTTGCAGCATAATCATAGAACCATTATGTTGCAGATGTAGGTTATATATTTTACTTAGAATAGTGACTCTCCCAGAACAAAGATTGGAGTATGCTGATTGCCTAAGTGTTATGCTCTAAATCAGCTGGCCCTCTGTTTCATAGACTTTCCTTCTTTATTTTCCAGTTAAAGAAGTATCTCATGAATATTTCAATAGGGAGAAAAATTAAAAATATTTCCTAAGACTCTAAACATTTCCTCTATTCTGGTCAAAACACTACATTTTTTGTTTTTAGCAAAGTTATATGACCATAAATCACATTCTTGTTGCAACACCAAGGGACACACAGAAGAGATTCAAGGTGAATAAGTGAAAACAGTCAATAAGAAAACTTTGAAAAATTAGATACATATATTGGTATTGCTGTAATTTATCTCCTAATGGTTACTCCCTTTAGTCAAAGCTGTTGCAGGTCAACTGCCAGATTGCTCACATATTTATCATCTGGAAAAAATCAGTCTGGTAATCATAGCTAAATCAGTAAGGAAAAAGAAAATATAGAAACTAACATTTAGAAGATATTTCAGTCCAGCTTTATGACTGTAACTTCAGACCCTAAAACCTGTTCACAGGTGGGCTTCTTCCAACCTATGCAGTGACGTAATTACCCAGCAGTGAGCAGCAGACTTGTTTCTGACTAACACTGTCAAAGCATTGTACCATTGAGATCTCAAAAGCTGAGAGTAAAGAAATATTAGGAAGCTTTCACACAGGAACTTCAGATTCACTTGATAATTCCCATTTTTCACATAAACCATCTCTATCCTTTTTTTTTTTTTGTCTGGTCTCTTTCATATGTAACACCTTGTCAAAGGGAAAAGTAATTTGAAATATCTGAAAGTTCAGTAAGGAACTACTTGACTGTTAGAGGTTCTTCAAATCATCAAAATTCTGCCACCCCACACTGATTGACTATCGTGGTTATGCTGAAAAAAATTGTTGCATGTGGCAGTAAATTCCAGATCACTGTGAACATCATTTGACCTGCTCATCTTCCGTGACTCTACTATGGAGCCCATAACAAGATGGATAAGGAAAGATGAAAAATACCAGGGAGAAGGTCTCCTTCTCCTTCCTTAGAGACATATGCTAAGGGACATGTTAAATCTACCTTTACACAAACAAAAAGCAGATCTGACTGTGATAACACCAAATGTTAGGGAATCTGAAGAAGGATTAAAAGATAAATTGTTAGAATTTTTTTTCTCTTTAAAGAGTTGGTTAGAAATTGATTCTAAGTTATCAATGGGTTCTCAGCTCCTAATCCAATTCTGGGTAATGTTTCAAGGATACAAATTCCTAAATTTTTCTGATCAATAGAAAAAAGAACGCAGCAAGCACGCAATGAAAATAATTATATGCTAATGCTTCTTCTGCATTCAAGGAAAAGGTGGTAGAATGCAAGTTAATCTGTTAAAGAACTACAAATCTTCACCAATCAGAAATGCTTCAAACATTTGATGACATTTACAGTTCAAATCTCTGGGTACATAGCAAGGAAGTACATCCATTGAAAAAAACACCCAAATTGATACCTTTCTTAGACCATACACGGATGTCCACCTGCACTGCCTTTACACATTCATCATAGATTAATGCAGCCAATTTACTTGGACTGTCTCATCTCTTCAGGAGGCAGAGCAATTCTCAGTAATTGAACTGTAACCTCAATGCCATCATTGACTGCCATTGTCCAACACTTTGCACTTCAACAAGAGTTCTGATGACATTATGCTGACACCGCTGGGCACCACCAAAAAGAGTCCGGCACCATCCTATTGGCACCCCCTTTTGCCGTATTTATATGTATTGATGAGATCCCCTCTCAGCCTTCTCCTCTCCAGACTAAAGAGGTGCAGCTCTCAGAGTCTCTCCTCATAAGAGAGATGCTCCAGACCTCGCATCATTCTTGTGGCCTCCACTGGACTCTCTCCAGGAGCTCCTTGTCTTTATTGTACTGAGGAGCCCAGAACTGGACACGGTGTTCTTCTGCATATTTACAGATACATAGGAACTACAACATGCATGTACTTATAAAGGGAAAAGAAATCTCATTTGAAAAAATAAAACATGGGATTTGAGGAGTTTGAGATAAGAATTTTGACAGGAAGAGTAGTAGTTAATGGAGCTAATCTTTTCCAACATCCATTTTACTTGCAGTAGAAAAGGATGACTTGCCATTTTCCACTAGACCATTTGTGCACATAGTTTCCACACAGTGCATGCCAGAGAAAATTATGAGTGCCAGATAGTCTGAAAAAAAAGGTTTTAAGTATTTCCTAACTCCTAACAGCAATAGCCTACATAGTAGAGAAAAAATATGGGTTTTACTCCAGTCAGCCCAGAATTTTAAAGTAAAAAACAGGAAATGGCACAACTTATTTTCTTTAGAACATAATAACAAAGGCATTGTCAATTGTCTCCAGTCTATGCTTCATACTTGAACAGGATAATATATACACTCACAAAAATTTAATCAGATAAAATTTCATGTTGTGGTCTCTAACAATGTTTTTTCTCAGTCTGTTATGTATATTAACTACAGATTTAGTCAAAGATATACAGAAGTAAATGAAATTTAGCATTCAGAAGAGCAGTGTGTCCACAGAAACATTAGTAAGTGGAGGTAATATGTGGAAATGCACTTCTGAAATTTTGACATTCTCCAAAGTCTTATCCTCAAAGTTTTAGTTTATGTCTTGAAAGTCAGAACTGGACTGAACATTATGCTATCAAAATGCATGTTGAAATTTCATTGAAGAATGGTAATAATTGGGTTCATTTCTCTAAGGAGCTCATTTTCTTAACACTTGCGGCATTTCAACCATGTCTACCCCCAGGACCTGCAGGACAGAAGTTGCATTATTTTGCCATTTCTTAAGAAGTTAAAAGATATTGCCAACTGGTATACAAGCATTTGTAAAGCAGGACTATCAGTAAATTCCTAGTTCAGGAAGAAGAAAAGAAACAGAAAATAAAGCAAACTTACAGAGCTTTTTATTATGGATCTTGGTGATTACATTCTGCAGTTTTGTCGGAGTGATTTCTCTATAAAGACTTCAGAGGAAGTTCACATAGGGGCTAAAATTTCATTTCAATTGTTTTTCTGCAAGGAAGATTTCACCTACCTCCATATTTATCTAAAAAGAAAATTATCTGCAAGCTACTACAACAGACATAGAGCACTATTCTGAGTTTTTGCTGTAAACTGTTCATGTAATGTCCACGATACTTAAAAGCAGTGACCCAGTCCAGCATTACAAACTACTCACTTACTTTCCAAGCTCACATGCTATTTCAGGTAGCCCGGTTGGCCATGGCTTCTCTACATTGAACTTCAGGGCGTACCAAAATTCTCCAATTACATCTGACCGGAACATGACACTAAAAACAGATACATAAGCTTAATATGACAGCTATTTTTTTCAGATAATTAAAAAAACCCAAACAGATTAAAATTCAGGAGAAATCTAATGAGTTAAACAAAGAGAGTTCTTTAATTAGATCATATTTTTCCTCTAACACTTCTCGCTGGTATTTGAATTCAGCTACCAAATCTAATAATATTTAGAAATACTGATGCAACAAAATCTCTTCTTCATCTTTCCTAAATTCTAGCAATAAAATTCATTTGTTACTTGTGGTTTTTGTTTGCTAGCTTGCTTTTATCAAAAATACAACTCAAACAAATTTCTGCTTATAAGAGTAAGCTTTAATTTCATTTCAATATTACAGTATTTTCTTTTTAGCCATTTTGAGGGGCAAAGTAACAGCAATACTATACACTAATTTTAAAAAGGAAAATCTTTCAAATCTGGTGATAAAAACTGAGGAGTTAAGATAGACACATTCCTATGAGCCTGGCAAAGAGATATTCAAGGAATATTCAATATATTGTTTTGATATACAATCAAGAGTTGTCATGACTGAAAATTGCTTGCTGCTAGGTGAGATATGTACAGCAATATATTTCAGTGACAGACATTCTAATACAGTTCTTTCCTACTGCAGATTTTCTTTCTATTTATTGAGGCTTTTTGAGTAGCAGAGTCATAAGAATATTAAACCAAAGCACTGGAAGGGTATAAAAACTTACAAAAAATGCACTGTACAAACCCACGACCCACTAAGGATGAGTTCTTTTTCTAAATTATAGATAACTTTGTCTACTCCATGACTTTATGGTTCCAGACTATCCCCTGTGCCAACAGAGCTTTTAAAGTGAGCATAAAACGGCTCTAGGAAAGAATCAACCATTTGAAAAGGTACACCTGCCACAATTCTTTTTCCAACAGTTCTTCCCAGCTGCTAACATAGCAAAGGAAACAGAGCATGGCTTCAGAAAAAAATTTAATAGTGTGGATGTAATGTGGAAGTACCTCTGTCCAGCTGTAACTGTAGTCCGTGGGAGCTACTGCAATTTAAAGGAGCTATTATACACTTCTAGAACAAAACTGCAAAACCATATTGAGAATGTCCAGATGTGCTTTACGTCTCCTCTGCATTTATTCCCTAAGCCCCAGCCCACCACTCAGCTGAGCCCAAAGTTTTGGCAGTTAAAACAAACCTTTATCTTACTATTTGGAAATTCTGCACTTGAAAAATAACAGAAATATTATCTGGTATGAAAAAAAAAAATAAGCTCTATTTTCATCTGCAGCTTAATAATGCATAATTTCTACAAATTCCCATGGAAAAAAAAAAAAAAGATACTTGAGTTATAACAGCACTCAATTTTATAAAACAATATTATTTGAATCTGTATCACTCAATGATACCTGACATTATTGTGGTCTTTGGAAAAATCAATACAAGCAAATTGAAAAAAAACTTTGAATAGATTTTGACTTTGCAAATATTCCTTCCAAACTGGTCAGATGTCTCTGCCCTCCTCTTAAATCACCATCCACCCTCCCCCCATCCCCATATTTTTGCCAGTCAGTTGAGATAACTGAAAAACAGGGAATTGTTTTTCAATCAGCCCTTTGACTAAATAATGCTTTGGTAACCAAATTCCAGGAAAATAAACTTTGCAATTCTACACTGATCAATTACTTGCTGAAGTTTTTTAGCTGAAACTAAGACCGAGAGGTCATCTGTCTTTTTATTGCTAATTAACATACCTGCATGGTTTCACTGGGATTTCCAATGTAATGGAAGTTTTTAATTTAAAACCTCTCCATATTCATTTAGTAGATCATGGTTAAGTAATGGCAGATTATGAAGGTAAATGGATTTAAGTGAAGACAGTTAAAGGGTTCTCCACCTACTATTTTGTTCCTTCTCAGAAAAAAAAATGAAATTGTCCTATTCCCTTTACAGAACTTAAAAATTTACAAAACTATTAATTTGAAGTTTTCAAGGGGGGCTTCTAACATCAAGTAAGTCTCTAAAACATTGTTAACTAAATTCTAGTGAACTAGAATAACAAGGAGATATTTTATTTCCTGTCAATAGTGCTTTTCCCCTCAGAGGAAAGCTGCTGTTAGGGATACAATACATTTAAAGCTGGAAATTTCTTTATTCCATTTATTAACTTCTGTGGGGTTTTTTAGGGCAATATTTTCATCAAGTGACTTAGCTTTCAATGAAAGTAGTTCATTTATTAGTAAAACAGCCACAATCACAAGCATCAAAACTCTACAACCTACCTTCCAGCAAAAGAGCCAAGAGCAGCTGGGGAAAACTGTAGGTGGTATGAAAATGTTTGTTTGGGCCTGAGAATGAAAGAGTTTTCCCCAAAAAGGGATGGATGGTCCATCAGCACACTCATCTTGAGAACCTTTTTGGTAGGATTAGTGATGGGAATATTAATTCCAACAGTATCCTAGAAAGAATAAAAAAAACCCAAAATCACCAAATTAATTATAAGTGATTACATGTAAAAAGTATTTCTCAAACAAGTGTAAGGTGCTTACTCATTGTTCACACTTATGCAAACTCAGGCTGCACCTTTGTTTGATGTGTGAACTAACTCAAAAAAAAGCCAAGGTGCAGCAAGAAACATTTCAGACAACCTTCAAATTGTAAAGTCTTTAATTCCATAAATACGGAAAAGTCCACATCTTCCTGGCTGGTCTGTGTTCTACCAGGCTACTTCACCTTCCAAGATATGGCCAAGGCTTGCCAAAATACACCTTTCAAGCCAGTCTGCTGTAATTCCAAGCAGGTAAAAAAACTCCAAGCTGTCTCCCAACAGTCAAGCACAGACAAATGGAAATGTCCACTTTGCCAGCTGGCAAATGATTAGGGTGAGTTCTGCTGGATCTGTTCCCTTAATTTATAAGTTACATCATAATACTTGGCATTAAAACAACACCACCACGATAAATATTCCCTCTCTCATTCCTTTAGGCCATTTCCCTCACTAGTGATCTCCATATCTTTGTTTAAAGTGTATGAGCACTTCAAGGAAGGGCCATTTTTCCATGATCACCTGGAAAATATTGATACTATTAAAGATGCATAAAAAAATCCAGTTACTGTAATAAAACAGAGCCAAACTATGGCCTCATTAGATAAATATGTGTATTTTACACATGGAACACCTTTAGGATGAGCAGGAATTGGGCAGAGGCAGCTCACTCTGTACAGCTCCTACATTTCAGCAGAGTTCCCTTCGCTATAAGGTTAAAAATGGTGTAAATTCATCCTGTGTGCCCTGGGTGTATAAATATCAATAAACTTTATAAAACAAAGCACTTTAAACAGACCAGAAGGAGTATACTTATGAAGACAGTCCACTGTGATAATCCAGGAGGCATAATTGCAGCTTAAAATACCTATGTTCTATTCAGATAGATTCATCTACAGAAAATACACAAAATCCAAAAATAAAGATATACATTTCTCTGTACCTATATTCATGTCTACCCCAGTTCTGGTCTCTTTTTGCTCTAACCAAGCAGTTTATTTTAAAATGGATGTCGTTTTGGGTTTTTTTTAACATAAAGTGATTTGTTTCTCACAGCAAAATTATTCTACGTACTTTTTTGTAAAAAGTAAATAATCAAATTGCAATATGAAAGGAGAAAAAGATAAAATATCTATTAAAATTAATAACACACTAAAAAATGAATATGAAATACTTCTATGACCCCACACAGAGCTGCCTCACACTGCTTTCAGCCTGCCTATGATTGGGCAAATGCCTATATATTTACATCTATAGACAATGACTACTGGAATATACATAAAACACATTTAATGTTCTACAGATGGCAAGATTATACCAACAATTTAAATCATTTAAGTGCCTTGCATCAGTAAAATGGGATTTAAATTTGCCATAAAATATTTTAAAGCTCAGATTAATAGTTTTTACTGATGTAAACAAGTTTCTAAATCTATCCACCATTTTACTGCCAAAGGCTTCATAACAATTTTATAATAAAACATCTACATGCTGTGTTGAAGAAATACTTTTACAGTAAAAAGGAAATATGGGACAGCTGATTTAGGAAAAAAACAGCAACTATCAAAGAAATCGTTTTAATCGTGTACACAAAGGAAATTTTACATTGCCAGTGTTATCATAAAACACTGTTCTCTTGGCAGTACAAAATTAATGCTTAAGATTATGTATTTCCCTGGAATTTCCCAGGAAATATGCCTGGAATTGTCATACACATTTTAATGATCTGCTACTTCATAGATGGAAATAAGATCAAATTTGTATTTATCAGCAGAATACATATATCTACAATTTTTTTTTTTTCTTTTTACATTTCTAGGCCTTATTGGATTGTTATGGAGGCATAGAACTAGGATAAATAACAAAATGTCCATGCAATTGCTAAGAGTATTATTTTTCTTGAAAGTACCATTTCATCAGACAGAATGTGAAAGAGCAACATCACAGGCAATTTCCAAACACATTTATAGTCATTAATTTAGTTCCACATTTCAGTGTTGAGTATTTTATAAATATTTTGACAGAGGAGAAATGTAAAAGTTGAAAAAAGAAGAAAATTAATCTCTTTCCTCAAGCATTTCTTATATCAAGGCTGCCAGTCCCCAAAATAGAGTCACTTTTGTGCAATATGTCATGCTATTATTCCTTTAGAACTTTCAATGACCCACTTCTTGTCCAGTGCAGGTAATTTAAAATAATCTCACATGAGTTAAAATTAAATAAAATGAAATGTATGCATGAGATAACATTTATTCTCTACAGAACTTAAAAAAACAATCAACTGCCAACACTCAATCCTACATTAGTAGCCTAAGTCTATGCAGAGGTTTAATACTCTGTATTAAACCAGACTCTGTTTCAAAATATGTTCACCATCATCAATTGCTCCTTTGTGATATTATACTTGTTTGCTGAAATATTTTCCTGATAAATTTTATGTCAAAGACTTTCTCATCATTCCTTTCTTTGTTTCCTTTTTTGAGCAACTGGATTTAATTTATTGAAGTCCATAATATGGAATTTTACTTTTATTAATTTATACACTGCACTGAACTATCAACTAATCCTCTTCTAAGTTCAACAAGGAAACTTGCAGGAAGAAGGACACATTCTACAATTACCGTGCATAACAATTCTCTGTGTTCCATCTTCAGTAATAATCCTATTCTCACCATCAGCAGGTGTCAATAAAAGCAGTACCTGGCCAAAGTGTCTAAGAGACTGCCTACAATTCTTATTCTTTAGAAGAATTGTTTTCAATAAAAATCCAGTTTCATTGAGGAGATGACATTCATTCCATATTGTTTGCAGCTTTTTCATTCCACAGACCTTGAGGTGAAAGCATTTGTATTTGCTCCCAAGTTTGCCAGGCTATGGCAATAAAAACGAGTTTTCAAGCCAAGTGAACAGCAAGAAAGTTATTTTTATAGGCTTGGTGAGATAATGCAGCAGAAATTCTTCCTTCTGTAGGTCCTTGTCCACATCATTGTTCTTCTAGATGGACAAGTGACAAGTGCCTTCCCTCTCTGTGCTGCACCTGATAACAAGCAGGAATGTTTCTTACTCAAGGACTGAACTTGCAATGGTGTCAATATTGTTGAAAAAATAGATCTTGGCCTTCTCTCCTCCATAGGCTCAAAATGATCGCAGCTTTCAACATCCCCACCAATGTCTATATGTCAGTAGAAGGAGTTAGAGTGTCCTGCTGTATTCTCACTATTACTCATTTCTGTTTCTTGGAACAAAAGAGGCTCAAGCGAATTGAGCAGTAGCAGTTGATGACAGAGTTTTAGGGCCATGCTGAACACAGCTCAGCTCAGTTTGGTCAAACTACTTCTAGAAATCAGTTCTGGCTCTTGAACTGCTTGATGCAAAGTGCCTCCAAGTCACACCTCACCTCACCCCTTCTCTACACACACGCTCCCAACCCAGACACACACATCCACGCTCAGCTGGGCCTTTCTAGCACTGATCATTCACACATGGAACTCCTGACGTCCTCTGTCTTGAGAGGCTGAATCCTTCAGGCTTCCTATTCACTCCTAAGTTAATGGAGATCTTTGTAAAATGAACCATCTCCCTCGCCGTACAAGCCCCTTTTTTTGTTTTTGCTTTACTCTCTCTGAGATGTAAATGAATTGCCAAGATAACCCTCTTTTTCCACGCAGGGTTATGAGGCTAGAGAACCACAGCAATGCTATTATCTTGATACTGTAGTTTCCTATTTTACTTGCAATATTTTGCCTTACAAAATATCAGCTTTCAAAAAGGCACCAACTGTTCATCAGTGAAGTCTATCAGAACAGCAAATTGAACTGCTTGAAATCTAGGACTAAACACCTTAAGCAAATTATATATTTGTACAACTTGCTTAGTAAGGAATCCATTCTTATTACTATTGCAGTACAGAAAATTAACTAGAAGGAAAAAATTTGCACAGGACATTTAATATCAGAAGCTAATAGGGCAGTGAGTTTCAGGTTTAAATTTACATACAAATTTACATACAGAAATCACACTGAATTGAATTTCTTTTAGCTGTAATGTGTATTAGTGCCTAAGTAATAATGCCCTGAAACAGAATACAGCAATGATTAGTTCGTAAGTTATTACAATAATTCTAAGCTCACTGACTAAAAATTACTACACTGTTAACCTTTTAATGGGGGCTAGACATTGCACCAAGCAAGCAAACTGGGAAAACAATGTTTTGCAAGAGATGATTACAAAAAATATTTTTCTGAAATGGAATGAAAGAAAGAGACTGAAAAAGCATTCTATTTTATGACTGAATCTATGATGTCCTCAGCTCCACCAAAAGATATCAAAGCCCACACCAAACTGATACTAAATAATATGCACATATTTGGATTTCCATGCAAAGATAGCTAAAAAAAGTTGTATCAAAGATGAGTTGAATGCTAAAAGAAGTGCTATTTTAAGATAATTATAAGAAGCATACCTGACAAGGGGATACAGACTGACTCAAAGTAAAATTAATATCCCAAATTCCCACAACTGAGAAAGTAATAACTATGCTCACATCTTAATGAATACTTTTTTGAATATGAAATCAAGAGCACCTCTGCATCCATGGAGACTGAAGCTCAATAACTTTCCATCCTCCTGAGATCACAGGCAGATTTCCTTCTCAGAACCAGCAGTGTTAGAAGAAATTACCAATTACAGCTACTTTTTGCCAACGTCTATACTGACGGTTGGCACTTCCAGTGATCAGTTCAAGTTGCCTAAATCAGCTCATACAGTAACCTGGCTTATCAAAGTTCAATTGGTTTTGAGAGACCTACTAAAAAAATGTAAAAGTCAATCTTTTCCATTACCAGAATCAATGGGGAAGGAGATCATAGCATTATAGAATGTTTGAGTTGGAAGAGACCTTAAATATCATCTCGTTCCACAGGCAGGGACACTTTCCACTAGACCAGATTGCTTAGAGCTCCATCCATCCTGGCCTTCAACACTTCCAGGGATGGGGCAACCACAGCTTCTCCGGGCAGCCTGTGCCAGGACCTCAGCACCCCCACAGTAAGGAACTTCTGCCTAATATCCAGTCTAAACCCACTCTCTTTCAGTTTGAGGCCTTTTTCCCTTGTCCTGTCACTGCATGCTCCTGTAGAAAGTTTCTCTCTGTCTTTCTTGGAGGCTCCCTTCAGGTACTGAAAGGCCACAATTAGGTCACCCCAAGAGCCTTCTCTTTTCCAGGCTGAACAATCCCAATTCTCTCAGCCTTTCCTCGTAGCAGAGGTGCTCCATTGCCCTGATCATCTTGGTGCCTCCTCTAGACTCGCCCCAAGGTCCTTCCTGTGCTGGCACCCCGGAGCTGGACTCAGCACTGCAGGTGGGGTCTCACCTGAGCGGAGCAGAAGAACAGAATCCCCTCCCTCACCTGCTGCCCACACTGCTGTTGATGCAGCCCAGGACACGTTTGGCTTTTTGGACTGCAGAAAGATGGGCTGTTTCTGATATCTGACACTGAATTAATGTAACAAAGGGCCAAATTAATCTTCAAAGGATTTTACAGGAAAATCATTTACACCTACTTTTTCATCAACATTTTTGGAAAGCATGACTCAGCAAGTGACAGATTTCAATACAGCTGCTATTCATCATTTTTATGGGTCACTTTGCTGTGCAGATACATGCACATAATATATGAGGTGCCCATGATGGAAAACAGTTTGAATCAAATCAATAGATGTATTTACAGTCCTTGGGCAATAGGACTATTTTGGGTGATGCAAATCCAGGCTGCATCTGTCAAAAACAGACATTTCTCTTTTTTTCAGATTGTCCTTCCTCCTTCAGAGACTGTCATATCCACAACACCAGAACAAAATACTTAAGGTCAGTATCACTCAATAAAAAGCACTAGGAAGTGCAACATTTCCAAGTGAGAAATGTACTGTTCTTAGATAATGAAGTCAAGAGAGATATCAGTGACTACTTCATTTTCAAAGAGCCAGGTTATGTCTCAAGGAGTTGTAATATGCAAACTCTTCTGCAGGCATGTCATCACACTGAGATACCTGCCCAAAATCAGCCTCAAAATAGCAACAATCGCCATTTGTGACCCTTCCTTTCATGGAAGTTAAGGAGATGTAAAATTTAGGATGCTTTCAATTTCCAAATAGCTTCTGATATATCAGGTAGACAGCAAAACCTGTCTTTTCCAACCATTTCTCTCTGATCTAGACAAATCTTACTCTCAGGTATCTTAGTGAATGTAGTTCAGGTTAAATATTTAAGTAAATCTGTGCCATTCCCTTATTTACCAAAGAAGTGCACGATTATCCCTGGACTCTGAATGTGTACAGCACTGCAAGGTTTAGTTCCTGAATTAATTGTATGTGCCCATAAATGCTACAGCAGTTAGCTGTAATTATTTTCTGCTGTTCTCACTGATTTGTTTTCAAGTGCTACATAAAGTCACAATAATGCCATAATTTCACAAATCCAATAGACTAGAACATACTTTGGGAGGCTTGGTGAGTGCTGATGATTTCTGCATATTCATAATGAAGTCAGTAACTGAAACCACAGAATTACTTCCAGGAATTTACTCTAATATAATTTAATTATCCTATTAGTTTAATACTGGATTAATATTTAGATCCAACTGCCCTGGATTGAAAATTTGATGTCATGAGGTTCAAAATCTCCATCTGACATGCAACTACAAACATGACAAAGTCTGTATCAGTGAAATGCTGAATATCAGGTCTCTCAGAACTGACCAGGAAAAGGCAATGACCAGCACTGCCAGTGTTCCAGTGCTTCAAAGAAAGAAGCAGAAATACTTGGTAAAAATGAACTTACAACCACCTATCAGAACCTAAAGGTAGAATAGCAGGAGGGACTAATTATTACATTATTTCCACCAACTTTAAAGACTCCTGCTAAATGTGGAAGCAAATATTCTACTATGTGCCTCTACTCACAGCTCATGCTAGTATGAGCTAACTAAAAGTACTTCTTTACTTTAAAAGTAGTAACCAACTCCAATAATATCTCATTTTATTGAATTTTTATGACCATACTAATGAGGTAATTTACATCTCAGCTACACCACCTACCATCAAGTTACTCAATCAGTGGAGGTAAAATGTTAATTAATTTGACTGTCTTAGATCTTGCACCTACTGTGACTCTCTCATTCCGTAGGTCTAAAAATAGACTTTTAAGGAAGCAATTCTTCACAATTTAAAAGACCGATACCATAATTATCATTATGGTATCAAAAACACGTAAAGGTAGAGATAATTCTAATAAAAAGCTGAAATTGTCAGGGTTTCTGCTGAGAAAACCTTTTTCTCCTGAATTTTCTAGGAGTAAAATGCCTCTGATAAAACCTTTCTCTCCTAGATTCCAGACACTTGTTTTTTAAATCCAACTTTTATTTTTGGCATATCTCTGCAGTCTCAGGAGCCAGACAGTGTTATAATATGAAGAGAACTTCTTAAATGTTCATAGCTTTTCTGAAAACAGAATTATATATAAATCTAAAGGAACAATCTCTGTAAGAGTTATCTCATTCTATTCCTTACTATGACATACAAGATCAGATAAACTTTGAAAACAGCCTCATTGCTAGTTGTTGCTCCAAGAAAAGTTAACTTTTAAGCCCTTGAGATTTGCTCACAGATTACTGTCTCACATGAAACAATAAATGCTGCATTATAAATATTGACTTCTATGTGTGGCATGCTAGAGGTATCTGCAGTCTGTCCCACACATTCCCTTAGCACTTTCTCTACAAAAGTAATGCAAGCTCACTACATCACAAGCAATGTTTGTAATAATATTAACATCAATATATAGATTTCTTTGACTGGCATCTGTTACTAGAACCTCTTAAAAAGCAAAAATTAGAGTAGTCTGAACCAAGGCCCACACTTGCATTTCTCTGGGTCTGTGCAGTCCGACTACTTCTGCTGTCAACCAGAAAGAAGCCTCTCCGTCTGTGTGGGGAAGATGTTGAAGAAAGTGTTGATCAGAGAATCATGAATCTATGAATCATGGAGTGAGAGTATGAAGACCTTTCTACACTGATTTCTCCACATTTCTGGCTGCTCAGTTTTGACCACCTGGCAGATCACCTTGTAAGGGAAAGAATTGCTATTACAGTCACCTGAAATATACTTTTTTTTGGCATATCCACATATTTGGACATGAGCCATTATTTAATCCTCTAATTTTTATACACTAAAAGCTATCTCCTGAGGTTTCAACTTCAAAATTTGGGTAAGTATCAATGAAACGTTTTTGAATTGTTGTATTCATCCTACAGTCACATTCTGCTGTGTAGGGCTCACACAGAACAGAACTGCTGCATTCATTTTTCTAGACTGCCAAAACCAAGAAGACTTGAAGGTTGAAACCAATAATGGGAATACCCTGCCCATGCTTATATCTGCATGTAAACAGCAACACTGTGCCAGTGACCTTTTAAAAGCATCACAAAGAGCTCGGAAGCAGTGTGAGAGTGGTCTGGGAGCCTTTACAAAGAGCAACAGCAGCACAAGTTTCAACTTGCAAGAACAAGTCTTGTGGAAGTGGAGCAGGCAACGTTTCAGAGATACATTACCAACTTTGTGGTACTCATGTGGTTCTAAAGGACTTGAGTGAGAGAGAAAAAAAAAAACAGATTTGGCAGAGAAAAGACAAAACTATTGTCTCCACACTTACGTGGAAACTAAACTCAATCCCTTGAAGGCATTTGGTTTTATTAAAGCAGAAACTAATAATTCACAGTTCAAAACAGACCTTCCCCTCTGGCTTATCTCCTGCTGTACAGATCCCGCTTGGAGCTCACATATTAGATATTTTCTCTCAAGACAGAAAATACTACTTTTCAAATATATGGATGGATTAAAAAGCTTCTTGACTCAGTGAACCAGTGATATACACTTAAAATTTTCTCCATGAAATAGAAAACTGCTAATGAGTAAGTACTTAAAGCAATAACTAACAGCCTTTTAGACACTTTGCATCAGAACTTAGGAATCCCTTTCCTTCTTGACCTCTACATTCAACCTGAATAAATCCATTAGAATATTTGCAAGGCAAAGTAACTATTGCAGTTCATTTTTCTAAACAATCTGAGATAATGGACCTGAATTTATCAGCCTAAGTTATGCCTCTGTAATACTGTTATAAATTAGGAAATACAATACAAAAACCAAAGTAAAACACAGTAAGAAAAGTTTTAATTGTAAATCGTTACAATGCTGCCAGTGGTTGAAGACAATAATAATTATGAATAGATAAAATTTAAAAATATGGTTGTTTTCTCTTCATTTAGAACTAAAAACATGCAAATGTACAAACAACTCATAATAACTGGAAGTGTTATTTAATTAATGAGTAATGAACATTAAATAAATTTTAATTTGACTTGAAAACTTCCCACTTTCACAGATGGTTCCTTTGAACTGTTAAAATTCTTTGTAAATTATCCTTTCTAAATCCCAGAGAAATATATAAATGATTACTGAGTAAATATTCACTACCTCCTTCCATGTGAAATAAGTAGTGCTAATTTTTACTCCCCATTTCTCTCAAACAGCTTTAGTTGGAATTCATTCTGTAGAAATATTTGCTGCAGGGAATCAATTTTATGACCTGTAGGTTAGTTACTTTTATACAAATAGGTCTGCAGGTTCAGCTAAGGTAGTCTCTATGATCACTGAGACTTTAGCTTTTGTTTAGTCTTCTAAGATTTCAGTTACAATGATTTTCATCTACCTTTACACCAGGAATTCAAATCAAGCAGCAAATTAATTTCTAAAAGTCTGAAGAACAGTCTTCAGACAGTCACAGACACTGGGCGCTCCCTCCTACTGAGGGTGATGATTTAAGCAAGTGCCGGAGATTGTCACATTTACACAGTAATTCCTTATTCTGATTTAAATAGAAGAGGAAAAATCTGGATTACTTTTTCTATAGGCCAAACCATCTAAAATAGGTAGGGCTGTAGCCTAAAGTAAAAACATCAAGTAAAACTGTATAACTTAAAGCAAGTCATTCCTGAGTTAATGGCATGTTTCAAACTTCAACATAGCATCTGTTTTCAAATCAAATTGTCAATCAACTAGCTTTATATACTTGAAGTTCCTGATTCAGATGTTGAGAATACTTGTATGTGTGGATTAACTTGTTGCTCATTGTAATGATTTAATTATCATCTGCTGTTTCAGAAGCTGCACATACTGTCCACAGAAATCCAGCAGAAAAGAACAACTAGCTGCTTTAACCCGTGTTCTAGAGATGCAGAGCTATAAAATTTTATTTGAATTTCACTCCAGAACTTTTAAATAGTATTCTGATCATGGGAATACTATTTAAAAGTTAAATAGTATTTACTATTATTAAATAGTAAATTAGTATTTACTAATACAGCAATACTATTTTAGAGAAGCAGGGATATTTGTACATTTTGTGGGAGCAGTACTGCCCCTGCCAAAACAGTCTTGAAGACAGAGCTTCCTGTTATACAACGGACAACCTTCATAGGTATTGAATGAATAATGAGGATCCCTTCTTCCTATTCCTTCATCTTACACAAGGAAAACAGAGAGTTCTCACCAAGTCACATTAATCACTGAGGGGAAAAACAGTGCAGTAGCACCAATTTTCTTGGCAATTCTGAAAAATGGAAGGACAGGTTTAAAGGTTAGACTTCGGCAGAAAAATTCACAGAACGTCACTTTTAAGAGCCTGCAAACGTAGTTGGAAAATCTGTACTTTACTACATCTTTTGGAGAAATTCTCACTGTTTGCTTTCGGGTTCCTCTCATTGTTATTTAAAAAAAACAAACCAAATACAAACATAAAAAACCCCCACATAACTCTAAAAGTGTACATACAACCATGTTTTGTCTTGAGCCAAAAATCTAGCCTAAGTTCCTAGCATTGATAGCATGACAGGGAACAGGGTTTAAACATTACATTTTCTTTTCAGTAATGTTACTTTACTACCTAGTTCAATCTGTATTTCAGATGTCATCAGTGAGCAAATTTTTCTTAAAAAGAATTTTTTTCCATGGACTTGCTGTGTTTAATGGTTGAGAAAAAAACCCTCTTGTTTTGATTCCTCAGCCCCAGGGGAGCATCAGCAGTTATGGACTACGGGAATTGGTAGTTTCGTTATTCAAGGCCACTCTCTTTCTTCACATAACAGTTTTTTTCATAGATCTGACCACTTGTCCAGATGAAACATCCCCTCTAATTACTTGGTTTAGATTTAACCTCACATTTTTGTTCCATGGAAGTTAGTGACAGCTCAGATGTCATTTTGTGATCTACATTAGCTCCCTGCTATTATATCACAGAACTGATTATTCATCTGTAGGGACAAGAGGAGGAGGTTGGAAGCTGCTATATATTCATCAAAAAACTTCACACACATTTTTATATTTCCAATAATTTACCTTTATTTTTCTATTTTCTTTTTTTTATTATTTTTTATGAGCTGTACAAATATGCTCTAGTCTGAATTATTTGCCAAACTGCTCTTAGTTAGAGTGATTAATAATTACTACCATCTCAAATTTGTTTTTCCTCCTACCAGCCATGTTGCCATGGTTCTTTTACAGAATGATACTTTTTATACTACCAATTGTCATGAAAGCATATGATAGAAATTAAAAAATCCTAGGGCGTGATTCATAACTTCAGGTTACTCAGTTTCTGAGAACATGATCCAAGTATCAGCCATATATAACAATATTCAGACTACAGTTTTGCTTAGGATTTATGAAAAATTAATGTACCACAGCTATGAAAACAGTGTGTCACTGTCTTCAACTGCCAAGTTACATAATTACAAAACATTCTTAATTATACGCTTTTTTACTTTTAAATAAATAATGAAAAACTTAATGAGGGAGACACTGACACATAATTTAGATCCTAAGTTGGTTCTGCTCTAACACTAGTGCTATTTGTAACAAGATCTCTACATTATACCTGTGAATTGACATAATGCAGTTACCACAAAATGCAAACTCCTGCTAGAATAAACATGATGCAGTGCTTTTTGACAAGAAGGGTTACAAAGATTTGGGTGCTCTGATCTATCACAGCAGGAGGAGGTGTAGAGCAAAGCAGTGTGAGGACTCAGCCTCCACACTGTGTGAATGCCCATCGATGTTTTGCTTACAAGTGGTTCTGTTTCACTCCCATGAGCTTAAACACCCATCAGTGGTTGAACATTAGAGGAGCACGTGGAAGATATTCTCCAGTTAAATTACACCTGAAACAGATGGATTTCATCCACTCCAGGACTGGTGTGTGGTACAGATGAAGGAGCAGTAAGTGAAGGCAATCAGGAGAGACACCCAAAAAACCACACTCTTTCTGTGTACTGAGAGTTTAACACAGATGCATCTTTTCTTATGGGTTCCCTTCAAGTAATTAAACTGAAGAAGGAAAGGTGCCAGGGAAGAGGCATGGCCTAGGGAAAATTAACACATCTTTTCTGAGATCTTTTACTGTTGTGCCTCTCTGTAAAAGAACTATACGTTTAAAACAGACTGACATCTCCCACTGATGGGTTCTACTTCTGCAGTCCCCAAAGCATGATTCCCAAGTTCTAAAGATCTGCCACGGATTTTGCGGTGAACTATTCCCTGAGCTAATATATCCTATGAGAAGAAATATATCACTGAGTTGGCAAGGGTGATAGTTCTGATCTACAACTCATTAGAAGGCAAAATCAATTCTGTGTGAGAAGAGTTTGAGGAGTATCATAAAATTGCTTGCACTGAACAGAACCTAAAAGATCATCTTGTTCTACCCCCCCTGCCATGGGCAGGGACACCTTCCACTAGACCAGGTTGCTCAGAACCCCATCCAGCCTGGCCTTGAACACTTCCAGGGATGGGGAATCCACATCTTCTCTGGGCAACCTGTGCCAGGGCCTCACCACCCTCACAGTAAAGAATTGTTTCCTTACATCTAATCTTAAACCTACTCTCTCTCAGTTTACAGTAATTAGCCCTTGACTGACCACTACATGCCCTTGTCATAAGTCCCTCCCCAGCTCTCTTGTATCTCCCTTTAGGTACTGGAAGGCTGCTCAAGCCCCAACTCTTTTAGTCTGTCCTCAGAGGGGAGGTGTTCCAGCCCTTGGAGCATCTTCATGGCTCCCCTGGACTCTCTCCAACATGAATCCTTCTTCTTTTGGGGACCCTGGAGCTGGATGCAGCACTCCAGCTGGGGTCTCACCAGAGCAGAGAAGAGAGGCAGAGTCCCCTCCCTGGCCCTGCTGCCCACGCTGCTGTTAATGGAACCCAGGACACCTCTGGCTTTCTGGGCTGCAAACGCTCAGAGCTGGGCATCATCCACCAACACCCCTAAGTCCTTCTCCTCAGAGCTGCTCCCAGTCCATGATCTGCCCAGCCTGGGATTACCCTGAGCCAGGTGCAGGACCTTGCACTTGGCCTTTTGAACTTGATGAGGTTTGTGCAGGCAATTCTTAGAATTCATAATGAATTTGAAAAGCTGTCAGCTACTAATGAACAACAGTCTGATCTAGCTTGTGATAGGTAGATGTCACTAACAGAGTAAAACCCACAGAACTATTCAAATATACTTTAGAACTCTTTTTAAAGTAAAACATACATTTCAAAATACATTTCTGCATGCTATACCACCTTCACTCTTACAGGTTTCTTCCTTTGCTTTTGTGATTTATTAGACTGCCACAGGCAGGTCTAGACAAGACAAAATTAAATAAAAATATGTTAATACTTTCATAAGAGAAAAATGAATAAATTCCTGAGCAGACTGTGATCACAGAGCATACTTTCTCCCTTCTTCCCTGAACTAGTTTTTAGCTGATCTCTATTAAAAGAGTTGATGATCTTTGTCAGGGTGAAAGGCAACCTGAAATTAGCATTGGTAGAAGGAAAGCCAAAGCTGACAAATCTCCAACATTACTCTCCCTTACATCATGCATTTTATAAAATGATGGAATAGAAACGATGCCTCACAAATCTGAAAGTTCTCTACTGGAATTAATTCCAGGACAGTGCTATGGAAATATTTCTACATGTAGCAGAATTGATGGAGTTTTTAATGACTGTGGGGAAATGCTCTCTACAGGCCAGCAGTGCCAACTACCCAAACTGGTTCTCCAGGTGGTCTGAAAGGCAAAGGACATGGAAAAAAGACAAATATTCTTAGAATTTAGATCGGTTTCTTTCATTATGACAGCTGGCAAAAAAAGAGATTGAATCTGGGCAGTGACTGATGAAGTTGTAAGGTAAAGTTGGAGGTGTTCATTATACCCAGCGGCAGAACTGACTGGGTTATTTCAGTATTAGCAACACTTGGTAATGTCCCTCTTCTGAAACACAGGCTTATCATCTACACACTTGTAAGAGTTCCCCTGTTTACAAAGTTTTAACAATCCTTCACAGCTAGAATGCATCCTTACAACCTACCCAGGCTTCACCAATTATCTATTTTCTCTTAACATACACAGAACTTAGAAAACAAACCTGCAGCTGGACACTCTCCCTCCATTTCAGTAGGGTTATTCTTATTTCTGCAATGGTTGAGCATTGGATTTCAGAGCACTCAGGGCTTGGATTAGAAAAAATATCCAGATCAGTAGGCTATATGCTTTAAAAAATCATTCATTTTAAAAGAAAATCAGAAATCATGTACCAATCTGTCCAGGTTGGAAAAAAACCCCAGCCAAACATGAAAACACTTAGCCTTCTCCCTCAATCTGAAAAAACAAACTACCAACAACAACAAACAAACCAACAAACCAAAACAACTAAATCAAGGAAAAATACAAACCCCAAAAACCTGGAGAGGAAAATGAAAAATAAATCTATCTTCAAGAAGTTTAACTGAACACTGAAGAAATAGACTGTCATCCATTCCTTACTTAGAAATAGAAGCATGTGGAATTAGCACAACAGAAGTTAAAATCAATATTTGATCCTGCCATTTGCAAAGTCATGGCACCATGCATTTATCCAACACAGGAGATACCATGAGTAATAATGACCACAGAGAAAAAGTGAGATGTGAAACTGCTTCTCTGTCCCAAATCCTCTAAACATAACAATATTAAACAGTACTAGCACTATTAAGAGCCAAGTTTGTGGCAATTTTTCCTTTTTTACTATAATTTTCCTCATAGAAAAAATGAACAGACATAAAAAGAACATAAGATTACATTATTTTTCTTTTTCAAACACTGTATTGACCTTTAAAGCACTGTATATGGCTTATGGCTTTCAATATCGACTTATTCAATATTTTTTATTTCCATAAACACCTTAATCATAATCTGGTTAATAGCAAAGTACAAGCTTAAATGATTTCAGCTATAACAGGTCAAAAGAGTTTTAAAAAAACTTGGGCAGCATAAAAATGGGTTTGATCCATTTAACTAATCAATCTCCACTTTGAATTTTAGGTTGAGAGAAAGAACACGTCCTAAAATATGTAGTGAGATGAGTCTCAACAATGTAAAAATGCAAATTTAAAATATTTTATTAAAAACTTGAGTTAAACCAAATTATCTCTAAGTCTTTCAGATACAAATCTGCAGATCCGCTTTGATATTGAAATTTTGTACCTTATGTCGAGACATAGAAATAACAAAGCAAACAAAAGGTAAATGTAACTGGAAAATCCTGTGCTGTTCCCATTCAAGATCATTAATCTAATCAGAATTAAGCATTATTATTATTATTATTATTATTATTGAGCAAATTAAAGGAGGATGGTGACACAATGCATGAGTTTGGGGTGGGGGCAGTACAGACCTAAGTGTGGTATTTCTTTTTAGCTGATTTTATGCACTGAAAACAGAAGAGAGCAACTCTATGCTGACACCAAAATGTGAGCTACAGACAATTGGGGGGTGCTGCCAGGTAGAACTTCTTGTTTCTTCAGAATTCTTTGCACTCTTCAACAGAGTAGCATCAACTGATGGCCAATTCCTCAGGCCATCCATAAGGGTCAGAACATGCACAGGGTCACAAACTCAGCCTGAATCCTGACACCTCTCACCTCCCCTTTCCATGTGGTGTGAGCTGTCACCTTGCCACAGGCCTTGTGTGTCAGACAGACACCCATGTATGAAGCACAAAAGGCGGAGTCAACTTAAAGCATTTCCAAACCTCAAACACAAAACTGGAATCTGCAAGCAAATGTATTCATCAGCTGTAGTAGGACATATGCCAAGATGATCCCACACTGTCCACTGTTCCTGGGGTGCCCCCCAGCCCTCACCTCCCTGGGCACTCCCTCACTGCCTGCAGGCTGGTGGTCACCGTGGCCATGTGTCCACCATCAAGAACTGCAAGATGCTACACTTGGCTCATTTTAAATCCCCGTCCTGCCAACTTTACCTCTGCTGTAGCCAATTTCTGATGTTTCAGAAGTCTGATCACTTGCGTAAGACAGAACAGTACTCTTGACATGCTGAGCATAAATTTGTATTGCATTTGATTATGAGATTAAGCTATAACTACAATACAAAAGCAGTGTTATTAGTATTTTAAATTAAATGTTGCTAATCGTCTTTATTCCAAGGGCCAGGAAGGAAGAAGACTCTCAGGTCAAAAAGAGATCAATGTATTCATTAAATCTGACTCACTGATGTAGCAGATGCACCAGGTGTCTATGCTTTTTAAATATTTATCAGCTTTTAAAGCAATTTCATGTTCTCACCTTCACAAGACTCTGTCTACTGTTTTCACTAGTAAGATCTTCCAATGCTTTATTGTTCTCATTACTGGGACATTCCATGCAAGATTAAATAATTCTCAGACGTAAATTTTTGGCCGCTAGCTCTTGATGCATGTTAGTCAGCAAAACTGAGACATCGTCACTAAATATTCTTTAGCAAACAATCACATTTCTTCTCCAATTTTCCCTTGGCAAACTAAGTTGATAGAGCTATTTAACATTCATGTGACAGGGCCTGCTTTTCCAGTCCCTGTGATTCTAGGAGATTTCTTTGATTTTCTTCCAGTATTTCAAAACGAATTTTAACCTTCAAGAACCAGACGTGTGCACATTCTAATAACAGTACCACCAGCATTATTTGCTTTCTGTTGGTGTCTGACCATTCTTCAGCAGTTAAGGACTGTACTGGTTCTCCTTCCTGGTGTCACACTGACAGTTCAACTGAGACATTAGCAAGGACAATCCCATGCACTTACATTAGAGACAGAAAGTTCTCACACTCCAGAATTAAGTGCCTGGCATGTAACCAGTAAATTCAGGAATCACAGTTCCATAATAGCAACCACATGTTATTTGCTAGTCAGAAATATTCGTGTCATCTTCCAAATTCATCAATAAAAAAAAAATTTATTAAATTTTCCATAGAGATCTGAAGAAGAGGTATAGCTACTTCTTTACCTCCTTCATCTTACTAGAAAGGAATTATCCGAATTTTCAGGTCAAGAATTTCAATGCCCTGAACATTGCAGAAGTATTTTGTACTTTAAAGTGGTTGTTTCAAGTTTTCACATTGAATTAGATTAAAAGTTATAGGAAGAGTTCAAATGCACCTTGAGAATTTCTCATACAATGGGAGTCAACAGGGTACTTCAAATCTAGCATTCCCTTTTACCACTTCAGAGTATTTTCAGATCAGAAAATTATACAAGGCAAAGCATGATCCTGTGGGACAAAAACCTACACTACTCTTTTCAAGGTCCCAAATCACAAACTCTTTTAGTCTAGCTTTTATGTTTCTTACTAGCACCAGACACCTCCCAGCATACTCATCCAACACCAAGACTTTGAAAACATTATCTGTTTCTCATGCCTACAGAAGTTCACATTCAGGATACTGAACTTCAAGGAAAGAAGAGCAAACCTGAAGTCATACATGGACAGTGATATTTAAATATTTTCAGAAGTGCTTAGGGGTTTGGACTTTTCCCCCATATGAACACATGCAAAATCAACTGAGGAGACTCTTCTCCCTTCCCAGCACCTGTGACTGGAAGAGGTATTCCCCTAGCACTTTCATCACATATTTTTATTCGCAAAAACGTTCCTGCAGAAAAATACCCTACCAGTCATTTGTACTCATAGAACCTGTAACCATTATATGTTATTAAAGGCAGCATTTGTTAGCTGCTCACAATGCTTGCAGAAAGCAGGATGTCTAGATGATAAAGCAAAAATCCATTTACAAAAGTTAGGAAAAATGTTAGCTCCAAAAACAAACACCTTACAAATGATAATTCAAAGACAAATGCAATTACAAATCTGTGGAAAACTAAAACACTATTTTTTAAGCAAACATACTAAACAATTATTTTATCTTTACATAGTTAAGTGACTTAAAGCATACTTATTTAATATGTTGTAATTGTTGTTCTTATATGACTAATACAATTTTTTTTGTGTGACAGTATGCATTCATACAGTAATACAAACATGATTAAATACATCCCAATGAGTAACGAAATTTAAATGACAATAATAACTTGGCATGCATAAAGAAGCAAAGTACCAAAAGAGCCATATTCTGTTGGACAACAAGAAACTGAAGTTTTTGCAGAATTCAGGCTTATTGGAGATCCAAAATTAGAAGCAGATGTCAGCAGAATAAAAGTGTAATTTTTCAAACAAGATAAAGAAGACACTTTTATTCAAGCATTCATTTTAGTTCATATCACCGAGCTTAAATGAGATCTTATTAAGTATTGAATTTTATTACTCAAAAAATGATTGTGTGATCACTTAATAAAATTGATTAATCCTCTGTGATAGCAGCCAGAACAACAATAAAAATTATATTTTTCTTCTAATGCAGTAGAACAAAATTAGACATTTAGAATAATCTTACCAGAGCTCTGCAGTCCACATCTATCGTCCTTTCTGCTGCTGCAGGTGTGCTGTAAATCTTCAAGGAGAACCACACTTTGCAATTTGTAGAACTTCCTTCTATGTTAAAAAGAAAAAAATGCCTTACAAATTATCCTGTGAGGTGATCAATCCTAGCAGCCTTCAAATCAATGAGAACTTTGAACTTTTAGCAGAAATGCCAGTCACTGTTCATACTGAGACAAAGCAAATCATGAACTGATTTAATCACTGTCAACAAACTGCATTATCTAATCCCTTCTTGTCTGAATTCAAAACAGTAACAAAATCAATACATACACAAATTGAATGGAAATAGCACTTTGGAAAATTAGCTTCCTGGATTATCACATTTTTTCTAGGTTTTAAATATCATTGATTTGTAACTAAAACTTTATAGGAAACTGACAGTACTTTTGTAATTTTATATCAGGAAATCAAAATTAGTTCCTCTCATAGGACCTTTTGTGTATCAGAGAAATTAAATCCTGTTCAGTTCCACAGGATTGTTGCTGTGCAATTTCAGTCAAGCAATCTGTGCTTTGCTGAAGTGTATCTTCCAGAAAGACATTGGGTCTTGATTTGAAGATATCCACTAGCAGTTTGTTTTGGTGGCTACCTACTGGCATTGGAAGACATTTAAATACAAGTCTAATTTCTGAATTCCATTAATTCACTTCACCATCAAGCCAAAAGATTTTGCAATGACTTTATCTGATAGATTTAACAGACCTGGCATTAAGTATCTAGCATTTTCCTGTTTTTAGAACATAGTCATGAATGTTAATAAAATTATCACATCAATCTTGTTCAGGTAGATGAAACAAATTAAGCCTAAAATATCTACCGTAAGGCCTGATCTTCACAACACAAATATTTCATGTAGTAAGACTTTTGCACGTATAAAGAGTTGTTCAGCACCTTTTAATAATGCATACCCAAGAACTACTTGCACTATTCCTGTTTGTCAGTATATTGTATGAGATGAAAATAGCCTTAATCCTCCTACTCACACTTTCCTGAATTATACCCTAGAGAGCTCCATTAGCACTCCTGTTTTACCATAGCATTAGCCTTGGGAGCTCCTACTTGTTTTCTCTTCTGCTGTGACTCCAGCTCTTCTCAGTCACCACTTTCCTTGTTGCAGTTCCTTATTCTGCATATATGACTTTATTTCTAAACCCTGTTTCCAATAAAACTGCTTCTGACTGGCTTTATTTGCATTATTTTCTTACAATTTTCACCAAATACATCTCTTATTAACTTACCCATTTTCTTTGGGCTGATTTGATGTGCATGCAATTTATTGGGTTTTAATACCAGAATTCCAGCCTTACACTGTCTGGAATAGCTTCAGTGTCTTGCAATCTATAAAAATTAGCATCACTGAGCTAAAGACATACTCTGAATGCCCATTAAAGGATTCTGGCATGTACATTACCCTGAGTTTAATCAATTAAAAAGGTAAAAAAGTAGTACACAGAAGAGAGGAAACTTGGGCAAGAAGGGAGGATGACCTTACACCAAAACAGAGCATACTACCTTGGAAGCTGAAATAAAAGTTCTCAATTAAAGACCAAAAGAAAATCAAAGAGTACCCATAGCTTGGGATATCACATCCTTCAAGAATGCAGTCAAACTCTAGGAAAAGCTCTAAAATTCAGGTAGGAAACAAAAGAGGAAAACATCAACAGTAAAGTTCCATTTACTCAGGATATATGATTAAACTGCAGGACAAAGGGATTTATTAAAGTACAGCAACACATTCACGAATGAATGTTCTCTACCATTAAGGAAAACAGAAAAGAGCATAAGCTGCTATTTAAACTGAAAATTAACAAGGCTGCCGCCCTCTCCTCAAACCTCCAAGAACACTCATACCAAAAAAAAACTCCACCCTCAAGTGACAACTTGCTAAGGATTTAAAAAAGCAGTAGCACAACCTTTTCAAACACATCTGAAGCTGGTAGCCTGACAAACTCAAGAAGGGCTGTTAGATGATCAGGGTGGAAAAGGAATGCTCAAGAAAGATAAGGCTGCAGCAGAAAATCTAAATTAATTCTTGGCAGTAGTGTTCATTATAGGTGAGTTCAGGGACTTTCTAAACTCTAGAGCTTGTTTTGAGGGGAATGGTCAGAGGGACTCTTCCAAATTGAGGTTTCAGCAGAAAAAAGTTTCAGAGCAGACTGATAAAGAAGAAAGTAACAAATCATCTTTGCAAGAGAGTGTCTGCCCAAAAATAGTGGTTTAATGACAGGTGTCTCTGTCCAAGGCAGGGGGGTTGGAACTAGACAACCTTTAAGGTTCCTTCTAACCCAAACCACTCTACAATTCTGCGAGTCTCTGAATTCAGAAGGACCTCATGTATTAAATCATGGTGGTGCTAACCAGCATGTGACCCCTTGCTTAAGTCAGCATGGGATATGAAGAAATGAAAAGGCAGAGAATGTGTTGCCAGTTTTCAGACAGGTCTCCTCCATAAATTCAGAAATTACAGATGTGAGCTTGTTTATATATTCCAAAGAAAATTATTAAGCATCACAATAAGGGAGGAAAGCCACAACACACAAAACTATTTGAATTCTTTGACAAAATCAGCAGCTGTGTGAATAAGGGAGATGTGGTTATATAGCACCCTGCATCCTTACTTGTCATTACATATTAGGCCTTCCAGCAATTACTGTATCTATTCTGCAACGAAGATACCTTTCCATATACACTTAGAGCCTTCTTTTTCTCTCTGACCACACATTTCTCCTCTGTATTCATAATTTTCCTGAGTCACATTTCTGTTCTTCATAATAGCAGTAATATAAAACTTATAATCTACTTCTCTCTTATTCCTAATAAATTCATTTATTCTCTTCAATTTGCTTAAAAAATATTCTAATTCCTGACATGTCTCAAAAGCAAAGCTTTCAGGCCAAGTCACTTTCTTTTTAGTTTTGCTTCAAGTATTTTTGAGCTATTAAAACTTTTTTTTTAATGTTAGAAACTCTTATTTCTTTTTGTGCTTTTTATGCATTTGAATGCTTAGATTCACTTACATTATAAATTTTTCTCAATTTGGAAAAATCAAGTATTTTTTCTGGAGACCCTAAATAAATTATATTACTTACAGATTACCTTTCTGGAAAACAGCTATCAAGTTTCAGAGGGAATACATTGTACGCATTTTTCAATGACATTACATGTATTCAGATATTTGTAATCATAATATTTGCATAACACTTCAACAGACATTTGCCAAAAAGCTGTTAAATACTTTAATGGAAACAGTTTTCTTAGTACATGGTATGAACCTGGCATTTCTCTGCTGAAGGAGCATCTTTTTACTTTTGCAGCTGAACTTTTAACTGAACATTCCTGCAAGTTCTGCTTAGTATTAAGCCTTGAAGTTGTATAAACTTTGTTGTTCTGTCAACTTTTACTCAGTGAAAACATAGCTGAGTGGTTGCTCTGCTGCCCACTTGCACTGTCAAAAACATAAAACTTGGGGCTTTATCCTCACTTAGCTGAAAACCTGATACCAAATAGAGACGTTAAAGGTGAGTCGCACCTCATGCCTTTATCCGTATAATGTATTTGAATGGGCTACATCAAGGCCAATTTATTGCAAGTATCCTCATCCCCAAGTAATTATAGACTAATTTTACTCTGAATTTCTTCTTTCCTAAAGGCAACCCACAAGACAGAAGCAGTTCTTACTCTCAAGAATACTCAGAAGTCACTTCCAAAGCTATAAAGATCTACTGAAGCTTAAGCTCCCTGAAAAAAAAAAAAAAAAAGACCTTAAACTGATCAAAAAAACAGCAAATGCTTTTGAAATTTCCTTTAGTTCTATCTCAGCATTTGTTTCAAACCCAAAACACAACTTACACGGCTAAAGATAAGTCTAGTATTAGCAATTCATTTGCTAATGTACAGAGCAAAAGGTCAAGAGTTTGGAGATTTCTTTCACCATTTTTTGTTAGGCTTTTTCAAAGAGTTTTACTTTACCAGAGAGTAGATGCTGGGCAAACAAGGCTCAACCATCATGGGCAATGGAGATAAACTTAATGTAGTCAGGCTGAGACACAGAGATGGCTCTTCCTCTACTCACAGAACAAGGTTTTATTTGTCTGTTTCTGTTTTCTGCACACATTTAAAAAGTAGGCAGAAAAAAAAAAAAAAGAGTTGGCACTCTTCCTTTTCTCTCTACTTTTCTAAACTTCCATTGACATTTTTAATGAATTTTAACTCTTTTCTTAGGGCCTGAGCACTGCACTTTGATGTCTTGTGAGATAAACTCCATTTGACTTTAGGCCTGGATCTCTTATCTTCTCACTCTGGGGCTTCGATGACAAATAGAAATCCTTAGCCTGCTTTATGCAACCATCAGGTCATGATCTTGTCAGATCTCATGAAATAAACAAAACAAATTGTAGTCAGTACTTCAGATGGAAATCGTCACTAGAGAGGAGCGAGCATAAATCTTCTGAACATAAAAATGCCTCTACTTCAGTATTTAATCTCTACCACCTTCTCTTTTAGTCTCTCCTGTGGTCAGTAGGCTTTCACCCCGACTAGTTAGGGTCAAGCATCTGTCACTAATGGTTAGGGCAAACCAGCTTCTTCCATATGTTAGCTGCTGGACATTCAGTTAGCTGAACTCTAAAAGAGCTTCTTTATCTTTAGCTTTTAGAACTTTCCACAATTATTTCGTAATTTTTGGCTTTATTATGGAATCATTGGAAGCACAGAAAGCTGTATGCTTTCTATTTTAAGTAGTTACCCCGAGCTGGGACAACAGGAAAAAAAAAAAAAAAAAAGGCATATTTCTATATCCATTCCTTAATAACAAGTCAATATCTTCAACTAGTATTTATCTACAGTAATTAAATTTGTGAACAGACAGTTCTGTATTTAAAACACAGGACTACTAAATTACAATTTACATGAAAATTAAACTTGAACCTTCAACAAACATTTCAGGCTAAAAACTCAAACTTCCCTTCCAAACCTCATTCCAGCTTGTATGATATAACAAAATCATTGAGTTTCCTTCCAGACTCAAACATCCTTTTATAATCAAATCAGTCTGGTGCCTTTTCCTACTTCTCTTCAGTGATGCAAATAAAGTGTTTCTCCTTTGCCTCATCTCTTTGTTTATTGTGCAATTTTTTAAATGTTATAAAATCTTTCTTAGCAAATCAGCGTTTTAAGTCATGCACTTTTAATCTCATATTTTGTATCACATCCTGAAGAGTTACCAGTTGTGAAATCCCCTGCCTTCTACTCACAAGATGCTCCTCTCCACTCACTTGGATGAGAATACCTTATTACCATATCAGCCACAAGCTGAAATTTCTGATCTATCTGTACCCTTTCCTTAAATTTACTTTTCATCCTATGCCTGCTACACCAGCCATTAAATGTGCTGTCAGTTATAAATAGAAAAGATCCTTCTCTCCTGATTGGGACAGAGCTGTCCATCAGTCACCTGAATGACACATCACTGAGGCTGAAGGAAGATTTGCCTTGGTCTCCTGAAAATTGTAGAATTCTAGGGTGTTTGGGAGAGATTGTGTGGATATGGACACAATAGGGAAACTGGAACTGTAGTGCTGAATAAAATTAATTTATTTGAAACACTTTATCCTAATTTTACTGACTTCTCATATTGGCATTAGAAATATGATTATTTAAGGAAAAAGCTGAATTTAAGTAATATTTTCAAATTTAATGCGAGTTCTTTCTACAGCATTTTAACCTAATATTTGCAGAGTTAATATAGCAGTAAAAAATGAATAAAGTACATTCAATTCCAGTTTTAAATAAAACATTCTTAGATGAGGATGTTTAAGAGTATGGGTTTATTTTGGAATAGCAGGCAGAGAAATAACACAGCATGATGTCTTGAGCCTCCAAAAAATTTCCTGGACTGGAAGTTATCAACATTATCATTGAGTGAGCATCCTTAATGTTTTTCTCATACGTATATTGCTGTACTTTACAGAATGTAAGACATAAATTAAAAAGGAAAGTTTTTCTAGTGTCATACAATATATAAACATGAAAGAGCTTTCAATATGCAAAGAGCTCATGCAGGAAGAATAAAAATTTAGACTTTTTTGATTCAGAATAAGTGATTTTCATATAAATTATGTGAAACAGACTAGCTGTTAATCACATGATTATTTACATTCCTTATTTTTCTAATTGGACTGGCCTTAACCATCTAGGAATTACAATAAAAAGACATGACATTTCTTTTGCAAACTTCTCCTGACAATTTAAGCTTCTCTACAATGCTAAATTTAAAACATTTTAGTGGATTACTTCAGACTCACCATAAACCTCCAAGTTCATTTCAGATATAAATCTAATTGCAATAATCTGTCCTAAGACATAGAAACCCTTTATAATAAGGTTTTGGATACTTCTTTTAACAGTGTCACTAGATAAATCTAATCGGTTCCTATGCTGCAGGTAAAAACTGCCATTTTTTCTGTATATGTAGACCCATCACTCCACTGAAAAATAAGTTAAATCCTGTTTTAAATGGTTCTAGATACCTCTCTTCACTTTTAGTTTCCAAGTGTAAAAAATCTGCCCTTGATTTATGGGAGGAAGCTGTAAAACAACACATTAAGAAAATGTTGCAACCGTATTACATTAAGAGCTCAAAATGATGCAAAATGCAGACATTTATATTTATTTTTTCTATGTGAGGAATAACTTATCTTTGACAAGACAACAGTTCTACACTTTCCTCTTCCAGGGAAGTTATTAATTTAGGGGTTTCACTTTTAGGTTTGAGCTCATGAGTTTTCTCTCCTAAGGGTTATACTTTTTCAATAAATGTAATCGATATGTACAGCTTTTAAAAATGCTTTTGGATAACATGGCAAGATAAACTTTGCTCTCAGCTGTCATTTTAGGTACATGAACATACCTGAGAAACCCTAACATCTAAATGAATATTGATGTAATGTATTCCATATAATAAGACTGCTTGAAAAAATATTTTAATATTCATCAGTCATTAATCTTGTTCTTAAAGGATATGATGTTATAATTCCCCAAGAGCAACTTTCATAAATTTAGAGTGTGCCTTACATTCTGTATCCAGCCTAAGTCATGCAGAGGGACAGTCCTTAAAGTGACACTGAGGATGGAAGACTGCATTACATTGCACATGTAAATTGGAGCTGATGTATTAAAATGATGCCTTCAAAATGCTGCAATTTAAAATTAAATTATGATGCTTTAATGTGTAAATATGTATTTAATATTAAATTAATTCAGAATTTTCAAGTTAATACAGTACCTATAGGCAGGCTTGGTGAAGAAGGGTGTTCTACAAGAGGAAAATCTGCAAGATGAATTAAGGTTCCTTTTCTTCAGGACTTGTCCTAAACTAGGTAAGGATTGTATCACCAGAGCCTCTTCCACTTGGTAAAATTAGATTAGGGATTAGAACAATTTTTTTTAAATGCAAAGCCAAAACCTTATTTTGGCCCTTGGAATTATCTGTGATTAATACAACACAAAACTGGAAAAGCATCTGACCTTTTAAAAGGCAGAAATCTAGAACCTCTCTTTTTTTAATTCTGGCTTCAAATGCATCTTTTCAAATGAACATTACCAACTTATGGTGAAAATTCAGATACCACTAGCCCATGAAAGAGATTCCTTTTCCCTAAACTTCTTCAAAACTGTAAGGAGAAGAGAGAATTTTAACACTACAGACAGCTTATTTCAAGGACATGGATGACTAATGCTGTTGGTATCTTCCATTTTTGAAGCTCAGTCTTCCATCCTATTAATACCACCACAGCAGGATGTTCTAACACCATTTTTCAGTTAGACACCTTTACTCCATAGACACTTTCTCATCTCCATCTCCCAGGTAACAACTTCAAAAAAATCATCCAGCAGATCTGCTGTCTATGGGATGTGGAGGATGGAAAATATCCCTTTACCTCAGAATATTCTTGATGTCCTTCACAAACTCTCAGTACTTTAACATGATGATGTCACAGCTCTCCCTTTCCCCTTGCAGTCGAGTGACGAAAATGTAAACATGGCAAATATGGTTACTCAACTTCTACAGGGGCTTTTTTCCCTCTCCATTTGGGTTGTGTTCTACGTTTATCCGGGGTACGTACCTTTCATTAAATTTAGCCTAGCCTGCTCCCAGCTATCTATTGGTGATGCCCAGATGTATCTGCTGGAACATACTGGGACAGAACTCAGGTTCTCATCTTATTCACATGACAAACTGATAAAATGATGGAATTGTGGCATGGGAATAAACTCAGAGCATGTGACAGTATGCCACCCAAGCACTGATGACATTCAAGAGAAACAAGAGATGAAAAATCAACAATAACACAAGTAATATATTTGGCATTAGAATCCATCTCCCCTAACCTTTTAAAGCTCTGCAGGCAGCATGACAAATGTGAACACAAAGTATGCAAAGAGGAAGAAAATTTCAAATGCTGAATAGAAATTCAGCCCATTTTAGCAATACAAGAGTCAAACCTTCAGTTTGTGATTTTTTGGGAGGCAAAGGGGGGAAGCAGGGGAGGGGAGATATGGGAGGGAATATTCTGCCTTAGTAAGAGTTTGAGGAATAAATTCTGGGGGAATGAATTGAAAGGATTGTCACAAACTTTATCAACATAGGTCCCAAGGTATCAATTACATTTCTTACTGTGCCTTCCTAAGACCATACAGCCACACACTGAGAAGAACCCCAGACTTTCATAATAAGCCACTGAATTCTCACTGAAGAGGAGGGATGACAGGAGCATTTAGGCGATGAAACAACCAACTACATAAGGAATCTGCCATGAACAGACCACAGAAAATAAATCTGGTAGGTTTAAAGTACAGTGGTCTGTATGTTTGGGAGTGACCTGCACCTCACACACATTGTGTCACATGGCTCTATTCTTCTTAGTGATGATTAAGATGTCTCAAGTGATTACCTGAAAATCAGACTGTCCTCCCAAGCAGAATCTTCATGGTAATTTATGGAAAGATGATACTTTTTCAGTTACTGCACTATGGTTTTAGAGGTTTGAATAGCAAGGAAGAAGAACTAGAAATTTTCGCTCAGAATAAATTTGATATAATTGGAGATTATATAGTGAAGTGATTGTTTAGAATACTAACACACTTCTAAAGTACTGTTTAACTTCTAATGTGAAGATAAATTATATTTGCATTAAGACTCACAGTTATTTGGTTATTATAATTACCTTAGTTTAAAGACCTGGCAAAGAAAGAAGCTGAGGTTAAGTGGAAGAGATACTTAGAATAATCTAGTCTAAGATTAAAATAAGGACATAATTCCAAAGGGCAGAGAGGCAAGAACAACTCACGAAGTCAAATAAAAAAAAAAACACAAAGTAGCTGATAGTTAGGCAATTATAAAAAGACATAAAAACACAGAAAAACTAGTACAACCAGTAAGAATTTGAAGTTCAGAAAACAACTACTGCTTAATAAATAATTTTATTTTCTTTTCTTTCAAAAAGATTTTTGAAGAAAGACAATGCTTACATTCTTCACATGCAGAAAATGTTGCTACTAAGAGTGACCTCTCTAATGGAGAGAGTAATGAATGGTGGACTTCGGAGCATGCAGAAACTATCAGTGAAACTTTACAGTGGGAAGGGTGGAGAACTACGAAAGATTAGCCAGGTCATATATTTTTTATTAGTAAATAACTTTGACAACCATTCATCTAGGATATTCTTCAAAATCCACAAGTAAACAAGTTATTTCTACCAGGTTATACCTAACTAGCACACTCTCATAGTCCACGTCTCAAAACACCCTCATTCATGGCCATAATCTTTAGCTCACATAAATTGAATTGGGATACTTTGTTAACAAACACAGACTCAAGGCTATGTTAAACCAATGAACTCAAACAAATTATGTACGAACCCTCCCTCTTACTTCATACAACTTTTAAATTTACTTAAATTAAGAGTGTTTTTTCCCAAAGGACTACTGTTTTTTTCTCCATTTGCTATATCTGCCTTTATTTCTACTGACACCTTTTTTTTTCTATCTTTGTCTACCTATGTCTTATGGAAAGATACAAAGGTAAGAGAAAAATTCAAAGGCAACCTTGTTGCTGAACATCAACTTATAAGTTCTCAGATAAGGAACAGAAAAAATATTGTTCATTCCTATTATGCTGGCATATGAAGCTCCTAAGGGTGATCATGGAAAAAGGGGTCCTTAAATTTCCTTGCAGGCTCTCTGGAGGGTTAGGAAAATCATCAGGAATTTTGAGGGATGCACACAAACCCAATATAAAGCACATAACGAGGAAAGGAAAGGGAAAGACAACAGAAGGGAACATCTTATGTCAGAAGAGCCACCAATACCAATTGCTTGAAAAAGTTCCAAAAAAAGATACGGTAAAATAACCTAGAACTTTTTATTCTGCCTCTTGGCAGAAACAGCATTCACTGCAAGTTTTGCATAGTGCTGCACATTTTAAGAGGGTTTAAACTGTGACTTATGCGAGGAAATCACTTGCCAGGTGAACAGCTTGGGTAGCTGTGTCACACAAATATTTTAACATGTCTGAAAAGGCAAAAGCCAGCTCAGAAGTCGTGTACACACAGTCACAGCTGATATAGCCTTGGCACAGTAGGTTAAGTTATATTCAGATTATTTCCAGTCAGGAAATTCCTTAAAATGACACTGAAATGTTTTCCTGTTCCACTTCAGAATGAAAACTAAACATGTAAAATATGTTTTAAATGTATGCATTTAATAGTTATTTCTTCAAAGAGAGAAAACATAATTGGTCAGAGTTTGGGGTTTTTTTTCATTTTTTTTCTTTTTAATAGGTAATGTTTTACTGCATAAAATAACTTCATAAATTTAGGATTTTGGCTGTTAAGATCTCTTTAAAATAGCACATTTGACATAAAAAACTGTAGCCAGAAAAAATCAAATATGAAATTAGTAAGACTTTAGAACTGGTAAAAATCTTCTACTGAAAAAAAAACTACGCCAATGTGTAATTAATTCTTGTTTTCAGCTTTTGTTTCAGTCAAACACAAGTTATTGAATGAAATCTAAGTGTACATTAGTGAAACATAGATTACATAAAGAGTACATTAGTTAAACACAATGACCTGCGGACAAAGCTAGCAGCCAAAAAAACTCAAAAGACAGCAGCAAAGCAGCAGCTGTTCTTCAGTCTCAGAAATCTGCTGACTTCTTAGTTATTGCAAAGGCTTAGCAAACCTTTTTAATTTTAAGTCTTACCGGCAAAGACCTGTTAAAGGTTCTTAAATATCCTCCAGGTGTTACGCTCTCCAGGCGTAATACGCTGTGGTGAAATATACTTCATGTTCTTTATTGTGAAATTCCAAGCCTTATTTTATTTTTGTCAACATAACATATTAAAAATAAGCTTACTGAAGACAAAGTTAACCCAATTTTTACTAGTGCTGTGTCACAAAAGCAAATAACTGCTATTTTGAGTTGCAGCACATACAGGGAGCATAAGCCTTTCACTTGAGAGACAAATACCATTCAGTCAACTGAATTATAGAATTTCTCTTGGAACTGTAAAATCAATTGGACTATTTCTCTAAAAGTTTTACATCCCCCAGCTTCATTCAGCAGCTTCAAAAAAAATACCAAAAGTACCTAAGGAATGCTGAGCACAACATATCTTCGTTTTTATTATAGAATCTAATTAGTATTCAAAGATTTTACCCCTTCTAGCTACCAGGAAACTAAATTGACAACATTTCCTGGAACATACATGAATTTCAAACTGAACCTTTAATTTGAGTTAAATTTGATTTTATTATATGAACCTACATGAGACTTTAGTGAGAAGTCAGCTCACTTCCAGACAGGCCTCACTTTTAAATTCTCTACCATACTCAGGGCAGGCTCAGTGCATGAAGTTCCCTTTTAAAAATATGCTAAATATTAAGGCTAAGAATGCCTATTTCCTAAGTGAAGATAGGCCAGAATTACAAAAATTATACTCATTCACCACAATGAGTGATTCGTGACTGCCATTCATTTGAAAAAAAATTATTCTGTATTCACAGATCAATTTTTTTTTTTTCCAAAACACTGGGTGCTTGCTAAAAATATCAAATTAACCAAAAGCATTTTATCAACCCTAATACAGTCTTACTGCAGTGTTTCATAGGAACACAGCTAGGCAAATGCAAAGGCATTAAAACTGACAAGTGTCTTTTTCATTTTCAGCATAGCCCTTTTACTTTAAAAGAACCTTTCAACAAGTTCATTGGGATTTGGATAAGTTTCCATTCCAAGCTCTGTCACAGGGTAGGCATTTCATCTCATTCTCCTGCAGTAAGGCAAAAGGCAACACAAAGCAACATCATACACACAGAAAAGGTAACATTTTTTCTGGGAAATAAAAAATGTCTTCCCTTAAAGAGATATTAAGGATTTCTGCTGAGCACCCAGGTCATTTTAGGAAAACGATGTTTATTTCTCTATACATCCATAAAATACAAAATCACTTATATGAAATAGCATCCTGAGCACAATGATGAAATGGGCAGATTTTCATTAGATCTCAGAAAACAAATTGTAGAGTCGTGTGAGCAATTTATGTCTTCAATTAAAAAAAGAAAATAGGAAGTAAAATTCCATTAATCTTCAAGTAGAAGATCTTTATGTTCATGCAATTCCATGCTAATAAAACCAACCCTTCACTAATTTCACGGATATTGTCTGCTATATTTACAGGTGCTGAACTTTATAACGTTGTTCTTACTAATTTCTCAATATATTGCTGGGCAGATAAGGTGTAGATAACCAATAAATCCAGAGAAGCTAGTGAAAGCAATCCTCCTATTCTTTCTAACTTTCAACAGTAATTAGTGTATATATTGCACTATGAAAGAAGAAGCATTCTTCCTAAATAACACAAGTTTACTTTAATATATTACCAGAAATACTAATCATATTTTTACAATTCATTCTAAATTTCACACACATACACTCAGTCTCTGATGACAGTGTATAAAGTATCATCTGTCTTTTGCCACAGTGGGAAACAGTAGTTCCCTAATACTTATAATTTCATCGTTATGCCAAGAACAATTAGGGCTCTACTGCACCCACAGAGAAAGCAAAAGAAATATTTTGAGAGAGACAGTACAGACCATAACAAATAAAGCACTGCAATGGACAAGAAATATCTATTGCCTGCTTTGTAAAAATATGAGTGTTCCTTTGCTAGTTAGTTCAGCAAACCTACCTCATAAATGAATGTGTGAGAACGCAGGAGTGCCCAGTGTCTGGGATAGATAAATGAAAAGCCAGAATTCTGTGTAGGAAATTTATTTTGCAGCTGCTATAGAAATAAAAGTCCTCAGCAAATTCCAGCAGTGGGCTACTGAGGGGACAAGAGGATTTAAGGCAAGAAATTTGTCCATGAAAAAACAATGAGATGAACTGAGACTTTTACTAATAAAAAAAAAATTACTTCCACAACTATAATGGTCCAATCACAAACAGTCTTCAGGAACAACCTAGTTCTAGCTTCAAAGGCAGACAGTGACAGCAGTACATGGTGTAAGCTCATCTAGTTATGAAAGTATAGTACTACTTGTAATAATAGTAACAATAATAGTAATAGGAAGAAGAAGAAGAAATTAGATTGGAAGGAGAATTGTGGTTTATTTTCTTCTCCTCTTGGGAATTATACTCCCTGTCATTTTAAAAACATAATTTGGACTTGATCTAATGTTTTAATTTATATTTCTGAATTGCATAATTTTCAGGAAGTTGAAATAAGTAAGTATATATATAAAAAACTTTGCTCTGGATTTGTGAAACTATTTATAAATTAGCTTAACTGTTGGATTGTCCAAACAGGCTCTGAGAATGTTTATTCAATTCTTCCTTCTGCTTGAGGGACTGAACATAAACCTTGAAAGAAGCTGTTCTCACCCTTAGACAATATTGTTGATGTTGCAGTAATTTGAATGTCAAATATCTCGGGGAGAATGTCACACTTTGTGGTTAAAGATTAATTTGAATGTTTCGTAATATTTAGATTAATGTACTAGATTCATGTAATTATTCAGATAGAAAAAAACCACCACACTGTAAAAGACTTTAAAAAATTCACATTTGATTTAAACTCCACTTCTTATGAACTATCCCATGTATTAGGCCATAAAGTTTGACTTTTTCCTGTTTTCTGGCTCAATGAATACTTTCACAGGTCACAGCAATTGAAACAGGATGATAGAGGAGCCTGATGGGGACCTCCCCTCTATGCTCTCCTCACCTTATTATCTCCAGCCCCAGACATGCTTATACGACTGTGAGGAACGGGTAAATATTAGTGCCCTTTTTCATTACCATTACATGCTCTCTGTGTGTTTATAATTCATTACTTGCTAAAGGGTAAAATAATAATTGTTTGTAACCATCCAAGGTAGGAAAGGCAAAATGATGACCTAGATAAAGAGCATGTCAAACATTCCAACATAACAACAAGGGCACTGGCTGCAGGGAGACTGCTGCTCTGTTGCTCATATCCTATTAGGTTTCAAAAATGTTACATTTTTATATCACTCTGAATGTTTCCTGTCACAGACAACTAGCAAGGGCTTACACCTGGACCTGTCATGTGAGCCCTGCAATGAGCCCCACTCATTATTTCTGCTAATGATTTTCTTTTTCCAAATATTTTTTTATTAAATGGGCTATTAATTGATAAAATTCCATACATACACATTTGAGGTCTGCCAGACATGAAAGAATGATGCGTTTCTCAGTAATACAGTTTAGAGCTTATACAGACTTTTAAAACAAGCATAATGCACATCACAGACTTTTAAATTGGGTAATACAATTTAATCTGTTTATATGCAAATGTAGTCCTACATGCTATGATATCCAAAAATACACAGATGCACAGGTTTACAAGAGGAGTGACTAATTTGTGGTTAGTGCAGATGCAACATTACCTGCCTTCTCAGCACAGCAATATTACAACACCTGCTGCAGGAAGGGTGATGCAACCTAAAGTTCATTGGCAGCCTTACATTGTGAGCAAATACAGACTGATTTTTATTAATTTTAAATGGGCTACCATGCATTGTTTGCGCAGATTTTTAATTGCACACAACAGCATGCCCCACAAAATTCCATGTGGGCCAAAGGTCCTTAAAGCATTGCTGTATCTTAATTGTTTCAAAACAATGTGATAGTTTATTGGGAGAACCGAGCTGTTCTGAGTATCAAAAGGGCACAGGAAAATTCATAACATCCAGCAGACTGCAGTACTGCAGAATGGCACCTACTGAGAAAGCCAGCAGTAATTGAACAACCTTTTTGACAAAGGCAAAAAGCATAAAACAGTCTAATATTTAATGTTCTACATATGCTAAACCATCCCCAAAAGCTTGTATGCACTGGCATAAGTATAGCTGCAAGTGCTAAAATGCTATCAGAAAAAAAAAAAAAAAAAAGGAAAAAACCCTGGGTGGGTTTTTTAAATTTNACTGGCATAAGTATAGCTGCAAGTGCTAAAATGCTATCAGAAAAAAAAAAAAAAAAAAAGGCAGCAAGCCATGGTTGGTATTTTAAATTTGCAAATATGCAATTTACATGGGGATTATTTTCTCTGGGTAGGTCTTTGTTTTTCTCCTGAAGAGGGAGACTCAACTAATCTGAAGGTGAAGCACACCATGCATGAACATACAGAATGTAGAGTGGTCTGAAAAATAGCTTAACTAACTAACCAAAATTTATGGGTTGGTAACTTAAAATGATTTTAAAGAACAGTCCTCTTAAAAAGACATTAATTCCAGAAATAAATATGCACATTAGATGTGTCAATTATATTGTTAATATATTAAAGGTATGTGAAACACCTTACTGAGTTAATACTGAATAAATCCTATCATTTGCCATTGCATACTCAATTCTTATGATCTTTTAAAAAAATTATAATGAAGAAATGCTAAGCCTTATTTTATATTTTTGCCATCCTGAGTACTGTTTACCTCATAATCACTTCAACAGTTGCTAGAACAAAGACATTATTTCACTCTCTTCCTTATGTGAATACCCCAGTGTGCTCCCACAGATGTTCAGCTCTCAGGGATTGATTTCAAGACTGAAGTCCAGAAGAACCACATGTGGAAGTACCATTGCCTTCCAAAGGCATCAGTTGCTCGAAGAATCACTTGGAAGCAGTTTTTAGTCTCAACAGGAAAGACACTCAACTCAGAGACAGAAGAACTACAATGACAACGTAGGCTAGCAAACATTGCCTGTCATCGAAGGCCTGGTTGAAGCATAAATTAACTTTTAAAAGACAATTAAAACAGGCTTTGCCAAAAGGAATGTCTGGCCTAGCCCCTTTGACTGTGCTTTTTCATCATGGCCTATTCACAAGTGGTGTTATCTTTCTGATGTTATGCCTTTCAAGTACAAGGAAATTCAAAAACTTGGCAATGGCATAAAAATCTAAACGCATTCCATAAGACAAACACAATAGGAAGTACAATCTTTGGAAAAAGGCAATGCTTAGGGCAGCCACCGTAAGACAACAGCACATGCAAAATCCCCCAGTCTTGTACAAACAAGCACTGTGAGACATCACTGCCAGCAGGAACTTTAAAAGCTGTTGCTTAAGTGCCAGGTCTGTGCTGTCTTGCTGCTGGGGAGAGTGTGAGAGATGCTGGAAGAGGAGAGGGGGATTTGCAGTTGCAGTGCAGGCATTAGTCATTGCAGCAACCACAGCAACTTCACACTCTCGACTCGCATTTCCAGGGGATGATTCCTGAGGAGCAGAGTGGGTCAGGCAGAAGCCGAGCCAAGCATCCTCCCTGTGGCCCACGGGCTGCACAGCAAAGAGCACAACACAGGGGGATTTGGCCAGTTCAGTTCAAGAATTTACCATGAACTCCAAAAAAATTTCCTCTACTTTGAGAGTGTAGGAGGCTTCACAGCATTTAGTGAGACTGTGAAACAAGTATCTATTAATTGCTAATATTTATTTACGATTTTAGCACTTTATAATACAAGAATATCTACAGGTAAATCTTACATGAAAGACAAGCTGCATCCTATTTTCAGTCTTAGCAACCACTTAGCCTTGTTTTACTTTTGGCTCCCATGAGAAAAGAAACCCTAGGACCTCCTCTTTTCAAAGAGAGAAATATGTTTTGGAAAGAACTAAAACCCCACAACAGTTTAGAAAAGGGCAAGCCCCTGTCACTACATCTGTTCTGCAGACATTTTTCTGTTTGGGTTTTGGTTTGTTTTCTCTTTTTCCTTCTTGTACAAGGCAGCATAAAAAGGATTCGTCATGAGGAATCGCTGTGTTTTTTACTGCAAGAACTAAATGCTCTTTCTTAAATACATCTGGAGAAGAAAAAAAAATTATAAACAAATTTCAGAATCCTTAGGATTTTGGAAGAGCATAATGAGTGATTTTGATACAAATTATAAAAAGAATGTATGAAAGCTCATCTAGAAATCATCTTCTGCTGCAGTCTTACCTACAATGTAATTTGAAGAAGAAAAAAAAAGGAAAAAGGTAAAAACATCTATATCTACATAATGCATGTGTGTGTACCTGAAGATGATATTGAATATTGAGGTGGGTATAACAAGGTAGTAGTTTCTAGTATGTTTAAAAGGAATAATTTTCTCTGACTAACAGCACGACACAAAAGTTTGGTGTACATGTGTTTATTCCTAATCTTATTCAGCTGTGGATAACCTCATACTTGTTTTGAGCTATACTGATTCCAGTCTGTGTATGAATTTTCTCTACATCAGAAGTCAAATATTTTCTGTTACAATGCTCTGGGGATTCTCAGCTCCAAGATTCACCTCACTGTGTGATGCCTCTGGTCAAATGCAAGGAGTTTGCATTCTACTAGCGGTGTGCACCTTGCAATTCATATATCCTAAATCTTAGAAACATCCATCAGTCATTCTACTTTGAAAAGTCATACAATAATTAATTTTAATGTAAAACTACCATAAAAAATATTGGTGTAAAAGAAAACTGTGTAGGATAAAGTTAAGACTTTGTTAGTTCCTCTTTGAAGTAAGTTCAGAAGAGGACTATCATGTATGTTAGACCAGGCCTTGTTGCATTCCATCTCTATTTAGCTATTTTCAGCAGGTACTTTCCACAGCTGCAAAAGTTACAGATGTCTAGTACAAATAAATGGTTGTGATGACAGATAATGTTCTGTGAAATGACTAAATGCAGTTGGTGGGTTTAAAGGTGAGATTGAAGCTTGGAGTGTGAGCATTGTAAGGGTTTATCCTCTGCACTGAAGAAGAAAAATCTTTCATTAAGTGACACAGTACCAGGGAAGAGTCATGTCACATCCTACTTTAAGTCCCCTTAGGAAAGCAATCCTAGTGACGCCCTAAACATTGCCAGCAGTCCTGCAGCTGGAGTCAGTACAGTTTACTGGAGACATGTATGTTACAATAAGACAAAGATATAACACTACAGTTGCACAAAAATACCAAAAAATGGCAACTGAAAGAGAAGATGCAGTAACTTGCAGCAGCCATAGAGGAATAAGCTGTGCAGATTGCTCCAATTACCAATGGGATTCTCTGTGTGGGAGTGATTATATCCATGGAAATTAGTGTGTAGCAGAAGAGGGAACTGATTTGGGGCTGATTACCTGGCTCCTCTCAGCAAGTTAGTAGACTAATATTTTATGGTATTCATTTATTGTATTTAAATGTGTTAAAAATGTTTGAAAAACATTTCAAATGCATAAACAGACCAGTCAGACTCACACTGCCAGTGGGGAACCAAATGGAGCAAAAGGCTCATCAGTAATAACACCAGCAAAACATGAAGTCACATTGGATTTTCTACCTAAGAACAACGCCCTCAATTCATATCAGTGACAGGGAAAGTACTGAGACATCCACTCTCTTTAACTATTTCCTTACTTAACCTTCTATGCCCAGTTACTTCCAATGACAGCCTTTACTAGTTTAGGACTGATGATTCCTAAATTTATAAATATCTCATAAGAAAAAATGTTTCATTTGGACAACAGAAGCTTAACTAAATTCATGAATATTCTCAGGCTATCAGTAGAGATTTGAAGATTATCTCCTATGTACCTGGCATCACTCTTTATACTGTTTTTATTATTAATTCCACTTAATATCTGGAAATCTATAATTCTTGTCTCTACTATATTATCTGTATATATCACCTTAATTTAATCCTTGTTAAAATCCTTCTTCTGTAAACTTTCAATGAGGTGCTGTGTGAGTTTTAATGTCAAACAACTTCCATGTTGCTGTACAGATATTAATAGACTGTAAAAGAACAGACTTTCTGATATTCACATTGACTTAACTCAAATTATTTCTAATTTATTGATCAAATCAGCTTCTAATTCTTTTTAGAGCTTGATAAATTCTAGTTTTAATTTATCTAGAAAATACAGTTATAAAGACAGAGATCTCCAATTGCAAGCCCTTCTCAATTTCCTAAAAACTCAATATTGACTAAACCAAATTTTTTAGTTTAAAACTTTCTTTGATAGCTTTCCTTGCAAGAAATTCCTTTAATTATTTTTAAAAAAGCTTGATTATTTAAATAAATACAAAATTAAATATTAAAAGCATAAAAAACACTGTTCTATGGGAAAAGTTATACTTGCAAATATAAGTAAGAAAGTGGAGAAATTAATCTAAAAACAAACAAAAAACCTGCCTTCGTCCATTTGGTGTAAGCACAAAAGTATTCTTCTGGAACACTGGAAATCTCAAAAGTAATGCAGATACTGCTTAGAATAAAGTAGGTATTCTGGAATTTTCTCTTTTTGATTTTATTGTGCCAAAGGAGTATCTATGACTGACAGTTATAAGAAAGTTTTCTCCATAGTGGAAATAAGTGGAGCAATATGAATTTCAGAAGTGGCCTGCTTTGACATCAGCACTACAGAGTTATAAAGAAGAGCTATAAAGAAAGCATTAAAAACCTGCTGCCCCTATCCAACAAGAAGCAACTATCAGTGACATTATTGTAAAAAGAGGGGAAAAAAATAAAAAGAAAAAGAAAAAACTCAGCTTAACATTTCATAAAAATATTTCAAAAAGCATTAAAGTAGAATTTCATACACTGTTTATAGGCTGTGCATACTAAATAGTCATTTAATTTTAAAACACATTAGGATGTAATTTTATAAAAATCGACAACAAATGCATCCATAATAACAAACATACCACTTTTTGCTGCATCAGGAGCTTGTGGAGACCCCGCTGGCAGTTTCTGATGGGCCCGTTTACCATCTGTCTTCTGTGGTGTGCTGCTGTCTTGAGACTGCTGTTGGTCTTCATCTTGAGCAACAAATGAAATTACACCTAAAACAAATAGATACCAGGTGTTGTATTACCAGGCATTAGCTTTACAAAAACTGACTGCCAGACTTGTACAAGTAGCTCCTCGGTTCAAAACTAATACAAAATGAAGTAAAACTTCCACTCCAGGTGTCAGCCATCCAATTACAATTTATGATATTAAAAAATATCTCGAGTGAGTACAAGGAAATTAACTATTTTTTGTCCCCAAAGTGCTCTTTTACTTGCTTGAAGAGATCCACAATGAGCACCTGAAAGAGATCAGCAGTAGGAAATACAAGCAAACCAACTCTATAGAAGTTACAAAATCTGGTGGTCACTAATTGTATGTTTTTCCCAGCTCAATTTTCTTTGCATAATCTTCACTGTTTCTGTTATTTTTTTTAAATCACAGTGTGTCATTCTAGTGCTATAAGAGAATAACTGTAATAGTTAAAATATTCCTGTGATACATATTTGCATTGCATATTAAATTGTAATCAAGTACTTCAGGAAGATAAAATACAGACTGTAAATCCTGAATTTTTAAGTTGCCAGATCTCTATTTAATAACATAAAATCTAGTATGTACAGCGTTCCTTTAAATAATATTAATGGTATTCTGGAAGATTTGATATACTGGCTATAAATTAGCAGGTTTCATTTCTTCCATTTTGTGCCTCTGTCTAAGAATATTAAATCTACACAAAGTTTTGGAAATACCACATAACATTCTAATTGCACCTAAATTACTGTCTCTCAATGTTTCAATACATTCTGGAGAGTTTCAAAGCCAAAACAAATATATTTTGCAGGTCTAATTCTTGCCTCATACATACAATAAAAAACTAATTTGAGGAGGTGAGTTACTTTATGCTGTTATATAGTAAGGAATGTTCTCATTTGAGATTATTAGAATTTATGTGAAATGCCTCCAAAAGGGAATTTGTTTATGGTGTCTTACCAAGGACTTGGGAAAACTATTAATAATGGAACTTTTAAAATTTGAAATGGGGAATTAATAATATTAGAGCCCTAGAAACAATCTGATTTGAGAATACCTACATCTAATGGTATCCTCTGTTTCTGCAGCTTTGAGTGGAGGAGAGGTGTGACATGACAAATACTGACAAACTATTCCTACTAAGAAGGATTACATTAAATGATTACAAGGAAGAATCTCTTTTTCTTTGAGAGACAGCAATCAAGAAGCATAGGTATAAACACTGAAGTTGAAAACAAAATCAAAACAATGGAAATAGGTTTAAATCCAGAGGAACATTATAATATGTAACTTCAAATTTAAAAAAAAATAGAATCCCAAATTTTCTTTCACTAAGAGAACTCTACTTAAATACATATAAACTAAATGAAACTAATTAAAAACAAAAGAAAATAATTTTAAATGAAAAAGTTTTACAGATTATTAAACTTACAGTAAACAAGCCAGAAATTGGGTTCAAATAGGAAGAGAAGTGACTGTAATTTCAGGAAATTACTGATTTTTTTTTTTTTTAATCTTAAAACATAAGGTAGATGTGCAAGAAGGATGAAAAAATAAAACCATCATGGAAAGGAGATGGAAGTCTGAAGAAAATGCTAAAGGTATATAAATCTTGATGTAAGAGTACACATTGAATGGCACTAATAGCTAATGAATCATAGGATAAATGACTAATTAATGACTAATGAACATAGGATACTGACTAATTAATCTTATGTCTCAATATTTAATCCTAGTATTATTTTGGTCTATTGAAGCATAATATTAGAGAAAAGCAAAGTGTAAGAGAATTCATTAATTTTAAATACCATCCTTACCATCAATATGCTTGAAAGATGTCAACAATTATAAGACAGTGAGTAAATAAATGCAAAATTATAGCTTTGAAGTTGATCAAAAAGTCTCGGCTAAATGCTGAAAATCAATACATCCATAAATTCTACACACTTCTTACAGTCAAGAATATTTCGTTACACCAAATTTTAAAATGTTAGTAATTTTTCCTTATAGTTCATCCTTCCAGTGACCATGGAGGATTTTTTTTACCAATTGTCTGTATTTTGGAATCATGAATTATCCATATGTGGGCGTGGGAGAAAGAGGGACAGAACAGGAGTGATCAGAGTTTTAAGTAACAAGATGGTAAAACAAACAGTGAATATTGTTCTCTGCACAAAATGTGGTCTCAAAAGTATCAAAATAATTTGCTGAAGCACTAGAGTAATTAACTTTTATTTGCAGCTAATACTGGAATGCTTGAAAAGTTCCAAAAGAATAAATTGCTAATGCTCAAGAATATTTCAAGAGCTATGAGAGGAACTATGGTAACTAAAAACTACTTGAATTGTTAAACCACTGTGCTGATAATGCAGAAATCACACAATCAAAAAATCAGTGAAGAATTGCACAATAATTGCTGACACTCCATTCTCCTCCTTTACGAAAAACAGATCTCAAACAAACAGAATTACTAACAAAGAGGTTATAATCTTGATCGATAAAGGTGACTGAATTCATGTGGTGAATACAGATCTCTGCAAGGCTCTCCACTAAATCTCTCAAAGTATTTTGAGAAAAAATAATGAGTTTTACTACAAATGCTATATATAACTCAGTTTATCTGCTTAATCTTACAATATTCATAAATCACCTTCCATAATTTTCATGGGCATCAGAGTATCTACTACTGACTCAAAGCTATTTGAATTTTTCATTAGTGGAAAATAAAAGAAAATCAGTGCTGGCAAGAACTGAAAATAACAAAAGAAAAAAGTGTATTAATTTTGTGTCAAATCTAAAATGCAGAATCCTTATCAGTGAGGACAGAGAATGATCCGCATGACTTGAGTCTATAAATTAAGGCAGAACATTGCCTAGGAAGTATTCCTAATTAGAATACTCTCTTGGTTTGGAAGTAAATGGTGCAACCCACTGACCCCTACTGGAGACTAAGATAGCAGATGACACATAAATATATTAATTTATTCAAATTACGGGCTACAAAAATATTCCTGTCAAGAGACGTTTTGCAGGATGGGAAAAAGAGTTTTATACAATGAAGAGTAATAAAAAGTACTTTGTACTCTATGAAGTCATAAATAATACATGGGAAATGTGCAGAAACACTGCATCAAAAATGACAGATTTCAAATAACAAATACAAAAAGCAATTTTGCATTTTTCATGCAGTTCTGCTGAGCTTGGCTCCTATGTTTTGAAAGAGCTTCAACACAGAAAGTTCTGGTCTTCTGGCTGTGAATGCACAGTCTTCCTACAGAATTTTCTTTATTGATGCATCTCACTTTTTCATGCTACAAAACAACTGATAAATGATAATGTGTTCATGTACAATGGTCCGCAGTGTTTGGAGGTTTGTTTTGTATCCAGTTGCTCAGTTCTGACTCTATGTCACACATTACACAACAGTGCAACTTGCCAAAATGTCATGGCTGACAATTTTTAAAGCATACATTCAAGACCAAACAAGACTTCATCTACATCCCAGAGATACAATTTCCACAGATTCAACTGGCCACAGATTTATGCCATCATCAACTATTTTGTAAAACAAGACTCCTTAGCTGTTCTTTTGCATATATATATAAGATACTAAACTTGCAGATATAATTCTAAATGTGTAAAAGCAATAATATAAGTATTTCTAGAATTCTACTGAAAATGAATAATTAAAATTTACATAAATTGAGGAGGTTATCTTTTTGCTGACGTATCATTCCTTTAAAAGCTTTCTTGGTCAAAACATCACTGCATATTTTCTAGCTTTATTATCCAGTTTCAACATTTTATACAACTACAGTCCACATATTAATACCAAAGCCTTGCTTTACATTGCTTCAGAGAAGATGCATCCCTTTAAAAGGAGGCAGGCTGTTTTATTTCTCAATAAAATTGTAATTGCAATACCCCGTGTTAGACTGACTCATTGGCTATATACTACAACACCCCATGTAGCCATGAATACAATTAAGAAAGCAAGAAATGCTCAATGCTTTCCTTTCTGTGTAACTTAAATGGAGTATTTGAAAGATGCATAGTGTGCATGATTACTTTCTGCTGCAGAGAGATGATAGAAGTCTACAATATCCCAATATTTTAACTGGAAAAAAGAACAGAAGGCTCTATGGCCACAGAATTCATCACACAAATCTGAAAAGATATAGAAACATTTGGCTTGTGGTTTAAATATACCAACATGAACTTAATAAGGTCTTGGGAGTAGGAGGAGGGGTTTTTATCTTTTCCTGGTTGTTTTTTTTTTCCCTGGCCAATGAAATCTATGTTTATTTGCTGCTCCAGAAGAGTTCCACAGAAGAAATAAGAGAAATTAACAAGATGAGTATAATTTATGTAGCTATTTAGCTAATTTTTCTTCTTGCAGTTTTTCTACTGACAAAAAAAGGATATTTACTGTAGGTTAGAACAACACTTCATAATATCTAATTTTCCTAGGAAAACCTCTATGATAAGACATGTAAATTCTAAGGAGTTTCTGTAAATACTACTACTTGTTGGTATACTAGGATTAAATGAATTGATCCCTACATCAATGAAAAAAAAATAAGACTCATACGTAGGAGCAATGAGCAAGTGGCAAATCCTGCTGTCAGCTATTATTCATATGTGGCTCTGGAGCATTTAATAGAGAGGTGAATTGTTTTGTTTATAATTCTCACTGCCTGTTCTTAATATGACAATGAAACCACAATATGGAAGGGTACAGGAGCCTGCAGCTCCAACTGCACTGTGATGGATGGAAATTGTGCGCCTGGGATCATCTTGCTGGGCCGTGCCATGTCCCAGTAGAGCAGCTCCTCCAGTGCACTCTGGTGATCCAGCAGAGACAGTCACAATAATCAAGCAACCAGAAGAGCTTTCAAGGTTTGCTACCAATGAATTAGACTCAATTTGTCAGGGTGATGCAGGTGAAGAGGAAGTGCTCAGAGCAAACAGGCAGGTGCTGGAAATACAGCAAAGGCTACAAGAAACTACAAATATGATCTTTCTCCCTCACGGGTGTTTATGATTCCATTGAAATTAGACTGATCAGAAGATCAATTTGCAGAATTCCAGCAAACAAAGAAATGGACAATACTTTTTTTTTAACGCCAGAGTTGAATGAAAAATGTTGTTAAACAAACAAGTTGAATGAATTCATTTACAGGCCAGAATGTATTGGCATGATCTTCACCACCTCACTACAATCGTCCTACAGCTGCATCTGACAGGCCTGGAACACGCTGCCTTTTTTGCTCAATTTAAGTTTCAAAGCAGCATGGAAAAGCACTGCCTACCAAACACAGATTTAGTTAAAAAAATAATTAAAGGTGAGACATAAAGTTAGAAAGCTCCTTTCCAAAAGCTAGAGGGTTTTATGAATAAAAGGGCAGTGACTATAAAAGGTGTGTGGGTTTTTTGTACTAAATATATTCAAGTATTATGAGTTTTGCTCTATTCTGGAAAAATTCTGGTTTATTCTGTGGAAAGCAGAAATAAAAATTTGATAAAATATAATGCAATCTGTAGAAGATGCTTTATCAAACCTAAAGAAAATTGCTCAATTACTCAGAAAACAGCATGCTGAAGAATTTTATGTAGTGACAGAATCTTGTTTGAGGTGTTTATTTGCTATTCTTTCTGTGTTAAAGCTGTCATGCACCTTCAAACTAGCCGAAGCATGTAATATTAGCCCTCTATTGGAATGCTTCCAAATGGGCTTTAGAAAATAACTGGGGCCATTTTTAGCTTAGTAACCATTAAGCAGTAAGACAGAAAGCAAAAGCAGCATAATTTTGCACCCATATAATTCTGGAAATAAAAGGACTTTGAAACTAACTGAAAAATGCAAACCACTTGCTCAGTACAACAACTTACATGGTAAAAGTTCTTTTATTAGAATTTATTTTAACATGGCAAAAACAGTATTGGAACACCAAGTCTACAAAGTTTTACACTTACAAGTTAGGAAGTTGTAGACTTGAAATTATTCATCGGCACTATGACAGTCTTCAGCTAGATATCAAAATAGTTGTACTTTTTTCCTAGCAGGATAAAATTTACTCCCTCTGCACATAGCTTTGGAGCACTGATTTTTATTTTCAGTCATTCAAACTATTTACGCCCAAACTGAATAAAGAATAGTTTAGGTTTGGTTGTTTGTTTTGTTGTTTGTTTGGGTTTTTTCTTTTGGGGGGGCAGGGAGAAGGGGTGTTTAAATTATACTTTTCTTGTAGTATCTTGAACCTAGAAAAGATTAAGATTCCTGAGTCCTGCTTAATTCCCACTTGAATCGCCTACATCTTATCTGTGGTACTCAAGATTCAGGCTGGCTGTTGAAATATCCTGAAAGCCAAAAATGCATACAGATTTATATATCTATATATCAGCTTTGACATTGAAGTTTCTTAGGACCTGGAAATCCTGCTCTGGAGAACAAATGTGACTTCCCAGCCTTGTGCAGTCTGAAGCATGCAGACTTCCATTCTCCTTGAAGCCACAAAGAAAGCACTTCCTAGCACGTTGCCTTAGAGAGGACACCTGGTAGTTAGGTTTACATCAAACCTAACATCAGACAGCAAAATCAGCTGCTGCTTTTCAAACCTATTACAGTGGCCTCTCTTCCCTCCACCCCTCTCCCTGCTACAGCAGCTGAATGATTAGAGAGTGTGCACAGATTTCTGTGAGAGAGCCAAACCTGTCTCTGTTCCAGAGGAAGGATGAACATGATTTCCTGAGGTAGTGATTAAAGCAAGCCCTGAGCCAGGGGGTGGATTGTCGATAACTGGGCCCCATTCTTTTCAAAGGATAACTTTAGCCTTCTATCAAGTTATTTTAAAGTGCAAAATAAATGAACTTTTCTGAGAAAAAGGGCATGTGTGGCTTCCCAGCATTTGAACCAGTAACTTTTTGTTGGGTTAGAGAGACTGACTGTTCTCTTTTTTTGCTCAGTGAACATATAATACTTCAAAACATAATGGAAACCATTGTAATAGAAGTTAAGGGAAGGAGAGAACATTGGAGATGTAGATCTGAACATGCCATCTATGTCCCTTTGAAAGCACGGCTTTTATCACCTGGTATTAATTTGCTATATGATAGATCCCTTGGAGCCTCTTCTACTGAAACTTTCATTATATATAAAAGAACCAGGAGTTTTCTAAGGCAGAAGAAGAGAATATTCCTAAATCTTTAATGCTTAAAAAAAAGGCATGTTAAAATACAGTACATCCTCAATATTTCCTGGTGCACATTTTCGATGGCTACAAATTTCATTGAAAGCTGATTTCTATTCATATAAAGTGATTTTTTTTTTTTTTTTCCAGGGCTACAGATCAGGGCACTGAAGTCTTCCTATGGCACTAGGCCAAGCTTTGTTACAAGTATTAATTTCTTTGCACAAATCACTTGTGAATTGAGATGGCATTATTAGTTACATTTAACATATCGGGTACTAAAAAAAAAAGGCCAAAGGAGCAAAGTAGTTTAACATCCTTGGGGACAAGACTTAATAGCTTTGTAATGCTGAGAAAACAGCTGTCATTAATCTCAATTGTCTAAGGATGCAGCAGAATCAAGTGCTTGGAGTTAGGAACCCACAAACTCAAAACTACACACACCAAGCATTTTGTATTGAGAGATTTATCCGTTATCAGGAAACCTTTTGTTTAAGAAGTTCAAATCTTTTCCTGAGTGCTATTCAGTTCCTTTAGGATGGTCTCTTCTGTTTCCATAATTCCCTCCCAAACATTCTTGTACTTTGCTCTGCCTAGAGTTACTACAATAGTTAACCTACATGGAAGACAAAGACTGATTGTACAGCCTCATTCTCAAAATTATGCTTTTCATATTATGAGGCAAATAATGAGCACCATGGAATTTTAGAACTATTACTGAACATTGAAAAATTATGAAATATGAATTTTTATTTTTAAAAAAATCAGGACAAAACATTGATTATGATATGCTGAAATTGGATAAAACAATCAAGAGTTTTCCTATTGTATCATAAGAATGCCATTATAAACATGGATGGATGCAAATTACGTACAATTAATTTTAGATCTCCCTAGCATCCGCATATGGCAAAGAAAGAACTGAGTTCCCTGCATTCTATTTATGTACTCTTGCCTTGTGGTCAAGAGACTGAAGATTAATTAAGGGAAAAAATCAACTGTTGGTCTCTGCCTTTAAATCTTTGGTTCTAGTAGAGCTACCACAACTAAAGGTATTCAACAGGCTTTAGAAAATTAAACATAGATCCACAAACCTGGTGATAATTCAAAATCATTACTTCCTATTTAGTCATTTTTCATGAGACAAATTAAATGCATAAAGTTGTCCATATGCTGGCATTTTTGAAGGACCTGACCGCATATTTAGCAGTAAGATACCTTTAAAAATAAAAATATGTGCCAGCTTAAAAACCTGAATCCCCAGTAATTATAGCCTTACTTCCAGAATAAAGGTTATGCAGAACAACTGAAAGCATTAGATGTAAACAGATTTAATTTGCTCATTTTTAGGGGTATTTTACACATTTGAGTTCTAAACAGTACCTTGAAAGACTCCTCGTCTGCAGGGAGATATACACAAAGTGTAAGCAGCAGTGTCCTCTGGGTTGACAGTCAGATCAGGGGCACCACTCAGCATTGAGAGATTTGAATACACCTGGGGAAGCCAATTGACAAAGAGGAAAACTCATCAAAATCAAGTTACTGTTGCAAGAACACCATGACACAAGATCCATTCTACCTGCTTTGAAGAGTAGAATAGAAAATATGGTATCAGTAAGTCCTAAATTTTATGCACGTGAAAGAATTCACACTGTAAGAGAAATGCTGGCATATACAGATCATATCAAGCACAAATTTTGAAGTCATTGCTCAACATGATCAGAAGTACATTGCTCAGACCATGGAACTACTTATATATGCATAGATTTGCCCAGTTAGGCCCTTAATATTTTACATACATTTTCGCTAGAAATATAACAAAGAGGTTCAGCAGGAGTGATCCATCTAACTAGACAGAGCAAAGCAAAATCTGAGGTGTCATTTCAACATCATCTGCTAGACCTCAAGTGACATTAAACTGTGCTTCTTTATATGTCACCTTTTGCACATGGCATGTGTGGTAACTATCTGGGCAACGGAGAGACCAGTACAATTTTCACATGCGGAATTTTAGATTTTACAAACTGTAAAGCTCATTGCAAGGATACAGGCTGAGCACTTTTTACTTGCATCTCATTTCTTTCTCTCTTGTACAGGGCTGCTACAGAGGGGTTCTCTGAGCAGCTGCTCGTGGAAGAGGCATTCAGGTCCGAGGCATCATTGTGCAGAGCTGGAGAGTGCCCGCTGGAGCCACTGGTGGGGCAGCAGCAGCAGCTGGGTGTGGGAATGGCTCTGTTCACACCCTCTCCTCCTTTCCTCTGCCACTGGGTGAGGCAAACTCCTCCTGAGTGACAGCAGTTCAAACTGGCACTGCAATTTCTGCTCTCTTCTGCAGGTGACAGGTTTCCACTGAGGCACGGAGTCCTTTTAAAAAATCCCTTCAGGCTATCATGCAGTACTGTAGCATGCTGCCATTTCATATTACATTAAAAACCAGAATGGGCTCTGTGTTGCTTTGAGTGAAATCACAAGTCAAATCAGAAAAGCTTGAATTTTTTTCCAGCTCATTTATTCATTTCATTAATGACTACAGCTAGCCTGTCAATCATCCAAGTGGATACCTGCATTCTACAAAGATTTCCTTGGCAACACTAACAGCATTAGATGCACATTCAGTTTTTAAGTAAATATATTGTTTTATTATTTTCTGTAGAAAAAAAGCCAATTCTTAAATAATTTTTTCTTCTGATACTGAAAATCATTGCCTACAATGCATTCCCTCTCTGTGGTATTTATGTTACTGTAATCCCTTTTTCAGGTGCTTGCTCTTCTAAATCCAGAACTTCTATTCCAAGTAACAGAGAAAAAAACTGTAAAGCAACAATCTTCCTCTTCCCCAATAAATCTGCATTTCAAACTGGATATTAGAAGTCCAGCAACCAGAAAGAATAGGAAGAGACTAATTGTCAAGAGGAAAAAAAAAGAAAGGCTAAAAAAGAGACGGATGAAAAGCCTTGTTGAATTGGCATTTGGAGAAAATAAAATGAAAAAAAGAAAATCTTTAAGTTGTCAACAAAGAGCAAAGCATAGGAAAGTTCGGGCTGTTACACACTGAAGGTGGGGGAGATTCATTTATTAAAATATAAACAATAAATTAGTCACACTCCTATATTTATGGATTATTCCATTTCAGTTTACAATGAATGTACACAAAAGTGAAGGATGAGTACCTAAAGATACAGCTAGCATAACAGAAATGAAAGCACATTATTAGAGACGGAAATAAGATTAGTTAAAATGAGATTTTTATTTAGGGGAAAAGTAACATGGAGACAGAAGCAAAAGTGGGATAAATGCGATTAATTTAAACTGGATAAAAAGCAGAAGGGTAGGGTTTCTATCAAAGAGTGGACATACCAGACTAGTTTCTACCAAAAGATGTCAAAGTAAAAGGAACACTACTGGCATGGTTGACTATAAACATGAAATGCCTATGGATTGCTGATGAGTAAATATGGACTGGAAGTTTGATTTTCAGTCATTCAAGAAAGATTCTGGATACCTTTTCACAGTAGTGAACTAACAGAAGCGAAATTATTTTTAAATGAAGTTGTTAATCCTAAGGAAGTGACTGTATAACCAAATAGGAAAAAGTTGAGTATAAGCAAGGAAATCATGTCAGTACACACATGGCCACTGTTCCAGTGTTTGAATCCAGATCCAGCATCAAGAGACACGAAGGAATTCTCCCTTCCCTCCCCTGCATCAGATCAAATCTTTTGGGATCAGACACTCACTAAAACTTGTACATAACTGATGCTGACCTCAGTCTGTTGCCACCTTTCCTACTGCAGTCATTAAACTCATATTCCTCATGCTGCTCGCTATTCCAGCCGACACGAATACTCACCATCTTACTAACAAATCACCCCCATTCATTTACCAACCCTATTCATCTCTACTATTTATTTACACCTTAGCCAATCTCCAAGCAGTGGTCACAACAATATAGTCCCCTATTTCCAACCTCCTAAGAAGGTTTATGGTTGTAACAGGCATCACTCACCAGTTACCTCTCACGTGTTTCTTAAATAGAACTTTGTCTTGCTCTAATGGCCATGTGATTTATCAGCTCTGTTACTGAGACTAATTAAATGATCAACCTCAGATGACAAATGGATACTAAAATTGCATGCCCGTGCACACAGGCAATTTATCCTAATATCAGAATTCATACCAAGAATCATTCTCATTTGTTCACAGACATTTGAGATTCAAATACAACATAATGTTGTATAACATCTGTCTGCTTAACTGTAGGTCTAGTACAAAATAACAATACATCCAGGAATATTCAGAAAGGGAAAAAGTTGGAGAATTTACAAGTACATAAAGGGGAAAGGCCAGCAATTGCAGATTTTTATAACAATAACTTGTTGCAAAGATTTCATAAATTTAGAGGAAAGCTTGGAGTGAAGGAATAAAAGAATTTGTACACAGTAAGCTTTAAGTTAAATTTCTACTGAATATCAGAGAGAGAGACATTTCTTATTAGAATGCATTTTTATGAGGATTGTATGTAAGAATAGGACACCATTTTAGTCGCAGATTTAGCATTGAATAACCTTATATCCTTTAATAATCTACAACATTGTATTCCTAAAGGTACCTGAATATGCCTAAAAAAATCTTCTATGGATCACTATTGTTAGGCAAATATATTTTGAAGGAAGAAAATAAGGCATAAATTGGGGTGCTTTTATCAACAACAATAAAAATATTATTGATTTACAAGCTACTCAAAATGAACCAAGATACAGAATTACTTCTTCCAGTTAGTGGGAGAGGCAGTTTGTCAGCTTTTGTCCTAATGTGCAATGAGAGAAGGATGAATAATTACAGGCAAATTAACCAGAACCCACACCAAGGGTGGGGTTGCAGAGATCTTTACTTACACACAGTATTTATACAGAGAGAAACAGGCAGATCTGCACATACACACCAAGGCACACACAAAATTTATCAGGCATAAATAACTGCAGTTTCTTGAAATATGTTACATCATTTCAGTATCACCCAGGAAACTAGAATTTCAGAACAACGTAATGGGCCCAAAATGTAAATTATTATTAAAGTTATCACTGTGACCCTGCACAATAGTTGCTCAAATCAAGACATCTCCAAGAATTTATTTTTTAAATTATAGTATTCTCCATTGTCTTATACCTCAAGTCATTATTTATGCACAGCCAGAAAGTATAAATGGAGTACATGTATAAAATGCTGCAATTTTAAATTAATGTATCAGTCACAGGTTTGAAAACTCATTCTGCAGAACTGTAATATGGCTATTTAACATGACTAGAAATAGAAAACCAAATTTCAAAATTACAGTAACTTTTTCCAGAGCTGAATAACCAAATAAGCGTAACTCCAAAAACATCAAGGCAAAGTGGTGAATGGATGTAAGAATATAATTAAATATACTTAAATTCCATTGTCTCTCAGTACAACAAAGTTAGACAGTAATATGTTCAAGGTTTCCATTTGAAAATTGTTTCTCAGTTCTGTTGAACAATATTGAGAGGTCCTACTTAGCAAAAAAATTAATGCGCTTTGACATTAGGCCAGAACTGGGTCTGTGGGAGTCACTGATCAATCTGACAATCAGATTCTTTCCAAAGCTCTCAAGAATGGCAGTTTTTCTAAAAAAGCCCCCATTACTTCCCCCTCATCCACTTTTCAGTGCAGACTTTCCAAATTCTTGAGTTACTAGAAACTCATTTAATTCTTGCAATCACTCTTATTTTGCCACCAGCGTGGTACCACACTGAAGCAAAACATCTTTGCATTGCACTGAGTATATTCCCCAAATAATTCCTGCCTGTTCAGCTGCAATCTGGAGTTCTACATAATGAACAGTGCTACAGAATCCAGATTTGTTCCCAAGCCAGGCTACCTGTCAAGACTACTTACACATTTCAAGAAACAAATCTGACCTAAGACTTTACTACAACCTTAATTGATCTAAAAATTTCACTAGTCATCAAAAAAACACCTGCCAACAATTAAAGTTATTCTTAAATTCTGCAGGCCTTTGTACCTTCCTTATTGCTATGAAGAATGCCTTTTCTTTAGTGAAAGGAACCCCTGTTACAGAAGGTCTGGTAGATAATGTGGAAGCCAAAAGGACTGAAATTGGAAGGACAGACAAAAATTGAAGGATTATGGAATACACATATCCACTTGTGGTTAAAGAACATAAACTTGGTGACCTTGAGCAATCAGGTTACTGCACTACTGCACAATTCTCAGAAAATTTCAGATACATTACCAAACAAGAGTTAGGCTGAACAGGGAAGCCCCTCATTAAAGGTTTATGGTACATAAGTTTATTACTTTGAGGCATTTATTACAAATACCCAACCTTCATGTCATTGTTTTGGTGACATTGTAAAAACCCAAAATGGAAACACAGAGAATAGAGAGATAAACACCTTGAAGAACAGGGGACTTCATTTTTTTTCATTATGTATTTATTCTACAGTGATTTAATAAAATACTAACAGCTTGTATAACCTAATGCCTGAAAGGTAGTTTAACTAGGCCTTGAGATTCCTCTGGAGAGTTTACTTTAATGACAACTATTTTGAACAGCAATGAGAAAAACAGTTGCACAGTTTTATATTTTTATTGCAAAACCATGCCTTGAAAGAATTAGGTACCTTTCTAGCTAAAATTGCTATCAAAGGTATCATTAGAAGGAGCCATCAACACATCAGAAAATTATTTATCCAGCAGACAAAGATTTATATAAATAAACAAGAAAATTGCATAAAAAGTTTTGTCATGAGACTGAGAGATTGGATTTTCATAGAAATGCTTTACATTTCCTTTCTTGTAGGAGGAATTGAATGTAATTTTACAGACACTAAAATCCATTTACACAGCAGTCACATATTAATTCATCATCAGAGAAGGACGTGCTCTCTGGCTGATGTTATGTATGCACAAATTCTTTATGAATTCTTTTGTGATTTTTTTTCATATCCAGGACTAAGTTAATTACAAGAAAGACTATTTGTTGTAAGACCCCCTAGAACCAACCATGAAGAGAACAGTGGCAGCAGTTCCCTAAGGTTTACACATCAATCAGTAGAAACGAATTCATAAAACCGTTCACATTTTTCAAGGGAATTTATGGACATTGTCTTTTTAATCATGGAAATCTTTGGGAAATGAAAGTGTTTTGCATATAGGTTTTAAAGGTAGGCTGATGGAGTCATGCACATGACCTCCACTGAATTGCAAAGGCACTTCTTCCCAGCTCTAGATCCACACTAATGGTTGCACAGACAATCAAACCACATACACAAAAATTATTGCTGCCCCAGACATAAACCCTCTGTATATGATTGAAAAGGAAAAAACATTATTCAGCTTGGAGAGAGCTGTCTTCATGCAGTAAAGGCAAGGATTATTTTTCTCTTCCTCCTTCCAGACTTACATTTCATTTTAAATAGTCACTTTCACAGTAGTACTCTCATTTTGGCTCAGGCTAATAGAAAAATAGAGCAAATACTGAGAAACAGAGTAGCATATATACAATGTAATTTTATTTTTTAATGAAATGAGGTTTTTCGTTAAGTTTATAGTTTAATATATTCAGTTATTAAAATGAAATAGTGAAGCTAAATTACTTAAATCAAAGTCAAAATTACCCAAGTATTAGTTCAGCTAAATTACTTATTGCTAAGTATTCATCGTGCAGTAAATTGTTTATGGACGTGCCTGTAAATTATTGTGGTGTCAGCTACTGGCACATCTCATACCATTCTTGATATAGGTTGAGCTTTATTACTTCAGTAAATTAAATTCTTTTTTTTTTTTTTTTAGTATCATGTATGCCCCAGTTAATCTATGAGAAATTACTTCATATGGTGGATATACTCCAGCAATGCAGGGTGTACGGGGCACATCAACCAACCAATTCAATAATGAAGAGATTAATCAGCCCACAAAATTACAAAAGATCCCATCAAAAACATATCCTAAACTATTACTTTTTGGATGATCTTTGCTCCGTCTGCCAAGACTGACAACATTTCCTCCACCTAATCACCAATTTAGCTACAGCACAACACAGAAAACTGTCAGAGATGCTGGATTAAACAGGAGGAGAAGTTATTGTGCTGCCAGCAACTGCCTCCAAGGGAAACAACAACAAAGACAAAACCAGTGCTCTGCTTCACCACAGACTACTCAGATATTACAGTAATCAGGCAGCACGGAATGAACAACAGCAACAAAATTAGAATAATTTCTTTTTCCTGTTGCCCTTTGTGCTATACACATCCGAGTAAATAAAGTTCATTTTGCATTTCTAACAAGGCTGTGGGGTCACAGTTCCCTCTTACAGGCAGTTTTCTGCATTCTCCTAATAACTACAGATACTTGTGATCATGTTCTGGATTTAGTGGTTAAATCCTAATTTACAGGCAGATCCTTTTGGAAATAAAAGAAAGCAAATGATCTTTGCTCACTCCAATAGCACAAGACACTACATGACATCTGCTGGAGAGTGCTGGAAGTGATTAATAATGTTTGCTTTGTTCAGGGGACAGTTTCCAGACTCTAGGAGTCTTTGTAACCATGCCTTTTCCAGCAATTCCAGCCCACTTTGCTCCAACAACTGTTCTGCAACTGCTTCTGGGTAAGAACCTAGCACAGAGAAAATGCATTATTCACACTGATTAATTTATTATATGAATATAAGCATAAAATAGCTGACCTTACTATTTCTCTCCCAAAGGTCCCAGAGCAAAAAGAGCACACACAGTTGGACTTTCAAGCAGTATTGCACAGAGATAAAAAAAGTACAAAAAAACCCCACACCACAAAACCAACCAAAACCAGATTTCAGGGCCCAGAGAACACCCTCAAGGAGGTCAAAGTTCAGTCAGACCCAGCTGACCCTGGAATAGTGACAACTGTCATAAATTCATTTAATGCAAAATTTCTGAAAAAGACATACAATGAATAATTTTAATATATTCATTTTGAAGTTTGTTATTTCTGTGCCTTTCACTTACATTGGCACAAAAAAAAAAAAATTGAGTTCACACAAAATGGGAAGGCAGAAAAAATAGTTCTGTTGCCAAAAACATTCACTTCTTCCAGAGATAAAAGTACAAATATATTAGAAATGCAAATGCATTTACATCTAAAAAACTAAGAATGTTGAAAAGAAAAATGTCAAGGCTGGTGATGCCAAAAAAATGCATTACTTACTTTGTTTTGGGGGATGATAATGAGTCAAAAAATAGGAATATGAAATTGGATCTTTCCGTGATATACAAAGTTTACTAAATGTAGATTGACCTGTAAAAGTGAAAACTTGGAAAACTGGAGACGAGCAAGAAGACTCCCAAGGAAAGATTTTCACATTGGCATGAATTATCATTACTTGATAGAATACTGCTGCTGGTACATGCATGATCTCTATATCATAAGATCAAATCACTCATTACCATTACCTTCCATTTTGAATAAAGCAGCATTTAGACCTACTGGCACCAAGGCAGAGAACAAAAATCACTCAGTTTGCAAGTCCACACTAGTCAACTAGTCAGATTTTATCTTATAGAATGTACATTGTCCTATTTTCAATCCTTCCCCAAGAGAAAAAACTAAATATATATATTTACATATTCTCACAATTTTCAGCTCACACTCCCCTGCATTGCTTCAATAGATTGAGCCCTCCTGGCAAACACTCTATGGCCACAGTAACTGGATGTTATCTACCCTAGATTTAAATGCCATGATAGAGTCACAAATACGGATTTTCTTAAGCAAGGTCGAAGATGTTCCTGCTTAAGGACTTCTTTGCGGGTGAGAAGAAAAGCAGAATTTCATCTTCGTTGCCCTAATGCACATTCTGACTCTGCTGGTATAGGACATGAGATCCAACATATAGGGACAGAAGCTGAGGAATAGTACTGAAATACTTTTATCACTTTCAAATTAGACATATGGACAAGACAAATAGTAGAAAAATTATGATATTTCAGTACTACAACAGTGTTTTTAAAAAGGAAAACGTGTTTGTGTAAATACAGTTATAAAATATAGTTAATGGAAAATATGAAAAATAATGATTATATTTAATAGTAAAAATATGTTCTTGAGCAAGGAAATTAACAAAACTGAATTTTCTAAGAATTTGTATTAACCTCCCCACTAACCCATTACCTTTCAACAACTCCAATAATTACCTCTGAATTTTCTCTTCTATCAGCAAACACACAAAGTATTGCCACCTTCCTCCAACATTGATTAAACCACAGCTGGGCAATAGGCAGTAACTGGGATAATGCGCCAGGGCACCGGGCCATGAGAAATTCATGTATAGTGAGCTCATGCTGCAATCCTTCCCTTAGTAGGATAATAATTTTTATCCTTTTCATGTAATATTCAATATTGTATGAAGATTTTAGGAACCCAGTAATTCTCAGGCCCCTTCTCTGAACTGAAAAATGATGGAGTTGGCCACTGGTTTCAAATCACTGGAGGAGGAAAGATCAGCAAATGAACAGAGAACAATTGCAGAAGTGTTGTCCCCTTGGAAACCAGATTAAACATGAAGAAATGGGGTTTTTTCCATCAAACATACAGTCAAATCACACATTATCACACAGATTTCCTGACTATAAACATACCCATATACTATAAACTATAAAAATTTTCTCATGGATACATGAATTTTATTAGTGTACCTGCAATGACAGTAATTGCTGCTACTGTAACACATAATGTATAGGTCCTTGGACAGAAAAAATATTTGTCACATTATTGCAAAAAAATTACCTTGTATTTTAACATCTTCTTGGTATAATTGTGCACCCATAAGATTTTATGAGTGATCTTTCCCACTTGGCACTCTATCACAACACAATCCTGAGGCAGAGGTTTCTTCCCTATTCCCTTAAGACTAAAGATGTTCTGAGTTCCAGCCGTAAGATTTCTCAGAATAAGCCTTCCCTACGACAAAGAAAGGAGAAAAAAAAAAGTTTCTTTACTGTACAAGTATCCTTTGGCTGCCAAAGCAACTCCTTTAGTTTATTAATCTTAAATCTAGGTGAGAAAGCGTGCTTACAAGAAAGTGCTCCTGTTGACTTTTCTAGTTCTTAAGCAAACTCCATTGCTAAACAAAGAAGAAAACCAGAGATACAAAACTTTTTATTTTAATTTTTTCTAAACTATGAAACTCAACATTAAAAAGTTTTCATATTTCTAGGCTTTATACTTCTTGGCTTCTTCTTGAAAAATAAACGTCCAAGAACATATGTTCTCATGCCTCCTTGTCTCTCATATAATACTTAACTTTGCTCATTGAGTGTTTCCACCTGTCCTTCACCTGTCTTATGAGCACAGTGTTGAGCCTGGAGAAAGGGAGACTCAGAGGAACCACACTGCTCTCTACAAATACCTGAGAGAAGGTTGTGGTAAGGTGGGGATGGGTCTCTTCTCTATGTCTCAAGTGGAAGGTTGAAAAGAAATTGCCTTAAGTTGTGCCAGGGGAGGTTCAGATTAGATATTAGAAAGAGGTTTTTACTGAAAAGGTGGTTAGACATTGGAATAATTTCCCAAGGAAGGTGCTTGAGTCACCATCTCAAGAGGCATCTGGATGTGGCACCTGCGATATGGTGTAGGGGTGACAATGGTGATGGGTTGACAGCTGGACTAGATTACCTTGAAGGGGTCTTCCAACCTGGATGATTTTGTGATTCAGCTAAAATGTTCTTCCTAATCCTTTGTCATCAAAGGATCCAGGGCATTTGGCTTCTGGCTTTTAATAATTTTATAATACTGGAATCCTAAACTGCATTATATTTGATTGGTAGCACATGCAGAAGGGTTACTTATGTTTCAAAGGACTTTTGTGTTTTGTTTTTTTTTTTTTGCCTTTGGCAGCTCATATAGTTCAACAGCAACTTGCAGTCAAAATCTCTCAGCTGAGACAGAGACAAAACCACAAATACAGCTTCCTGCTGAAGGTGTCATAGCCTTTGCTCTGCTCTTCATTTTAGCATTTGGAATAATGATTACTCCGATGGCAAAAGCAGCTGTGAAATGGTGGTTTAACTTGCAACAGAAATTATTTTACTAAATAAATTGCTCATCATATAAATTAATTTGCGATGTAGGCATGCAATGAGAAATATTCAATGTTAGTACATAATTACTTAGGTAAAGAAATACAATTTAATGTAAGTATTTAAATTCAGAATAACAATGTATGTTTTTGTAATAAAAGTTCAGAATTTTTACAGAATAACTGTAGGATTGAAGGACTTAGCAGAAACGAACAGAATTGAAGGATTTAATAGAAAATTAAATAAAGAAGACATGAGAATATGTGCTGGGGAAATCTATCATACCTAATCTTAAGGTTTACAAAGTTATTTCATTTGGGCTTTTAATTCAGATAGCAGGAAATCTTACCATTTATTTTTCTCAAGCAGATGCTTTAATATTAGCAACTGTCTACACACTTCCATAATTTGGATACTGGTGATAATTTTATTGGTAGAAGCATCCCTTTTAAATGCTGAAACTAGCTTCTCTCTTACCATTATTACACACTCAGCAACCGGCTTGAACGTGAGAGGATACTGAGCTGTTTCACCTACACGCACATTTATTGTGGGAGGGCCATAAAAACACTGTCCTTCCAAAACTGCTTCAAACCTCCAGTCCTGACTGGACATGTTACTCTGAAAGAAAATCAAAGATGTAAATCAGATTATGCATTTCAATTTTTTAATGTGCATTTCAGCTTTCACTTGCAGCTATCACCACCACATCAGAGCACAGTACTCATTTGCTACAAGTACTGGCTCAGAGTGCCTTTGGGGAGAATAAAAGCAGTGTATTTTAAAACCGAAATAAGCTAATAATAAATCTGTTATTCCTGGCAGTCAGAGGTACAGAACCCCTACTTTCAGTAGCAATACTGTCAGCAGGAATACTCATTAGAAGAACATGAGCATGATCGAGCTAATGGTCAAGATGGAATTTTTAAGTATCACTATAAACATTTAGAAGTATCTTTATGGTGCTGTCTAATGCTTGCCAAAATTCGGTTCCTATTCCACGTGTAGAAAATCTTAGTGTACTCCTTTGAAGTGCTGATGTGGTCTGCTGGCATATATCGCCTCATTTGGCCACTGACCATTTTATAGGATCAGTCTTATGAACTGAGAACTCCATCTCCAAAGGAGAATTTACAGTCCTGTTTTCTCAGAATCTGGTCTTTCAAGAGACTAAACTACTTTAAAGAATGACTGTCCTGAGCAATATGAGCATGAGCCTATTTAAGAAACATGTTTATCGTGCATCCAGATGTATCACAAGACTGCTTGATTATGGCAAAAAGTGAGATATTTCATAATACAAGCTTAGGGGCTGCCTAAAAACAGTAAAACTAAAATAATGCTATTCAGCCTCCTACTAGTTGAAAGAACCAAATGACCAAACATCCTGTCTGGAAAAAAAAAAAAAAAAAGGATTAACACTCATCTGAAAGATAAAATAAACTGTCACTCAAGAGCTAATACATGCCTTGTTAAATAGAGATTAATCTCATCTGATCTGTGAAAAGATGAAGTAGTCTTTTGACCTATAATGGTCTTCATCCACGGAAAATTGCATATAAACATGAGAGATGAAGAAAGGATTTGAGGGAATAGAGTTGATGCTTCAGTCTTTGCTTCTTTCTATGAAAGTCTCAGAAACAAAAAACCCGTGGTCATCAGGGCTATCCCAGAGTTACCCACACCTGCAGTATCATATATCTAAGGTTTGATTAATAAGTATGATTAATGCTTCACTGTTAGCTGTTAAGAGGTAAACTTCCCATTAGTGGAGCACATATGCCTGCTTGGAATGTTGAGGTTTGTGTAGTGCCTCAGTTTTACAAAAAATTTCGATCACCATGTCTCCAGTTCTGTAATAACAATGACATCATCTCTGGTAGAAAACGCAAAAGGAAAAAGTAATTGACTGATGTCTTCATGCCAAGGATAAAATGAAAGGGGAAAAAAAGAGAACAAAAATTTATTTTTATTATCATGCTTTTTTTTCTCCACAGTATCAGGAAAAACTTTATCCTTTTGAAAACCAGCTTGGGCAGCTTTAAAACTGGCAGGTCATCACTCTCTTCTAATCTAACATTTTAGAAGTGGGGATAAAGAAGAATATCATCAAGATTGGTCTAGGTTCTAGTGGAGGACAGTGAAAATTCGGGCACTTAAGTTGTTTTATTTTCAGTGATTTCTAGAAAAATTGGTATCAGATGTTTCCTTTATCCACAATAGTGATGATTACATCAATATGTAGCACAAATATTTCTTCGCAATCTCTAACACAAAAACTCGTCATCTGGAGAAATGCAGTTGACAAACATGGTCACTTTGAAATTCCTTTGTAACAAATCCTTCTAACACAGCATGAATTTGTCTAAAAGTATCTTCAAAAGAAAGATATTAAGATCAACCATAAACATTAGAAAATTAAAAGAAAATATTTGTTAAATTCTACTCCTTCATACTTGTTAATAAATAGTTTTAATTAATTAATCATCTAATTCCTACAGGATCTCTGCTTAATGCAAAATCTTATCCAAAGCCTGTCAAGCCAATTAATTTAAACACGATTAATGCTAAGGGAGTCAGAATCTCCTCACAGGATTGTAGGTGGTTCAACCCAACCTACATAATAATTGTATTGGACCTATACCTGGAGAGTGTGAAAAGCAGAGATGGAACAGTTACATTTATCTCATGCTTGAGAAAATTATGGAAACTCCAAAATAAACTAATCACAGATCTCAGATTCAGCTGGGTTCTTATTCTGGTTCTGTGACTGATTAACTGCCTGGCTTTAAGCAAACCAGCTGACAATTTAATTTTCTCCATTTATAGAGTGTTCCACCTAACACACATTATGACTGTTAGCTTGCTTGTGTCTGCAAAAAGTGCTTTGAACAATAAATATTTGGTTCAAGAAACTAATTTTAGCAAATTGAACAACCTCATCTTCAGTTCCACAATGAGCATGTCTTTTTCCATAGAATATTTTAAAAAATTTAAATGACAAATACAATAGTGCTAACAACGACATAAAAATATGGGAGAATTTCTGATGAATGGAGAAGCTCCAACTGGAATGAGTGTATATAGAAATGTAAACTAACTCTTAAAAAGAGTAACACACATTTCATATACTGAACATGAAACAAACCTTGTGAAAAAAATAATGTACAGTTAAAAAACTTAGGATGTAAAAGAACAGGAACAACTCTTATATTTGTTTGTCCATCAGTGTTTGATTTTGCAATTTTAGGGCATAACATTTAAAGCAGATTTTGTGATCATGTATATGCATTTCATTGAGAGAGAGACACTAACAGAGATACACATTCCCTCTCTCTCACACAGAGTATATGCTCCTCTTGGGATACTTCTTTCTTCCTTGCTAAGAAAATGTGCAAGACTTTATAATAGTATGACTCCCTGCATGACATTTAAAAGCATATACTTAGAAACACTCTGAAGTGAAAAATAAATCCATCAGAAGAATAAAGCAAATCTGTTTAGAAGCTGTCTGTTTAAACAAGGTAGAAAATCCCCTTACTTTTCTGCTATGTATCAGTTGTTTTTAGGCTAATGTAACGTTCAAAAAAATCTGTGTTTAATAAATAAATTATTAATATCTTAAAACTTGTGTGCAAAAAGATATAGCACTGTAATATGGTTTCCTTTCGTTTTCTTTTATTCTTTCTGATGTACCAGTTCCTTGTCTACTCTCAGTATTTGACAGAGCATTCAGAATGCTCTTTCCCCAGATATTCAGTTTTCTTGTTTGAATCTGCCCCCACTCTTCTGACTACAAAATCTCAGAATAATTTCTCTGTAAATTAGCTCACTAGTATTCTTTAGTGGCTCTACAACCAAAAGTACATAGACCAAACTGTAGTTCAGATCTCAGGAAATATTTTACTGGTTTTATCTCTTAAAGAATCTTTATTCCTTCTCTCACAGCTTAAGTTCCTTCCCTATAATTTTTGTCCTTTTTTTGTTTTATTTTAAAGTTCTCTAAAATTTGATCAATAATTTTCTGAGGGAGATGATATTGTACCCATCTTCTCTCTCTGGTCTTACTTCTCAGGTGTCGAGGATTTCATAGACAATATAAACATGATAAAACTATATATGATATACTGCCTATGCTTACCACATTTTTTTAACTGTATGTAATCTTGTTCTACTATTTTATTCCTCAGCATCTCCTCTTTTTTTTCTTCAGAAATAGTGCATTTATTCCCTAGATTAAATAACTACTTTTTTCACTTCCATTGTGATAACATTATTAAATATTAGACTAACAATTGACTGAAGAGAAACACCAGAATTAAGCCCATCAAACTAATAATTAACTTGAAGTAAATTATTTTTCCCAACAGGCTTTATATTATCTATAACATGGACTTTGAGAAATAATACTCTAGTCAATATTTACATGCATTTCTGCATTTTAGGACTGTAAATTTTAACAGTATTGATTCAAAATCCAGTTTTTTAAAGTCCTGAATCTGAGTTGAGTTAGCAGTAGTAGAGTGAACTTACAATTGGAATTTCCTGAGTCACTGTCTGGTAAGCTGGAGTTAGAAACTCAAGCTGTGCATCAGCCTGGTCTGCATTCACCACACATTCAATCTCATAGACACGAATATCACAGGAGGACTTCAGAAGAATCTGACAGTGGTAGCAACCTGCATACTTAGGAGTGAATTTTATAGGAAACTCAACTGTATCACTTCCACCTAAAAAAAGAAAACCAAAAAAAAAGTGATGTTTTAAAGCTTTTCAGAAACATTGAATTCACAAGCAGAATCTGAAGAGGTGTCCAATAAACTGTAGAAGTGTCTTCCCAGCAGTACACGCAAATATTTCCAAGAAACAATGGAGTTTTAGGAGTGTTACCATATAAGTTCGTTTCCTAAAAAATGGTATATTGGAGCATGTAAACAATATTTTCTCCTGATTTTAGTAGTACACAGAGACATGTATTTTAAAGGAGCTCTTAAATCTAGAAGAGTTTAACATGCATGAATTTCTGTGAATATTTTAAAAACTATACAAGCTACTACACTTCTGTCAACAGCTGCCATCAGAGAGATCAGTGACAGAACAGCATATTTGGCTGAGTATCCCCAACAGTTACTGAAATTCTGTTAAATGTAGTAGTTCTCATGAGAACTCATTAGACGTTTTTCATTAGACGTTTTTCTATGCCAGATTTTGGATTGAAAGTCTGACTTTCCAAAATTGACAGGGGTGTCAAGGGTGGAACAGATTCATGCAAAGTTCCATTTTCCCAATCTACAGCACACAGGAAAAACTCCCCACAGTAACCTCTAGAGCAAGGAAGAAGCAATACAAAAGCTGTCCATCTTTGCACAGAGCCAGGTCTAACAAGTCTGCTGCAAAGACTTCCTCCTCTGTTCTTCTTACACAAAAGATCAGACTCTTCCACAATATTTTAAGCCCCTCAGTAGCCCCTGTAGGACACATTCCAAAGGAGAAAGGAAGGTACGTGAGAAACTCCAGTGATGGCCATAAAGAGTTCCCCACTCCCAAGAGCTTCTAAGAAACCTGAAAAACCACATGAAGACTGCAGTTGTAAAAAACTTTACTGTAGTTTTATATGTAACAAAGACTGATTCTCTTCACTGTTTTTCAAGGTTAGAAACCAATGCCTAAAGCTGGAAAAAGATAACAAGGAAAGTCAGAGACAACGTAATGACACAGCAGAACCTTACAGATAAAATTCCAAACAACGCAATTCTCTCTGAGGGGGAACATCTGACAAAATCCTGTGAATTTTTTCCTTTTCTCCTTCATTTGGCTTATTTTCTGATGGTATATATGACAACTGAATTCAAACTATTCTGATATCTTCAATGACAAAAACCAAATTGTGAAAGTGCAATCAGTCTTCATTTGCAATGCTGCTCATTCTCTTCCACCCAGTGGTGCTCCTCATGTATTCGGGTCTCACTCTCTGAAAACCAACACCTAACTGAAGTGTTCTTGTGGCCTTGTGTCATCACTGCTTCAGGTTTTCCACAAATAAAAGCTCAAGTTCAAGAGACAAATCGTACAGAGTGACATTATTCATCTTTCAATATTACTAGACGATCAGAAAGATTATAAATTGCACCTCAGGTTCAACCCTCTCTGAAATAATTAGTTTGTTCTCTTTTAAAGACAAGATTAATGGCCTGGTAATTTTTTAATTATTATTACTTTGTCCTATTTTAGCATCGAATTATTATCCTCATGGCCTATCTTCCACAGAAGTGACCTGAGTTTGTCAGTTATGCGAGTAAAGAAACTCTTTTCCATTCTTCAGTTCATTAGTACAGTCTCTGCCCACAAGAATTATTTTAAGATGTTGAAACAAAATATTTACTTTAAATTTAAAGTACACATTTTAAATATTTGCATTTCAAGTTAAAGTAGATGATTAAATGTGTATTTGAAGAAAGATAATACAGTGTACTGCAAGATCCAAAATATTTCTGCGTGAGTTTTACTTTCTGGCACTAAATGGAAATTTTACTTACTAATAACTAGGGTCATTTTTCCCTCAGTTGGACCTGTATTTGAAATGCACACTTTCAAACAGAAATGCCTCCTATAGAAAAATTTAAAAAGAAGAACCATGAAAAGTACATTCCATAATTATAATATTTAGTATGGCATTACTTCGGTAAAAAAAAATGTGTTTCTTATGCATTTAAAAAATACGTTTTAGAATAAGTCAGTTGAATAACTTAAATATTATGCTCAATTTCAGTGAATGAAAAGGAAAGCAAGTAAATTAGCTACGTTTATTCAACATAAGTATCTTTGGCAGTAATTCATGGTTCCTCCAAATCGAAATAACTACAGAAATCATTTGTCTTCGAATTATAGCTGAAGATTGACTTTTTTCCCTGCAAAATGTTTTTCATGATAATTTTAAATACAGTAGAAGTAAACTGGGCTTAAAAGTGTCTCAGCTTAGCATGTTTTCTTCTCCCAGTCTCATAAGACATTCAACAAAGATTAATCTAGGGATATATTCAAAGATTTAATGAACATAATCCATGGGGTCACAACTGGTTTACCTAACAATTTCTGAGACAAAAGTGTTAAAAGTAAGCCATGGGCATCATTTATTTAATTGCCATGTAGCAGGAAGCAGAGCCTGCATCCATCAGAAAGAATGAGGCTGCAAGAATTTCTTTGACAGTGAAAAGTCAGGCAGAGCAATACAGAGGTTTGCTACAGTTTCCATCCCTACACAAGATTTTTATTGTTTGACAGGGAAACATTCCATGTGAAATAAGCTGAAAGTTTTATTTTCTAGATTTATGTCTGACAAATGCCTACAGGAAACATTCACTCGATCATAGTGGGTTTTGTTGTGAGACAGTTGTCAAAATAGGGGTATTTGCAAAAACTAAAGTTTTGGTGTGCAATGTTATTAGGCATTCTCAGAAAACTAAATTACAGCACATAGGCACTGGTCATGTCCTCTGGCAACTGCCTGGCATCTTCTGCCATTTACTCATTGCAAAACACAATCTGATCACTGCCTGGAACTAACAAAGTTCATGTTTTCTGGGTCTTAAAAATCTTATAACTCATAATTTTAGACCTGCCTGAATTCAAATTAATTCCTCTAACTGCATTAGCCAAAAAAAAGTACCTTTCAAAGAAAAGTAACGACAGCTGTTTTGACATTGAAATGTCACAAGAAAAAACACATTCTGTAAGGTAGCAATAATGGCCCTTAGTAATCACTGTTTAGCCTTATTACAAACTGTAGGCAGATGAAATGAGTAAAAATAGAAATGCTACTCTTCCACACCACAATCTATTGGCATAATTTCTGAAGGTAGGAAAGTATGGGCCTTCAGCAGTTAGTCAACTAATTGCACATTGTATTAGCTTTTGTTCAGCAATGGTGATTCTATCTATTCAGAAGTTCAAAGCTAAATTTCTCACTGAACTTTTCTCAGCCTCTGACATCATGTATGTGTCACAAACAACTGGTTAACCTGAAGACTGAATTTGCAGGTATGGATTCCTAGAAGGGTAAATAAGCAACCATAATGAAGAGCCCAGACTCTTCTGACTTCTGCTTATATATCAGGTTTTCAAACGGGTTGATGTGAATTAGAACATCACTCGACTCAGCAGTCTTGAAAAAGCAGCTACTCTTTTATACCCCTTATTGAGTGCAGATAAGTGTTGAAATTTTTGCTATCACTGTGTATGTTTATTTGATGATTTTCTTTCACTTTATCTTAATAAAACAGATTTGTAGAAGAGTTTCTAAAAAACCTACTAACTGGTTATTCGTTCATTTCTCCATTTAAATACAGTATACCATTACACATTTAAAAAAACAATTAAATACACTTAACCAGAGAAGGAAGATCTACTGGGAAAAAAGAATGAAAACAGGTTTTCCTCAACTGATCTAAAAATGAAAATAGGAGATCCTTTTTTTCAATGTCTTGTTATGAATACTCAGCAGCCATGTTTGTGTATCATTCAGAAGCCAGTGAGGAGCTGTGTGGCACTATAATAAAGTAGTTGCAGGGGGTTGGTTGTTTAATAATCATTGTCCCTAATATTTATGAAAAATATTCACAGACACTTTAGAAACAAGTAGTCACTACGCCAATGGGCAATGCTGCCAAGTAAAAAGTTTACTTAATGCAGCTTTAAAAACCATGACACAACGGTGTTTTCTTAAGCCATTTGATGAATAGCCCTTGCTAAAAGGGATTAGCCAAATTACAGGGAATTACACTGATAAAATAGAGAAATAATCCAAAGACTCTTGATCTAAAACCACAAGTGCTGAGGTCACTCTAAAACATACACTCAAAATTTACAAAAAAAAATTTAAAACTGATTTTTGTGACTGGAAGACGAAACAAAATTTCCTACAAATGAGGAAGAGAGCTCAGAACTATTACAAAGACTGTGCCGAATGCATAAGAAAATTACATGGAGAGAGAATCAAAACCAAGTCTTTTATATTACTTACTGCAAAATACTAAGTTAATGCAAAATTAGTAATGAAGGTTTATAGTGATATAATAAGAGTCAGCTAGAGACTTCTGTGGTGTAGTTCCTTTCTTTTTGCAATCTAGATTTCTCTGAGGAAAGAAATTTTCTTTTTCAAAAAAAGAGAAAAAAGTAAACCAGTAGTTGCTTTAACAGAGGGCACATAGAACAATCTGAATAAATTAACTGTAGGAACAATTATTGAGAAAGTAGAAAATATTTAATAATTCCTGATAGTTCTGCAGGGAAAGATTTTTCATCATTCACTGGGGAGGAAAGGAAAAAAACAGAAAAACAAGAGAACTCTTCTTGGATATTCTTTGCAAGTATAACAGCAGGGAGCCAACATTGTCAAATCCTGTAAGAAGAGGCAACAGAATTCTAATATTAGCATTTGATACTGAATCTAAATTAGATAGCAAAGAGGAACAACATTTTTTCATTGAAAATGAATTGTGAGCTTTTATTTATTTATGGACAATTTTGATGTGAAATAGTACAACCTAGCCATCAAAAAAAAATTGTTTTAGTTTTATATTCATGCCTAGGTTTTCCATGTTTATTTTTATAATCTAGGAGAAAAGCTAAACCATATGGCATGACAAAAAGCTTTCCCAGTGCATGCTTGCCTTAGAAAAGTTCAATAACACATGTGATAATAAAATACAGTAAGTGCTTATCAGGACATACTAGCTTAAGTGCATATCCATTTAAAAATTAAAATCTACCATTACCTTATAGAACTGCACAAATCTATCATTATTGATGGAATATATTTGTGTATTTATCATTTCATGACCAGAGCTGTTGGGATTTGGTTATTATTTAAAGGTATAAAATAAGGTATTGATATGCTGGTACTGATGCGTGCTGCTGTAGAGTTTAGAACAGCAATTGCTATCAATCACTTACTCCCATATATTTTCTTTAGAAAACTTCTAGTCCAAGGGTATTGCTATCAGGTTTCCTGCTAATAGTACAAGCGGTAATCTAAAGTCATTTCAAGGCAGAAGATTTCAAACATAAAAAACAGTTTGAAAAAAAGAAAACCAAATAAACAGGAAGCCCTTCTTATAAAGTACTGGGATGCTGTAGTATCGATGAAATGTCACAGGCAGCTCTATGAGGTGCTCTGTCTCAGGAACTTTTATCTTTCCATTACTCAAAGCAATTGTCAGTGTCATGTTACAATACATAAAGTCATAGCCTATTCCAGAAAATTCCAGAATTTCCTAATTCTGGGATAAATCCTTATTAAATACCAGAACACATATTATTGGATGTTTATCTTAGCATTAGAATTTCACCAAATAATTCTTATATTAAGCCCTAATCTGACAAATAGAGCAAAACTTTGTATCTTAGAAAAGCTCCCACTTTCTTTTTTAAAAGACTGAGTGGTAAAAAGATTTTTGTTCCTCTTGAGTTTGTTCGTTTTTGATAAACCTCTCAATCACGTAATTTTCCAGCTATCTTAAATTGTTTCATTACAAATCCCTGTCTTATGTAGAAAGTGCTGTGCTTTCTGCATAGAGCACTTAACAGTCTTTACAGTCAGACATATTTTCCCTTTTTAAATAATCACAGATAACCTGAAAGGAACCTCTTTCCCTCAGAGATCACAGAGACATCAAGGTATTCAATCTTTCAAGACCTTGAAAATTAGTATAGAACTTGGCTGAACCCTTCCTCATTTGCAACCTTCCGTCTAAAGTGTGGGACAAGAACTGGATGTGCTTTTCCAGTATTATGTTCTCCTTCGTAATACAATAATAGCACTTTTCAACACCTGCCCTGTATTTTTTCAGTTATGAATTCAAGGATCCTGTTTTTTCAAAATTTTACAACAAATTCTTTGATGAAAGAACAAGGGGGCTGATGTCAGAAAAACACAGAGTGGGAAGTAAGGCTGACAGCTTTAGTTCACACTGTGAGATAGGTATTCTGCTGCTTTGCAGATTTCTCAAACATTTTGGGAGACATCAGCGCAAAACAAAGCCCTTCCTCCCTTTTCTACCTATGTTATTTCATCTTTGATACATAACATTATTTAGCATAAAATCCATGTTGTTCATATAAACCAAACTGCCTAGGAATTTTGTTCTGCTTAGTTAAAACTTAGTTAAAGCTGATCTTTCATTAATTGCTGAAAAGACAAATAGCGTTGACTTTTCTACTGGTTTCCACCTACTCCAAAATCCACAGCCATTTCCTTCTTTCCCAGACATAGTGGGTGTTGTGCTGCTGGACAGGACCAGCACATATACAGCAGAAAAAATGCTTATAAAATCTATTCAACAGAGCTCTGACTTACCAAACATGGTCCTTACCTGCAGGAAGAGAATGCTCATTTATACAGATGCAGTTTGTAAAATACGAGTGCATAGCAGGAAATCTTAAATAATTATAGAGATTATAAACATATATATGCATTCCAAAGTCAGTGACACTGGCAAGTAAAATTTCAACTCAAGTTACATCTCTGAGCCATAAAACCTCTCTATTCAAAGTTTCTTGTGTTTTTGCATTTAGAAGGAACTTGTTAGTTTGATGAAGCATGGAGCTGGTTTTGGATGCTACTTCTCTGTTGCTGAAATCTGGAGCCATTATTTTAACTCCACTTGACATTTTATCCCTTTCATTCTTTCATAACACACCTCAAAGAAAAAGGCAACATATTTCAATGTCGCAACATTTTTCAATCATGCTTAACATGACTTCCAAAATGTTCAATCTACCATTCTGTGGTTTGTAAAGCACTGCAGTTTTACTTTCAATTACCTTTCTTCTGAGCTATGGATGAGGATTGAATTATTTCTAGGCTATTTCTGATGATACAGGGAAACTAAAGCTCTTAGAGATCCTATTTGAGACAAAGGTGAGCAACCATTACAGTGTGTGACACGACCTCCTTACAACCAAATGGTTTAGCATGCAGATGCTGTTCCACATATACTATTACGTTTGGTTGCACTAAAATTCATAATTTATAACTATCTAACAGTTCCAACTAACTTCTTTCACAAAATCTGTGCCATTCCTAACTCAACAAAGTCTTTGTATAATCTTCCAAATTACTGAAATGTAGTTAACATTGTGCAGTAACTACTGGTTCCTAAGGACTCCCTTTCTGATGACTCTCCAATAATGAATTAACAACATTTGCTAAAGGTTTTCAATCAGGGAAATGTATTATTATGGATCTATGCAAGTATGTAGTATGGGTTTTGATCAAGATATCACACTTGAAACAAGGCAATCATATTGTACTCTTTTTATCTTTTGCTCTGTAATACTGCCAAAAATGTAATAAGGTCATCTAACAAGATCTATTTTACAAGAAAATGCTTTGAGTGGCATTGATTTTTTACCTTCTAATTCCCTGTTGCCAGAGTTCTTAAAATATTGGTTGCACACTTCCTGCTACTTCAATCTAAGAAATTCTGATCCAAAGATTGATCTTAGTCCGCTTGCTTCCACCTTTGTTTTTCTTCATAAATGTAAGCACTCTGTCCTTTCTTCAGAGAACCATCTACTCCCACCCTGAGGAAAGCTACCACCAAGGTTAAAATACTTCTGCTTTCTCAGACAAGATGAGACCAACGGTTTGCCTCTGTCCACAGGAACACCAGCTGGGGACTTCTGTCACAATATTAGGTTTTCTAAGAGCCTGTAAATCCTCCTGTGTTTCCTCATTAGTACAATACACTGAATCAGCTGGCATTATCTTTCTACTGAACACATCTTTGTTTTCATGATATTAGCTGGTTATCTCAGCTTCCCTTTCTGGATGTTCTTTACCTCACCACCTCTCTGAATTCACTACAAAAACCCTATTTATTTTTCTGCATCATCTTGACATTTCTACTTCCTCATGTAACTATTAACCATTCTAGGAAGAAAAAATACATATCAAAAAGATTGTGTACACTGCAGTATGATCTAATTTCTGACTTTACATTGATTACTCTCCTCTTTCAGGTATTTGTTTAATATCCTTTGATGGATAAAGAAGCAGCATGAACTAAGAGTGAAATAACTACTTCCTTACTGTAATGCAGTTTATTCACTACATCTTTGTAGTAAATTCTAAATTTTTCAGATATATTTACTCACATTTCAACTTTTAAAATAATTTGAGCAGTTGCCAAGCAACAGTGATCTGCCAATGTGTCAGTTAACAACCTTTGTTATGAGATCATAGTGAAGATCCTGTTAGGACATCAGATCTGTTTGTGCAGATTTAGTTCTCCTTCCCCCAGCTGTTTTTCTCCTCTTCTACAGTGCAATCCAAAGAATCTCCTACAACACTCAACAAAGCCATTGACTTTTTTTAGTTCACCTCTACATTATGACAAACACACACATTATTATTAACTTGACAACAAAAGAGTTTCAACTAGGATTTAAATATCCTGCCACACATTAAATGTTTCAGCCTTCTACCAGTGTTACATCTATTCTACAACTTCTGACTGCTCGTCCTGTAGTCCCTCACCAATCTTGCTTCTAATACAGCCATAGCTATTGCTGGCATCTTCCTAAAAACACACCCTAAAGTGTTTTATAGCAGTTACATTCTATTTCAATTAAAGTATCTGTAACAAAGACTTCTCAGAAAAACATAAATTCTTTTTTTTTATTCCAGAAAAGAAACAAAACCCACAAGATATACATCAAGCATCAAAACCAACACCATGAAAGCACGACTGATTCCAGTGACACTCGGAGAAGTTAACTTCAGAAACAGGCAGGAGGATTCTATTGATAAGAAAAGAACTAATGAAACAAAACTAGATATGGACTGTGTATAATTCAATTTTCTACTAAATTTGAATGAAGTTCCCCCCTGAGACTCCTTTTCTCCAGGCTAAATACTCCAGCTCTTTCAATGCCTCAAGGTTGTGAGGTTTTTTTAGGAAATGCAACCTAGAGTGCTTTATCAGTTTAAATAAAGCATTTTTAAAAATCAACAAGATTTCAGTATAAAATTTAAGATACTAGAAAAATTAGAGACAAGAAAGTGACCAAAGATGGCAAGATCACTCTGAAAGCTAATGCACAACTGTTCATTGATGAGGGACACCATTAGCTGAAATGTCCCTCTGGCTGACTGAGGAGGGCAAACAAGAAAGGAGATGTGATATGAGTGGCACAGTTTGAACACAGATCAGTGCTGGATGAGAAGCGGAAGGGGGAAAAGGGAAGGGAGCACAAATTCAGGATCTGCCAGACAAAAAGGCCAAACTAATTTGTCTTTCAGAGCAAGTCTCCTGTGCTTGTGTGCTTTTGAGAAAACCAACAAACCAATGGCGAGTGGAAAGCACTGGATTGACCTAATATTTAGAACTTCAGTAGTGACAAGAAAGGCAAAGTTGATCAATAGCAGAAAGGAGAGAAAGATAATTTTCTGGATCTATTCAGGAAAAGCTTAAAAGTAAAGATCATCTTGGCAAAAGAATACAGTCAAATTCATCACCTTTAAGACTATTACCTGTTTTCTGCGATGTAAGGTAGGCTGATGAAGTGTCCAAATTAACTCTGGCTGAAGCTACCACTGGAATAGAGAACTTTTTAGGAACTTCAAAGAAATGTTTCATGCTCACTTCTACACTGTAATCCACATACTTCAGCTCTGGGAGGTGCTTACGAGGTTTCAGAAGTGCATGTCTCTGCAAGTGAAGCAATTATGTATAAATCTGAACAATCATATAAAATTTTCAGGTTAAGGAATGCAAAACTATATAGGCTTCATTCTAAAATTGAACTGTCAATTAAGCAACTTACATAGCAATTTTGACTGATCCTTCCAAATAAAAACTATCTTGTAAAATATTTTCAGACATCATGCATCTGAATCATTTGTTTAAGAAAAATACATTTTGAAATTTACAGTAAAACCACATCCTACCCAGAAAAAACTCTGCTAGCCTTTATGCATATGCAGGAAAGGCAAGAAAAGGGGAAAAAAATACATAAAAAGAAAAATATTTTGTATCAGTTGTAGAAAGATGCTTCTTTTCCTACTTCATAAAGTTTCTGAGTAATAGGAAGCATGAAGAAGAAAAATTATTTTGCTATTTGGCAAGTGATAACTATTAGCTGAGTTAACTGATATTTCAATTTTGACAATGTATTTTAGAAATTAGGGCATTTAGAATCAATTCTAGGGACACATAAGCTCCTCCTCTTGGTAAAAAGCGTTGCTAATCAACAACATGAAACTTATTAGTAAAGGATTAGCATAGTATATTAAGGCAAGCTCAATATAGGCATCTGAACCTCTTAATGAACTTAATTTGACTCCTGTAGGATAACATTAAAAAAATACTGAAATTATTTAATACACTAGTTGCTCAAAATTGCCATTTTCAATCCAATAACACACTTTAATTGCAATGCTCAAGAGTAATTGTAAGTTGAACAAAGTTAAAACCTAGTAATGTCTTTTTTACAGACAAGGCTTTGAATTAATTACTGTTGTGAACTATCCTGAAGCAAATCTAGGGCAGAGATAAATACAGAAATATTCCTGTTTTGCTAAGAAAACTGGTTGATTCCCAAAGTCTGCTGCTTTAAAATACTGCCAGGACAGCAGGTATCACAGTACATATTTCAGTGGGCCAAGGAATGCAAATCCATTGTGGGAATTCAAAAACTCAACTTAAAAGGAAAATCAATTATTCTTAAAAATCGCCATTAGGTGTAAGATGGTCAAATTACTGTTTAAATCACCTAGGCTTGGGCTCTTCTTTGGGTTGGTGGCGGGGTTTTTTTCTGTTGCTTTTTTTTTTCCTGTTTTAATACAAATCTCACATTCCCTTGCTGGGTTTAGAAAGCAGACCTATCCTCTGACATTGCTTTGTTTTGCCCATTAATCTATCTATTCATAGCATCAATATAATGTTAAACACAAAGCACATATGGACTTTGGGAACCTGTTAAGATTTAGCTGTTAATATTGGTTTTTTGGCATAATACATATGGAAACAGATAACTATTCAAAATTCTTATTCTATGAAGAGCAACTGGACAGATGTATTTGACTAAAAAAATTCACATCAAACCAAATTGTAACGATAGTTCTTGTGTTACTGTATTTGCACAACTTGTGGGGTGCTAATATAATTTACAGAGGGAACAGGAAAAATTGTTATGTGAGTTGAAAAGCTGAGCTCACTATTTATTAATTTCTATCATAATAGACTGTACTCTGACATTACTCTCACACACACACAAAATGAATAAAAAAACCAAAGATGCAAATAATGAAATTGCCATATTAATTGCAAATTCCACTTCTTTCTGATAGGAATGAAATGCCAGAAAGCTTTGCAGTGGGAAAAAAAAATTATTCTCACTTATAATGGGAAGTTCCTAACCAAAAGAATTACATACATTTACCAGTTTAAATTTGACTTGATCTTCTGCATAATCAAATAGAAATTTATACCTATAAATTATTTTCATCACTAGATTATTTTCCAACACTGAAATAAAAATCCAACATGATTACACAGTTTTGTTAAATCTTAATTGACAAAATAATTGTAAGATGACCTTTGGTGGAGCACTGAACACATTTAAATTACAAGTATCTTGAAGAAATGTCTTATGATTTAAAAAAACCACTGAAATACTTTATTTTAAGATCCTTGTTCATGTTATCTCATTTTTAAATAAAAGTTAGGAAAAAAACCACAGTTAGTTAGTATTACATAGTCTATGAACAGTTCAAATATTTCCTGGCATCTCATAAAAAAGTAAAGGATGAGAACATTTTTAATGAGAGACCTAGTGGAAAAAGAAAATTCTGCAAACATACACAAGACTAAACACTGCTGCTTCAGAGGCTAACATTTCCAAGAGAAAATGTCAACAAAATTCAGATAAATGTTGCAATTGCTCCAGTTTTTAATATTTTTGTGCACAGTGAGGGTTAAATAGAAGTTAATATTTTTTAACTCTCATGATCAATGCAGATCTAAGGCCACTCTGTTACAACAAGACAGATTCCAAACACTTCTACTTTATCAGCCTGATGGTTCATGATGTTCCAAGTGTGGAAGTCTTATTACCAGCTAAGAATAGCATTTGCATTCAGTTCCCAGGATTAATTACTTTTTTAGAATAATTTTTTGGAAAATGAATGAAGAGTATATAAAGCATCAGAATTAAACTTGTTATTTTTCAAGGACTGTTTGATTTTCCAAGGTATCTTCTTAGATGTACCATCTGTACTTTCTATGGATGAAGGGTGGCAGATTCTGTTACAGGGTGCTGAGGCACCTCTCTCTTTCCTTGCATATTACTGTTCTTCAAATCCTAATTTAGCACCATTTCTTCCTTCCAGAAATTAACTTCTAAAACTGTTCCTCTTGAATAAAGAAATTTATTATCTCGGTCTCTCAGAACCTCTGTGATCAATCGTGTTTGCCATCTCCCTTAATCCCATATCAAAAGATAAGTGATGTAATATAAAAGACATTGGTCTCACTTGTGAATTCAGCAAATTGAAATTTGACCACAGGTCCTTTTGTGAAAAGTTCATTCCCACTCAAACGTATCTAATGCAATTTTTTATTTCCAATACCTTCTCTGCTCAAGGACACCATGACTCTTCCTCAAAAAAACCCACATCAGTTTTCAAAAAAAGCAAATTCTTCACACTGAGCTTACAAATTTCCATAATCATACAGAAGAATACAAAAAATCCTTCTTGATCCCTGGGGGCCTATGAAGAACCCAAACTTTGAAGATCCAAGCGGGACAGCTGTAGGATGAGACTTCACCACATCAGCCGAACAGTGGAAGCCACAGCCCCAAGTGCACGAGGTCCCTGCTCAGTTTTCCTTGACCAAAACTAGAACTCATCAACACCACGATGTTGTACTAAGATAAAAACACTCCATGCTGCTCATTCACATGGAGAGCAGGATAGAAAGGAAATGCACAGTGTCCTAACAGCTGGAATATGGTAAATGTGGTGTCCATATTCAGATGAGACGTGCATTCAAAAGGAAGCAAAATGGAACATAAGTAAATACTTTTTACAGCTTAACACTGAGGGCACATCTGGACACAGTGGGAAGTGAGAACTTTAGCTCTGGGATTCTTGTGGAATAGGACTTTTCCTATCATAACATCTAGTTATGCCAAGGAGATTATTAGCATTTATAACTATGAAGAAAAAGTCAGGTATTTAGCAACTGGGTCTAAAATGAGGCATGTTATTTTGAACCTCACTTCACTCACTGCAGCATGCTTCCCCTCACAGTGTCAAGTGAATGAATTCTCATTTTTGTTATTTCTTTCTTTCTTTTCTTCACTTTCCTCTATTTACTACAATTAGCAACTTCAGTCTAAACATGTTCTTCTTCCACAGTCTCTTATCTTTTTTCCAATACTCTCTTCCTTCCCTTGTTATCTGTGCTCACCTAAACTTCCCACTTTCAGCTTTCTTTAATTCATCATTATAAATTATCCACAAAACAGCTTTTGTTAATTATTCACAATAACGCCAGACCCAACCTTCCGGTGTCTGAGAGTTCCATGCTATATTAACTTTACTACTATCTGAAAATGTTTTAGGAAGAATTAAAGAAACATTTAGGAAGTAAGAAAGTAGCACCATTTTATGGGAAAAAGATAAAAAAATCATCATTTGTTTTACTAACTAACCATTTAAACAATAAAAATAGATCTTTGTTCCTTACAGCAAGGAAAAGAAACAGTAAAAACATAGTACAAAATAGCTAGGACTTTTAGCCATGTGTATATGTGGGTCAGGTAAAAAATACAGCACTAGTTACTGCTTATGCTATCCAGTTTGACTCCAAAAACACAGCCCACGTTTATTACTGTTTTCTATGGGACTTAAGTAAACATGACAAAAATTTACAGTTTAGAGAGACTGGAAATCATGCAATTATTTAGTTATTTATTCTTCAACCCGACAGGTAAAAAATGGACCAAGTAGTACTAATGTAAGGGTATTTTCCCTTCTGTCCATCTATTGTCTGACATGATTATACCTGCAGGAAGCAAGTAGAAAGGTGGAATAGAAATTCAAAGAGAATAACAGATTTCCAAAGATTCTGAATTTTTCTCTAACCTACAACATGTGTCCCAAAGGATTTCATGAGCCTAAATAATGCATTGAACGACAGGAGCTGTAGATGGGCTTTTTTTCTTTTTTGCCTTTTTTTTTTTTTTTGTCACAAAATGGGAGAATTTAGACCATGTAAAACCATACTTCAGCTCCAGTTTTCACTGCAGAACACCAATCCCCCTCAAAAGAGGTTTCTCCAGTTAATGCCACCAGAATTTCTATGCTGTCACTTTGAAACAGATAGTTGGCAAGAATTTATTACAAAAACTTATTAAGTATATGAGTCATAATTTAGTATGCATAGTGGATACTGAGATATTTTTAATGTGTAAACGCTTTTCTATGCCAGTAGCACAACTTCTCCCCTGTATTTGTTATAAGCAAGTAGAAGACTTTCTGTACATGGAACAAAATACTTCTTTCTGCACATGAGTTTCATTCCTCACATGATAATTTATTCAGTGCTAGTATCCGCCATTATGTGTTTTATAATATAATTAAGCAAATTATCCTCCACTCTTCCATGAAACGTGGTTTTAGAACTCATATTCCATCTTAGCACGTCTAGTGGTGCAAGGAGTGCTCCTATTATGTTCTGTCCTGATCCCTTCTACAACTTCAGAGCAGTTAGACTTTTCATCAAGTATTCGCTAAGCAACTGTGATATTATGGGACTTTAATTATGAAAAGTCAATAAAATGTTACCACAGCAGTGGATTAGCTATAATCTCAAAGGAAACTACTTGAGTCAAGATGACACAATTACAATTGTTGTCCCACTACAAACACACAACAGATTAAAGTTATGATGTAACATTCCCTCATTTTATTTGTTTTACATTACTTTTCAAACAAAATGCATAAATTTAGCACCATCAAATCACAAGGGAAAGTTTTCTCCTCTTAACACTGGGAACTACACTCAGGGAACTGTCTAACTGGAAAGCTGGAATAACACTGCTGCCCAGCAGTTGGTCTGAGGCCAGGTACCATCAGGGCACAAGGGAAATTAAAACCCAGAGTGTGGCTATCATCTATAGAAGGCTATACTTGACTTCTTCATGAGAAAAAACATTGGTTTTTTGGCAATATTACTATTACAGATTTATTCACAAGTAATAACTGATTGTTTAATGGACTACCTTGGAGGACTTTTTGTTTCTAGATGTTGAAATCTTGGGAAAATATGTATAGGTTGGAAGGATGCATATGAGGGGAGCTACGTCATATTAGAAAAACTTGTGGTATTCCAAAACTATTTTGTATTGATTGCGAGACAAGGAAAAGTCTGTCCTGCTCCTTCATTTATTCTCAAAGTCTATTGGTTGGAAAAAAAATCCCATTTCTTACAAAAATATGCAGAATGAAGGATACTTACACAGATATCTATTACATAGAATATGAAAGCTTTTTTTATTCAACAGGTATTTTTCAGAAGTAAAGCAAAATGTTAGTGCTTTTCTTAACTGCAAGCAAGTTTTGTTAAAGGAAGGACATCACAATAGCATAGGGTGACAAAGCTTCAGAATGAACATGTAGAACATTGCAGTGTCTGAGGGGAATTGGGATTAGTAACTGTCAGATTACAGATGTGTGAAAAAATCATAACTTCACAATTTCCTGAAATATAAAAACAATTCAGTCCTACAAATCGAGGAAAACTAAATTGAATTGCAGCACCAGATAACTCTGTTTCTCACCTCTACTCTGGACAGCCCCAACAATGCAGTTGCAACTCGAACGCTGCTGCTCTGCAGAGTCCCCGTCATCAACCTCCTTTCATACTCAATAGCTGACATCTGCTGCTGTGCAGCGAGAGCCAGCGCTCTCTCTCTTGACTCATTGATCAATGGAATCCTCAGATTTTCCTCCAGAGTCTGACCAAGTCCACATTTGAAATACAACACTGGCTGTACTGTGCTTGCATCTGTTAAAAAACCCAAACAAATGAAAGAGCAAAATAAAAACAAAACCACACACCACATTTGTCAGATGCTGATGGAACTTCAGAGAGTATTTAAAATTTCTAATCTCCAAAGAAAAGAAAGAATACAAAATTCCTTCAATGTTTAGTTCCATGCTATTAATCTAGTACACACCATTTATTACATATAATACTTTATTTTTCAACCTTATAGGGAAGCAAAAATTAGCAGACTGAAATCCAACCCAAAATTTAGCTAATAAAGCTAAGAAATAGCTAATAAATTAGCTAATAAAAAAATCCCAGACTTTAGTGTTACTACTATTATCACAGCATTAAAAGTTTACCAAAGTCTTTCTGCTACCTACACAACACAGCCATGGTTTTACCCCTCTAGATGATGCTAGATCCCCTCTAACAGAAACCACCAGAAATTATTTGAAGTAGCAGCTATATTGTTTCTGAAATAGGACTGACAGGAGTTTATCCCTGGCTGTTTGAAGACAAAAGCATTGGCATATCTGTCAAATCACATCACTGCACACAAAACTCATGTGTTTTAAAACTAGAAAAATTCTAGATAAAGATGACTGGTCCTGGGTTATCTGGCCAGCAACCTATATTCAGAGGAAGAAAATTAGAAAAATTATGAAAAAGTATTTATGTACACTATATCAAAAACAATACAAGAAAAATGAAGATCACCAACAACCAGCTGATGCTCTGAAGAGAATGGACTGGAAAACAGAAGAAATATTGCACAGTTACATTATAACATATTTTTTACACTTCGCTACAAACAACTTTTTTTACCACATGTACTTAATGAATTTTGAGAAAAATGCATGGAAATAAAAGAGCATTTACAAAAAAATATATATATTTGCTCTGTTTTACTCTTCTCCCTTTTATTCACTGTACCTTCGGAGGTATTGGTAGCACACAAAACATTTGGGCTATCCAATGCAGGCAATTCTGAAGGCAAAGGTAAATCACCCATTCCCTCGATCAGGTATACAAAGTCTCCAATCTGAAACACAAGGACACACATCCACACACTTCAGAAATCAACTCATGCAGAACAGAAGGCAAAATATTAAAACTAATAGCAAAGATATCCTAGTAACACCTAAGATCTGACCTGTGCAATAATTCATATACTCAGAAGACTTTTTTTTTAAACTATGCCTAAATAGAAGAAAATTATTACTTCAAGCCATGCTATGATAATAAAGTAACTTTAATTGATAATATTAAATCTGAAAAGTCAAGAAATTTCAAAAAGCGGAATCCTTTCAAACTCTTCGTATGATTTAACTGAATAAGGATACCTGACCCATAAATACTGCAAAAAATGTGAATTCTAACTATGTGCTACAGCTGCATATAATTTAAATATGTTCCTGAGTGTAGTGGTTTGAGCAACCTTCATTGCTCTTCTGTATTTTGCATTTTTTAAAAAATGTTTAAAATAGTTTTGAGCCAGAAACATTTCTCCAGAAAGCAAAAAAAAATGGAAGTCAAAGTAGGTTAGCATCATGTACAAATTCTCCTTTAAAAAGAAACAAAGTTAATAAATCTTAATTATTTTATAAAAAATAATGCAAAAACTGCAGAAGCTTGAAAGTAAATATAAACATGACCTAGAACAAAGAAAGGTAGCCATTTTTCATAGAGGAAAGGCTAAATTAACTAGCAGAGAAAAAACACTTTGAATTATAGATGGAACGAAAAAAATTAGGTGCAAATGAAAGACAGAAAAATATTTTTGAGGAAAAGAAAACTCACTGACAGTACTCCAAAACTAAAAAGTCCACAACCAGAATTAGCCCAAACTAAAAGGTATCTACGTTAGGCACCATATATCTATCTGAACTAGGCAGGAGATTTAACATATATACTAATACTGCTTTGATAACACCTTTGTGTTTACCACAAAATTTTTTTGGGCAATTTTAACTTCTACTGATTGCAAGATAAAGAATTAAATGCCTTTGCAACAATAGATATAATTTGCACAGACAGACATCTCTTTATTTCCATAACCATATCCTGTAAAACTCTGCCCTAAAAATGCATATGCTTTTAGTCTTCATTCCAGATATGAAGGAAATCATTTATTTATATAATTTAGTGCATCTGCCAACCAATGAAGTGTTTTCCTTTTAATACTGCTCCACAACATACGAAAAATCTGTTTTTTCCTTTGCCTTCATTTGTAGTTTCATCAGATATTTTTAAGGCTGAAAACACTGCAATTATATTTCTGACCCAGCAGAAGGAAAGCTGTTCAACTTTGATGGCATTTTCTTCCCTTCCTTGATTCAAGAGCTCACACAAATCTTCCTTGAGAAGGATTAAAGAAACCTCCAGCAAAACTGGATTCCCACACAGAAATAGCCACTCCTGGGAACCAATTTAAATGGGAATTATTCCTGTTTGACACAGTGATTTGGCTCCATAAGGGCCCTTAACAAGCTCACAGCACATACAACTAATTTTATGAAGGTGCTGGTTGCTAGGGTGCCATTCTGCTATCAGTTACTTTTCCTGGCCTTGCTGACATCAATATGCTTATAGGAAGGAACAAACTTCCCCAATTTCCTCTTTGCTTTGAAGAATTCTCGGGTTTCGATCTCCACAGAATTCAAATCCTGTTTTCTTTCTGCTGAGCTTTTTTCCTGATGCTTTGGAATAGAATGGGTATTTCACTGAACTTTGAGAGTTTAGCTTGTATGCCCATGGTTTTAATGCTTTATATTTCCATTTTCCGTCAGCTACCCAGACTTTGTAGGGTTTACTGTTAATGAAAATAGTTAATAAAAGAGCTGTTGAACTGAATCCCATTGCTATCTGATATTTCAAAAGAATGAAGAGCTACTAGGAATTTGCAGTTGCTCATGCAAGCCAGTTAGTAAGAGACACAGACAGCAAAGTGTTCTCTCAATAAACAATTTAATTTTATATTAGACATTTAGCTGTAAAAGTCTGGACTAGCACTCTTAAACTATGATTTAATATATTATTATCATTACAAATTCCATGTTGTTCACATTTAAATTAGCTCCTAGAAATAAAGATATATTTCAAAAAGCAACCCAGTTATGTTTAACAATATGTAATAACATCTATGAAAAGATCTATGTTAAAAATCTGAAAAATGTCCATTTCAATTTTTCCTAAAGAACAATGAAATACTGAAACAAATCCTTGAGAAATGTTATAAATGGCTTGTATTGTTACTTCAAGCTTTAGAAAAGTTAACACAAAGATTATTTCAAAATAAGGAACATCCTTGAGGAAGCCAGAAACTTTGAACCAGTGTATCCTCTTGCTGTTATTACACATATATAGCTGCTGCAGTGATGGATAGGATTCCTAATGAGATTCAAGCCTAGTGATTTAAATCTCAATACCTTCTTCACTGATTGTAATGAAGGAGCAGACCTACTCTGATTACTATTTTGGTCTGTTTGTCAAAAAGGGTAAGAAAGGTAGGTAGGGAGAAATCACAGAAATGCTATATTAAATTATTTATTAGATTTTATATATAGCACAAGTCCATATTTGAATGATACAAGATTCCTCATTGTGTAAAGTCATTTGATCATCATACAGCATGGTGGCTGCACTTCTTTGTCAGCTAGATAATGGTATGACTGAAATATCACAGCCATATATACAATATTTAAGAAAGCCAAATTCTTCCTCTGCCATTACTGTACAGCTCTAAAATCGTGTTAGCTATCTTGAAGTTTCATCTTTCCCTAGAAGATTTAATACAATTCTTCACAAATTATGCAATTAAGTAGATGGAGCTAATTTTTCTAACCTGAGGTTCTGCATATCAAAAATTTTGCACTCTGAGGAGCCTTTAAATGCATCACATCTACTTGGCTAAGTTGGAAGGACCAGGTGTTCCAGAAAAAGTTACCATACAGGACTTAACAGCAGCTTCTCCGAGGTATTAATGCTTCCTACTGTGAAAAGGTCAACTAAATCTTTGTTAAGAACAGTGACTAGTAGCTAGGTGTCCAAATTCATTTCTACATCACCACTGGAGGCAACACTGGGGCTGTCAGAAATATAAGTTCTACCTTAACTATGACTGTCCTAGAGCTCTGACCATGTCTCTTAGATTAAGACTCTTTCCTTAACATGTCTCAGTTTCCCTTCTCTCCACTATATTATTTAGCTTTCAGGCTCTATTCCTTACGAATATTCCATGAAACTACTCTTCTGAGCCGGGGTGTATACTTCTGCTTCTAATAAAGAAACAACAAACGGGTAAATTGTCAGTATAGAATCATAACAGGTAAAAGGAGATTCTTCTCAATTTGCTCCCAGACAGCAGTAGGCCAGGTTCTTCCTTGCCTAGAGACTGCATCTAGGCATTCATTTCATTGAATGAAATTCTTCATGAATGTACTGCTGTTGATGTGTATTTCTTCCCTAATAATTTCCCTCTCTGAATGATGCTGAGCACTTGATTGATTTTCCAGTGAACCATCCACAAAGATTGCTAACCTCTGACAGGGGGACATTAATACATTCTCTTTGTGGGTGATTCCCTGGTGTCAATAAGGCATGAGCTCACTGTTTCAGTGTATCTTCAACAGAAAATCCCTCTTCTATCTCTGCTAATTTTCAAGAAAATTAAGGTAACTGTACACTCTTTAAGAGTACATCCAGTCATATGGGTTTTTTTCTTTTAAAAATGGCCAGTATTTTCAAATACTAGACAGAGTCAGAAAGGCAGGCTTGGGCATCAATGTATTAGCGTTATTTTCCTTTATGAACAAGATAAAAAAATTAAGCTGGCCAGGTGGCATAGTCAAAGTCATGTTCAAACAATAAAAAATCCCATCAAATATACAAACACCAGACACTAGCAGAAGATCCATGTTCTGTAGAAGGGAAAAATATGGAAGCTGAGAAGAAAAAGTCATTTAGTTTTAGATGCATTGTTACAAATCATCAAAACGTGGCAGAGAGAAAGGCAGAGACGTAATTGCACAGAGGGAAAGCTGAAACACAGAGGCAGTGTTATGAAAGTAAGAAGCAGAATGCAAGCCTTGAGATCAGCCACACATAAAAGAAGATTAGAAAAAAAACAGGGTTTTGAAAGACATTGACAGCCAGAGATAAAACACAGTAGACAGGTTAAAGAGGCGAAAAGATGGACTAAGGACACAGAAATAAGATTGTGACTACTGAGATAAAGGATTACAGGAACATCAAAAAGCTGGATTGCAAGGTTTTAAGTTCTGAAATTTGATCAAAATCAGATCTTGGTAATTTAATTGAATTTCAATTAAGTATATATGGCAAAACCCAGGCTACATGAGTCAAGAGAGACTGAAAGGTTGTGGAGTCAGTATTCATGTATAGCCTTTTCTGAATGGAACTCTGATTGACAGAAAAATTTAAAAAGAGATAGCAAGGAAAATTATTATTCTACTTTGACAGCATACCCTAAATACAGTGATAACTACATGGAGAAGTACAGAACAGTAAAGTCTTCAACCATTCCCTGCCTATGCATTATTCTTGTGCCACATCAAGACAAATTATTTAAATTTCTTTTATTTTCTGAAGTTCAGATGCCTAGAAAAGCCACCAAAATAACATTCCTTGCAGTATTACTTTTTATTATTTAATGATTTTAAAGTGAAAAGCTGCCTGCAGCATTTCATATAATTCTAATTATGTGGAGATTAAAGGACAGTAAACTTTGGTTTAAATTTCTTAGCTGAAGCCTGTAATCTAATGTAAATCTCCAACCAACTTTTTAAGCCACTTTGTCCTCCATTAATTATAGAAATACTATGTTTTCACAGAAAAAAAAAAAAGTTTCATTTCCAAACACCAGCACATAGATCACGTCTTTATAATTACACATGCATGCAAAAACATTACCTAAAAATATGCACATAATTAATTTGTATCTTCACAGAATCATAGAATATGCTGAGTTGGAAGGGACCCACTAGGATCCTTGAAGTTCAACTCTTGGCCCTGCACAAGAGTCACCCACGAGTCACCCTATGTTCCTCAAAGAATTGTCCAAATGCTTCTTGAGCTCTGCCAGGCTTGGAGCTGTGACCACTGCCCTGGGGAGCCTGTTCCAGTGTCCAAACACTCTCTGGGAGAACCGTTCTCTAATATCCAGCCTAAACCTCCTGACACAACTTCAGGCCATTCCCTTGGGTCCTGTCATTGTCACCACAGAGCAGAGCTCAGTGCCTGCCCCTCCTCTGCCCCTCACCAGGAAGTTGTAACTGCAGTGAGGTCTCCCCTCAGTCTCCTCCAGGCTGAACAGACCAAGTGACCTCAGCTGCTCCTCATATGGCTTCCCCTCAAGACCCTTCACCATCCTCATGGCCTCCTCTGGAAGCTCTCTAATGGCTTAAGGCCTTTTTTTATATTGTAGCACCCAAAACTGCCCCCAGCACTGGAGATGAGGCAGCCCCAGTGCAGAACAGAGCAGGACAATCCCCTCCCTTGCCTGCCTAGTGATGCTGTGCCTGAAGCCCCTCAGGACATGCTTGACCCTCCTGGCTGCCAGGGCACTGCTGACTCAGGTTCAAGCTACCCTTGATCAGGACCCCCAGGTCCCTTTTCACAGCACTGCTGTCATTTACCCTATTCACTCATAATTGGCAAATATCCTGATTCTTACCTGACATGATAAACATAGAACACACATTCTATTCTTACCTTTTCATTAGCCAGAATGACAGTGCAGTAACGCTTTTCCTGATGAAAGGGAAGGAATTGAATATCTAAGGTTGCAGAACCTTTCCCTTTCAAGAACAGTTTTTCAGTTGGACTGAAGAACTCATGCAGAAGGCCAGACTGATCAACTGTTAAAATAAATTTAAGTGGATGTTTAGATACAACAGCACAGGTTGTAAAATAAAGTAGTTGCATGAGTTTAAATATAAGGATACTGCATACAGCTGCCTGTAGCAATCAGTATTTAAGGCACACCTGTAATCAGTAATCAGTATTTACAGTTACAGTTGTGTAGATGTGCTGCAATATTGTACGCTGTATTATTTATATACATTTTGCTAATTACCTTTGTTCTTATTCCGTTCATTGAAACAAAACTGGGGAAAACAGACAGTTCTCACCGTTAAAAATTCCTTAAGGAGGTACAGCCTCTAAAAAAAGGTCTACTCAAATCATAAGGAAAAGTATAATTTACTGCTATTTAAACAAAGAATCTCATTCTCAGAGCAGCAACTATGTCTGAAATCCTCTACAACAGGCAAAACCTAAATACTGGCACATGGGCTTTTTTGCACTGCTTTCACAAAAGCATTATGCTGAGAAAGAATCTTAGGGCTGAATTTGGCAGAGTCTGACTTTCTCACTGTATGTTTTTCATCTGCTAAGCACATTTTGACAATGGAGAACCAGACCCCTTCATTCAAGTTTCGCTGGCTGGGTTTCTAGGCAGGACAGCAGACTTAAGAATATATGTGAAAGTGAAAACAGCAGAAATGAGTGAGATCACATAAGAAAACTATGCCAGATTCTGGCCAAACAGATAGAACAGGGATGGGACAGCCACAACTTCTCTGAGCAACCTGTTCCAGTGCCTCACCACCCTCACAGTAAGAATTTCTTCCTCATATCTAATCTAAACTTCCCTTCCTTCAGTTTAAAGACATCACCTCTTGTTCTATCACTACATACCCTTGTAAAAAGTCCCTCTCCAGCTCTCTTGTAGCCCCTCCAGGTACTGGAAGGCCACAATAAGATCACCCCGGAACCTTTTCTTCTCCAAGCTGAATTTTGACTGTGATGCACAATTTAAGGCCAACATTTTACCCAAACTATAAATGATAGTTAATGAGCATACTCATAAATAATATTTATTGAACATACTCAGATGTCAAAATCTTGCTTCTGTAGATAATCTCATTTCTCCTGTAGGCAGACATGGGGTATTGCATAAAGGTACTTACGGCAAGTGTCTTTGTTTGAATCTTCAGGCAGTGCACCATTTTTTGAATTTAGTATGTTATTCTCAGAACTAAAAGGAAAAAAAATAAAGCAATATTCTAAAGCTATACATTTCTGTTACTAATAGATAGCTTAGTTCCCCTTTTTATGAATAAATACTGGAAAAGCAAATGTTTTCAATACAAAAAAAACCCCACCAAAATAGACCACTATATTTTGGAACCATTTTCCTACCAATAATGTTAAAAACCACCTCATCCACTTGAGGTTGCTACAGGAATGACTTACATTAACTAACATTGCAGTTAATCATTCAAAAGAAACCTAATGTAATCACGGATTTATGTCTAATGGAGATAGGGATGACTCTTAACCTTAACACCTTAACTCTGTTCATTACAGTACTGCTTTTCAAGTGTATTTGAAAAGAACAGATATACTCGGAAAAAAACAGCTTAGAACAAAATCTCCTCTGAACTCCCATCCTCCCAAAGCAAACTGTGCTCCTGACCATCATATTTTCTTCATGTGACTTTATGTAGTTTTCTATCCTTCTTCACAAGTAATTTCTACCTTTGTTGACAGGTGTTAAGATTGTGCAGTTATATTTATGGAAGGAGAGTTTTGCTTAATTTACAACAAGCACAAAGATGCACAAAGATGCTCAAAGATGCTGAAAACAATACTGTAAGATATCTCAAAAAATACTGCGAGTTTCAGCTCAAGACTCAGATTTAATCATTTTCACACATAAAAGTCATTCCACCCACCAATAAAATTGATGAACCAGCATATAGTAAACAATTATTACATACAGTGTTTGATGTTGGGTCTCTCAAAATAAATAGTTAATCTTGCTGGGCTAAGAAAAAATCACAACCTTAAATAAATGGACTTGCAAAATTCTCAGAATATGTTACCCTGGAGATTTGCTTTAATACCTATACTTAAAGACCATTTTTCAGAAAGGAAAATGATGTCTGAGTTATATGCATGCAACATACTGTTTATTCTGTACTTTACAACTAAGTATCTCACGTTAAAAAAAAATACAAATTTTATATAAAACATCATTTCTCTCAATATTTTATCTTTGAATGAGAATGTTAAGTCATGCTTGCAAAAACAGAGACTACAGCAGAAGAATCTCTGTAAAAGTAACAAATAGCTCAAGAGCTGCATGAAATAATAATAAGAATAGTACAACAAAATACATTACATTTTTTCACTGGTGCAAATTATACATTGAATAAGTCCTATTTTCAGATCTGAACAACTGAGAAACTCATTAGACTGATTTAACACAGTATTGAACTTCTCTCAATATCAATTTTTTTTCTTACATCAGCGAACAAAAAGCACTTGCAGGTAAGTGATGGGAACAGAAAACAAACCTGTGTTGTGGAAGACATGAACATTGTGTCTCATTCTTCCGTAACAAAAAGAAATAGCATCTTGTTCAATAATAAAGCCAAAAGGAATAAAGTTCAGAAGGTATAAGAAGCTTGGTTATGTTCAAAGTCTGATTCAATACATCCTCTTTCAATACACAGAGAAATAAGGAAAAAGATTAGGCAGAAGAGCTTAAAGCTGCCATAAAGTAAGTCTGCACAGACTGCTCACTGCACCTGGGTCAGGCAAATCCCTGGGATCAACAGAGAATGAGGAATGAATGGCTCAAAAGCAGCCCTGTGGAGGAGGACTTGAGCATATTGGTAAATGATAAAATACACACGAGCTGGCAATGTGCACTCACAGCCCAGAGAGCCAAACGTGTCCTGGGCTGCATCAAAGCACCACGGGCAGCAGGTGAGGGAGGAGATTCTGCCCCTCTGCTCTGCTCTGTTCTGCTCTGGTGAGACCCCACCTGCAGTGCTGCATCTAGATCTGGGGTCCCAGCAGGAGAAAGACATTACCCTGCTAGAGAAGCTCCAGAGGAGGGCCACAGCAATGGTCAGAGTGCAGGAGCACCTCTGCTATGAAGACATCCTGGAGAAAATAAGGCTCCAGGAAGACCTTATTGTGGTCTTTCAATATCTAAGGCCAGGGCAGAGGGAGCTGGGGATGAGGGGGAGAGGAGAGCATCTCATGAGAAAGAAAGACCAAGTAACTTCTCCAACTGGCCCTCATTTGGTTTAGGGTTTTTGCCAGCAAAGCAAGACTATTTTACTGTTCATTAAATGAACAAATGTTCAAGAGTATGTTACAGGTGAGGATGGGTTAATGAGGGCACCTCTCAGTTGCCTGGTTGAGGTGTGAATACTTCCAATTCATTCTTGCTGTGGCTTACTCTAACCAGTTCAAATTAAAATCACAGCTTGGACTGGAAGAGACCTTAAAGATCATCTAGTTGCAATCCGCTTCCATACTTTTGCATCAGTGAGAGCCTAGTATCTGCTACCTCTGAGTTGTCAGCTACCTGTTCCAACATAACACCACAAAGCCACTGGGCTTGCCATGTCATCAGGTGTGCCAAAAATCCAGATTAAAAGGAAAATCATCTCTGCACACAGAGAGGGAGTGTGCATACATCATCACAGCATATGAGCTATCCATATGTAGTGGTATGCCTTTACTCTTCAGTCCAGCCTCCAAACAAGCCAGTAACTCAGTTTTCTATCCAAAAAATTCTCAGAAAATTACTTTCCTTTATGTATTTGGAACAGAATTTACTAGATGATCTTTTTAGTCCCTTATAGCTCCAGTTTTTATATATTACTGAGGGGAGAAAAAAAGTGCCAGACACCATAAGGAGATCTTAAATTCACAGAGCAGGAACTTAATCAATGAACTTTAGGATGTTTAGCAAGCAAACATCTTATTAAAGAGAAGGGATACAATAAACTGCTTAGAAATGCTCTGAAAATACTGTAACATTTGAACACAAAACTCACATCTAAGATATTCACCAGTTTTCACACTCTGTGGAACAGTTTGTGACCTCAGAACAAAGAGTAGGATAGAAACTAATACAGGAGCTGCCCAAAACAGGTAGTAAAGCTTAGAGTAGATGGATTTCTTTTGTATCACATATTAACCAGAATTGTAATGATTCCTGATAACATATTTGTAAACTGTATTTTCTGAAACAACAAGTATTAATGCTGTATTTCATATTACAAAGGGAAAACAATTTTTAGATCCTAATTTTTTCTTTATTCTTCCAGTAAGTAAATACAGGTATTCTGTATAACATAATTCTTTCCTTGGCATATACATAGAACCAAAAATGTAAGAATAAAATTCATAAAATTGAAAGTCTTTGGAATTCCTGATATTATCTCTAGTTAAAAAAAAAAAAAGGATAATTAAGTTAACAGTAAGAAGCTATAAACAATGCAGAGCTTGATTTGAAATTCATTCATTCCTTTTTCCTTTTTTCGGTTTAGAATTATTTTTTTTAAATGTAAAAATATTTATCAACATTCACAGCTTGTTTTGCAAACCTATCTGTGCAATCATGAACCAGCCTTACGGACACTGTACTGCATATGATAATCTGCTTAGTCATGGTCTTAGAATAGGACTATTAGTGAAACATTGGTATATCTTAACCACTTCCTAGTCTTACAGTAGGAAATCTATGAAGGAAAAGTTAGCTATTAAATGTAACCTTGAACTTTTACTGTCATTTGACACTTTTTTTTTCTAATGGACAGAATTTAAAAATACCAACATGCTTGAAAGCTATGTGTAGTTTTACATCACACAGAATTTCTGGGCCATGCAGTGTGCCTCTCTCCACCTGAGTTTCCTTCTCCCACAGGGAGCAGACCATGCTGGCACACAGATGTAGACCAAGGATAATAATTGAAGTGTCAAGGGCTTGGAAAAGCACAGAAAAGTGGATAACTTGAAAAAATCTTGGTCTAGTATACTTAAAAGAAAAACTATGTCAACTGGATTAAAAAAAAAAAAGTACTGTGCTTCTCACCAAACACCATCCAGTTCTCCATGAATAAAGAGGTCTTTCCTTCAACCACTGAAGGACATGGGCTACAGTTAGATTTTTGGGCTTAGACAATGCTGTATGCCAGCAAGGACATAGTTCCTCAGGGCTCTAGCTCCAGACTGGGACCTTTCCAGCCACACTGTGATGAGCCCATACCACAATAATTAAAGACTAATCTCCTCTCTGGTTGGAATGACACCATTTTGGGCGCCTGTGACACTGCCAGAGGGGAAAGCTGGGAGGCAAAACGGTCACCTGCCAGGCAAAGCTTCTTACAGTGAGGTTTAAAGTGGATCTGACATATCTGGAGGCACACAATGAGGATGCAGAAGGAGCTCTGAGCCCAGTTGGTCAGGCTGGAATGATTAAGTTGTCATTTGCATGCCTTGGTCCTGCCAGCAGTCTCACAGACACAACTACCCAAAGGGCAAGCACTGATTTTATGGTAGTTTTTCGCTTACAGTACACTTAGAGAAATTGGCCCTCAATTTGTACATGGCATTTTCTGGATTTACCAAAAGAATAAAAATTATTGAGGGCAAAATCTTCTCACTGATCAATTATGAAACATACACACACTACTTTTTTAACACAAATTTCAGAAGTTTGTTCCATTCAAGAAAAAGAATCTTCTCTAAAGGGGCATTTAAGAGGCTTCTGTTATCATAGATGACAGAAACATCTAAAAATATAGCAAATCAGTAATGGAAATTTCTAAAGACTTAAGATGCCCTGAAATCAATTTCAGTAAGAATGAGACCTGGATGTGTCATTAAAATTACACTATTTAGACTGATTTTCTGGGGACAAATTAAGCTGAAATATTCAAGATGATTAAAAAATCCTTTTCTATATCAACAGTTATGATACATGTTTTTAATTTAGCAGAAAGTGTAGTATAAATTACACTTTAGAAAACTATTTCCAGTTAAAATATGTGTATATTTTTTCTTATTAATGAAATGTTCATTATTTTTCTGTTTTTAAATTTTTCCTTTTTTTTTTGGAAATTTTTTCAAAAGGAATTTGTGAAATAGTCTGCATTTCATGACATGGCTGTGGACAATCCCTATAATTACAATTCAACCTACAGTATTGATGAGGTAGTAGTCTATGATATATCCCAATACTCCTTGAACAAGTGTTTCAGGAATTTGAATGTTTACAGGAGCTTTAAAAATGACATGACCCAAATTGTGGAAAATACTTTAAATTATTAAACAAAGAATTAATGAATAACTAAAGAAGAATTTTTTTTTTAAATCTGTTTATAACTTTTCTTGCAGTACTGTCCTGGTTTCAGCTGGGTAGAATTCATATTTTTCTTAGTAGATGGCAACAGAGTTCTGTTCTAGAATAGGATGAGAATAATGTTGATAACACATTGATATTTTAGTTGTTGCTGAGCAGTGCTTACTCTAAGTCAAGGACTTTCCAGTTGCCCATGCTCTGCCAGGGAGCAGATTCACAGGAAGCCGTGAGGGAGCATGGCCAGGATGGCTGAGAGGGAGTGGCCAAAGGGACATCACAGAACATCGTGCTCAGCACGAAAACCAAGCAGAGCTGGCCAGGAGGGCCCCACACTGCTCAGGAACTGGTTGGGCATCTTCTGTGATATTTCCATGTCCTAAAATGTAATTCTTTACAACAGGTAGCACACAGCTATGCACAAACGGGTAATACTAGCAGAATTGTATGATCCAATATATTATAATTATCTGGAACTTACCTAAACTTTTGCTCTTGCTTTACTTGCCTGGCTTGATATACTTTCTCTGGGTGCACTAAATAGTGTGTGGATTCGAACAAAATTACCCTGGAGTATGACAAGCACACATAATAACTGCATTTTTAATTTGCAGAATAAAGATGAAACTCAATTTATTCGAACTTTTAAATGAAGGCTCAGTAAAGAAGCTTATTATTTTCAATTAAAGATACTTTAAAAGTACTTTTTGTGGTTTAACCCATTTTTCTGTAAAAGATCTTCTCCCTTGGTATCAAACTAGCATTTCCTAGTGTTATTTGCAAGTAAACAATATACCCCCCAATAAAAGATTGTTCAAAACACTGGAAGCATGATACAAAGAATTTTAACTTTAGATTACTGGTTCAAATATTGCCCAAATTGATAATGACTTAACATAGTTGTCAAGTAGCTTCTGAATTATATAAAACTTAATTACATAAAACTAAATTCTTCATAAAACATCCTAAAATTCTACATAAAACTATCATCACTTCATTGATAATTTCCAAGAGAGTTATCCAAATCATAAGACTGATTCAGCCTCACTGAGCACCTCAAGGACTTCAAAATAAAAAGACAGAAGCTAATTAAACTCATATGATTCATACACACGAGGCTTGTGCCAGAGGACATTCCTGGAGCAGTGGAAACAGTCCTGTTACAGGATTGTTATTGTTGTAGTTGTTTTTATTATTATTTGTATATACCACTCCTATTCTGTGGGGGAAAGAGAAATTTAATTTGCAGCTTCTGCAATATGTATATTCATTTTGCAGAAAAAAAAAGTTTAAAATATTACGAAAGATGGTTCCTGCAAATAAATGAATGAGAAGAACCAATGCTTAGTTCTACAGACTCCCACACTGCTCAGGAGTCAGATAATCACACAAATAGATTTTAAAGGGGTACAACAATCTATTTCCTTTGTATTAAGGAAAGCAACATTTATAACTCTGCAGTTGTTGCAGCTATGATGAATACAAATTAAAAATTAGACTAACTGATAATGATGCAAGCCCCAAGGCAAATTTTTTTTTTTTTTTGCATGCTTAATAACTTAAACAGCAGGATAAAGCAGATTGGGGAAAAATAACCAACTATTAATTAACATGGCTTGTTTCTCTTTGTAATTCTGCTGGACCTCAGCCAAACACAGAAATACAAGCAAGGTTCATGAACTCTGATTAAAGCTCCAGCTTTACTGCTTACGTTGAGACAGATTTCAATTAAGGCTTATTTATCTTCTTTATTCATTATGATAGCTTCCACTTCATAGTGCTTGTAACAATTTTGGGAATACAAATCCCTATTATTTAACCTACAGGTTTTACATTTTTAAGGAGAAGAAGAAAATTACGGAAAAGAGTGGATAAAACAGCATGATCATTAAAGACTTGTCTTTACAGCACTGTCTACCTGAATATGCCATCAGTTTTGAAGGGATTAGTAACATTTAGGTTAAATTTCTTCAGCTCATAACATGGAGATTTGCACCTTATCATACCCTAAAAGAGAACAAAAAACACAAGGCCAAGAATCAAGTTATCATTTTCTTCCTTCTTATCCTTACATGTCCTCTATTTTCTCTCTTGCCCCAACCTTCCCTTCTAACAGATTCAGAGGGGCTTAAAAAAAGAGAGGATCACATAAACACCATCTAAATTCAGAAGTCTATCCAGATGTGCTTGATAAATGTGGATTACAACACGGGCCTACCTGCCCTGACTGTGACACATCTGGCAACGACAGAGTCTCTGTGGTTAAAAAGCACAAATAAATTCAGAAACATCTAACAAAAGGTTGTGATCCATCTACATGGGACATCTGAAATCACTAGGATGAAGCAGATCAGCACCTCCATAACAGAATTTCCAATAACATTCATTTGCTGAAAGGGCTCCAGATTTATTTTCAGAGCAATAAGTGCAAATTTTTACAATTTATTCAGGATCCAAGTGGGATTTATGTCCTTAGGAATCTTACATATTCCTCTAGGTTTTTTCCTGCATGTACATAGTCTAATAGTGGAATTCTGAAAATTCATAGGTCAAAGGCTAATGCTGATTGTAACTCACATTTTCATTCTTATCTCAATTCCCTTTTGTTTGATATAATATACAGAATATTTTTTTTTTGGTGACAATATTAATCATACACACATAAACTTACAACAGGCTCAATATTCTTAACTTCAGATTTCAGAGAGAATGTCAGTGTGGCACCATCTACTCCATCAACTTTATTTGAGATGAGTATCAACACTGCTTCAGCAGGGTGCAGGAAACGAATTGTGAATTCCACATTTATAAAGCCTAGTTTCCTATGGGGGGAAAAAAAAACCACAAACTGGGACTCAAATTATCAGAAATGTAATTTCAGGAGCACATTTGAGAGTCTTTATAAGGGAAGGGTCCTAGAAAAGAAAGTAATTTGTTTCTGAAAGACTTTGTTGTAGTATAATCTTCTGCCTAAGAGAACCTTAAAACACTCTAAAAAAGACCTATATAGATGAAGAGCAATACTGAATCCTTATTGTTTTTAACATCAGCACATAGCTTAATTTTTCTTCACACACACACGAGCACAGGAAGTTCTCTTTCATTGAAGTATCACCCTAAGTTCACAACTGATCCAATTTATGCTCCTCTATTTGAATAGGTTTTTCTGCGTTAAGCAGTCCGACATCCAGTTACGCATTTTATGGGGCAGATCTAGGTAGTCTTAATCAAATTATCATTGAAGAGTGAGAAAGAAACTGGTTAACAAACCCTTCAGAATAATTAGTAAAGCCCAGTAACTAAGAGGCAGAAAAAACAAAGTTCTCTTGTACAAGCAATAGCTTCTCTCTAATGGGAAAACTGGAGAAGAGAAGACCACACAGAATGAGAGTGTAGACTAGGTACAAATTTAGACTATTTGCATCAGTCCTTCAATGAAGCAAGAACAATAAGAAAACGTTAGTGCCTGAAGCTCTCACTTTGAAGCTCTCAAAATGTCTCTTTGATTTTGAGATTAGTCTTAAGGCAGGAAGTCTCAGATTGTCAATTCTGAATATTGCTGATGAAATCCTGGAAGTTCTGTAAACCTGGCTCTTACAGCTTTCGATTTCCTACTGCAGAGCCCCCAGACAGTACCATTTACGACACTTTAGAGCTGCTGAGCCTCCTGGAGTCTGAGGCTCTTAGGTCACCTCACCATTCAAAATGTCCTGGAAAAAACATGCTGTGATGCAGGCACCCAGAGGAATAAACCGCGTGAGACATACACCTGCAAAGCCACTTTAAGGATCAAGTTTTAAGCAGTCTGCTCTGGTCACAAATAAGAATGAAGGGCAACTGCATTGTACAGAACCTTCTGCCTGATCTTTGCCCTCTGACTCATGCAACAGCTGAGGATTTGGATTTGAATTGTTGCCTTCTGTAGCAAAACCACGAAGTTTTTATCTTTTTTGCTTAGTTTTTATCTCTATTAATCTGTGTTGTGGTCAATTTAAAGTGAGGGAAAATTCATCTTTTGGAATCGTTCTATACTCTTGGGGTTTTGTGCTATTCCTGTTGTGAACTGCAAGTCTACATGGCACAGTGCAGTGCCCTGGAGAGTGGAAATCTCAGATCAAGAATTATCAATGCCATATGGAACTTATGAAACTCAGCTACACTGAGAATGTTATTCACATTACTATAATTTCCAAACCCACTTACATTATGATCTAACCTATAGAACCTGCAAACTCCCACAAATCTCATCAATTCCAGGAGTTTTTAAACACTTGCAGGAGAATATTAAGAAAACTATTAATTACAAAGGACCTAGTTTTCATCTAGTGAGCATGACATTATCATAAATTCAGCAGAGGTTACCATGCATGACTGGCATTTCCACAGTTTTTTATTTCTATGCAATTTTTAAAATATTTTTTTCTATATATAATGCCAAGCAGCTCAGCAACACACTGTGCACATTGTGCACATTTTCTTCCGTCTTGATTTTGCTTTGTGGTTTGTTTTGGGTGTTTTTTAAAGGTGAAGTGAAAAACAGCCATGTTATTGACCTTTTATAGAAATACATGATATTTTCAAGGATTACATTTATATAATAACTCTTATTTGAAGTCATTGCAAAGAAAATGGAATCAAATCAGCCTCAGCTTGCTGAAAACATAGCGTTATTTGTTGTTCCTTTTGCATATACTTATAATAGGCATGTAATTTAATACTGGCATATTGATGGTCCTTAAAGAGCACTGTATTTATGTTGAGTCTTCTTGAATTTGACCATCTGTATTTGATTTTTTTCCCTCCTTCACAATTTATTTTCATACAAATGTTGACCTTTTTTTTTCCTTCTTACAATCTCTAATCCATTTTATGTGTAAATTAATATCTTGTAGATAAACTTAAAAACCATTAACTGACAGCCAGAGTCACCACTACATCCCTCTTGTCTTCACTAGCTAAACAAGGATTAATGACATTCCTGTATTTATTCATAAAGCTGCAGAGCACAGAAAGAGCAAAATGTACCAAGTGAACAAAAACAAAGAGATGGTGATATGCCATGAGTATGTCTGCTACCAGAAATGATATTCTAATGCTTTCCCAAAATTAAATCTCTCCCAAATCCTTAGATGGCTCTCAGAGATGTAAGATGAACAACTACACCACATCCATCTTAGTGGGGAAGGAGGATGGGGGCAAAATTATGCAATGTGGTACTACTCAAACCTCTGTCATGGTCTCTTTAATTTCCACTCATGCTTAAATTAAGAATAAGAACCAAAATCTGAGACCGCAGAAGAAAAAAAATTTACCTGCTCATGCTTCTACAATGCATTGATGTACAAAATGTGAATTAAGTTTTGATACATTGGAAAAAAATATATATATTGGAAACAAATGACTCCTGTAATGATCTGAAGGCTTGTATATTGCTCTTAAGGCTCTATTGAGCTCAACTGCAAGAGTCCCACTGAAATATTACTCTAGATTTGTTCCAGGTTAAGGAGAAAAGCCCGACCTTCATACTGACTAATTTTGCCCTGTCTGTAGTTGAACACATTTCTAGTGTTCCACCACTCCTAAATTAGTAGGTTTCTATTTCTGTAATGCTACAAATAATAATACTAAAATGTCATTACTTACATAGGGGGAATGATAACAGCGTTTCCTTTGGGTAAAGAGAAATCAGCAGCATCTCTTCCCACAAGAATAGCGTTGTACGCCAAAGTATTATTGCTTGGGTTTTTCAGGCGCACCTATCACAGCAAAAACAACATCAGCCTATTTTTACTCATTTTTTAGACTATAAAAGGTGTGTTCTGCAGGTAAGTTCCAATACAAACTAAGGATATCACAAAATAAGAAAGTACTTCAAATAGCTGGGTAGATAATTTTCCTTCCAAAGGAGTGTAGATTTCCCACAGGCTATCCCACCTTAATTCTTGGGAGTACTCCGCAGTGTACACTGCACTCCTATGCCTGTGAATCTCTTTTTCCTCTCTTTAATCTCAGATTTGTAAAATTTGTAGATTTTTTCATGTGCTTATAAGCATAGGGAAAAAAACAGTAGCAGAAGTGAAATCCCAAGACTGAAGAGAATAAAAACACAAAATGCACACTTTCATCTTCTATATTTACTAGCCAAATGACACAAAACCTATTATTTCTTTGTTGTAGCTTATACATAATATAAACACATATATACATATATACAAACAGAGTTTTAACCTTGCATTACTACAAATCTAAATTCAGTGGTACCAATACCTGTTTAACCACAGTTGTATGGAGAGTGCCTGTAAACTCTATAGTGCTCTTGGGTAAGTAGTGAGGGAGATTGTCATACAGGTGGACACACAAAATAAGCATCATGATGGGGTTTGGATCACAGATATCAGTGGCCTAATATTGAAAACAAAAAAAATTACCAGATGTTCAGTTAAAATTTTGCCTGTATAGTCTAAAGACAGGAAGAAGAACAAAAAAATTTTAAGGTAATTCTTATTATACAAATATTTTCAATCTAACCTGTAATAACTGGATTATTCTCATGGCTAATATGAAGAGGAATCTTGTCACTGTACAAAAAAAGCCTTGATTAATGAAAACCACTGACATGCTCTGGTGTTAAACCCAGGGTAAAAATTAAGCCCAACTTTTTTCCAAAAGGTTCAGCAGAAACAAATGCTAATTTTATTAAATGCAGCATAACAGAAAAAGCAAAGAAAATTTACTGTCTGGAAAAACATATGTCTTTACTATCTAAAAAAAAAAAAAACCTTTAAGTTTATGAAAAATACCATCCCAAATATTCCTACAAACAGTTTTGCAACTGTTTATGAAGACAATGTCACTTTCCAAATAACAAAGATATAGTTGCTTTTATTGGAGATACTAAATTGCTTTATAAAAGGTAGCAAGTATTCCTGCATCTTAAATATTTCATTTACGGAAGTTAATTTGAGTGGCAGCTGCGAAACATGTCAAACTTTAGTCCTCATCAATTCCGGCAAATCACTGAAGAGAATGGTAGAATTATTTTCCACAAAGACTGAAAAAGGAAGAAAAAAAATTCACTCTTCTAGACTGTCTTTAGTGTGCAAGAGAGATGTACAGACATTTAAATCATCTTGACTATGGGGTTAATTTTTATTTTCAAGTGAAAGTTTATTTAAAGTTTTCAAGGTAAAGTTCTCTTGCCCCATGCCCAGACAAGCAGCTCATCCTACTCCAAGCAGTTCTCACACAGCTCCTCCTCTAATCCTCCAAGAGAGTGAGTACATAACCGGGCACTGATCTGAAGTTTCCCTGCAACTCTCCATGGTTTCCTAGATAACGTCTGTCCTTGTCATTCTTAAGATTAATTTCATATACTCTTCATGCACTGATGTAATCATATGTCTCATCTCATATTTCCGTTTAATTCCATCACCACTGGCTGAAGATTCAAACTTTAGGATGCATTTACTATGCAAAGTAAAAAAGCTTCAACTGTGCCAAAAGCTTTAAACCTGAACTCTGAAAAGCATTCTGATTTTTCCATTCACTTATCTCAGTAATGGCTATTGAATGTTAACAATTATTCCAATATAGCTGTGGTTTTACACCTCTACTTTTCACTCTTCCCGCATTTTCATTTAAGATAGCAAAGATGCCAGAGTAGATTATCTGTTGAAGACTAACTTTGTATTGCCACCTACTTCTTCCTACCCATTTCCACTTAGAGCAGAATTCATTCCCTCAGAAAGTACTATTCTATCCTGTGATGAATTCATAAAACTCCATTTGTGACATTTATCTACTAGCGCAAGAACTAAATTTAAAAAAAAAAAAAGAAAAATTAGTGCATTTCTTAACAAGATTCATCAGAAAATTCACAGTCAGTAAATATTATTTGCTTTAAAAAATGTTTTAGCGAGCAATAGCAATAACTGTAAATAAATAATAGTAAATAATAAAGTCTGAAACAAATTTCCTCTACTGGCTATTCCCAACCACTGCACCTTCTATCCCTAATCTATCTTTGTCACACACATTCCCTCCATGTCGCTGCTATCCACCATCCTATCTCCCAATATTTTATTTCGGGTTTTCAACTGGATCTTCTTCAAATCAAAGCATTTTAAAGCTTAAAAATACCAAACACGAATAAAAACCACTAATACTCTAGGGTTGAATTGTCAGTCATGATTAGAAAGTGGAAACAAAGGATTTCCTGCCCAAAGTACTCCATCTTAAATCTAAACCTTAATCCTTAAAAGGATTTTAAAGCCTTGAACTCCATTAAAAGTGTCATTTAAACCTGAAGCCAAAGACTTCCAGATAGTTTTACTTCTTTATTATTACAGAATCTTAGATTTTTAGATTGAAAATGCCAGCTGTTCCAGACCTAACACATCTCAGCTTGTGATGTTAATTAATGCAAAGGTGTCCTGAGAGTTCAGAAGCAGTGACTGCCTGAGTCAAGAACTTGGCCAATGCTATTGGAACACCTTAACCTGTTAAATTTCAGAGACAAGAGTATCAGAAAATTCCCAAATTAAGAGAGTTCAGCACAGGATTCTTGTATTTTGCTACTTTTATCATTGAAGAACAAGATAGTTCAGAAGTTTCTACAATAGTCTTAGAAAAGTATATACGAATTTCAATAAATCTACATAAAATGTACCCTTAGAGCTAAAATACAGACCTTGAAGATCCACGATCTGTTCCTTTTTCTAGTACTGACTGATTGTGTACCTTTGTCTAAATTGTTAGTCTGTACAGAGGTGGATATTCCCATCTATTGTAGACAATTTAGTCTAAAAATACATACATGAAGGAGAATATCCTAGAATTCTGCTTCCATATCTAACGTGCTCAACACCCTTTTCATATGTGGCATCAAGCCTCTGCCTTCATGTGCTGAACTGCCTGTTTTTCTTAATAAAAGCTGAGGCAGAATATGCCTTTGTTTTGAGGGTTATACCCAGATTACCTTTTTCGCTTCCTGTCAGTCACAAGGATGGGAAGCAGCAGGTTTTCTGTTTAGCCTGTCAGAGCAAAGGCATTTCTAACAGTGTGATCTGTATCAGAAGGTGACAGCAAGACAGTAGCTGATACAAATGGGAGGAGCGGGGTTAATTTTTCCCTGTAATAATAACACAACCAAATGGAAAGGGGAAAAGAAGTTGTAATTGAGCTTCCTTTCATCCTACTTTGCTGACACTAACAAGCTCTACATCTGATTCCTAGTGCCATTAATTGCTTGGGAAAGTTTCCTCATACACTTTTAAATACTGCATCTATTCTAATGGATCTTCTGCTCTTCCAGCCAGCCCAATATGCTCTGAGAGATACAAATAACTCAAAAATGGACAGTTAAAGAAATGTAGACTAGGAGCAGGAGAAAACTGGTTTGGGGGACAACAAAAAGAACAAAGGAACAATATCTAACATATATAAGGTAGAAAATTTGGAGCCATAGATCAATAAAAACCACAGAGATGTTTACTAAATAGATAAAAGAGATCCCAAGTAGATCCTTGATGGAAAAAATTATCAACAACATTGTATTCCTCCTCAAAAAAGGACATCAGAAGCTGACAACTTTGAGTGAGTGCTACTCTCACCAGCATCCAAAGCTGCTGACTTCTGTGTGAATCAAACATGGGACAGAACTCTCACGGGCCTTCATGGTTAGGTAGATGCATGTAACTATCACCATACATTCATATAATTTTTTTCACCACTTCTTTTTATGGTTAAGTGCATGATGTTTGTTCTTAAACATATTTTTTCTAAATTGCCTTCTAAGACTAATAATTAATTCTATTTGAGTTTTCACTGTGTGATTTAGGATGCTAACATCTGAACTGAATTAATTTATGTTCAGCTTGTTGTGCGTGTGCAATTATACAAAGCAAGGAATTATGGATATTACTTCTAATTAAATCTATTCATATGAAGCAGTATTTTGATTTTCATCATACAGTAGCACATCATGAAACAAAACTTTTTCACTACAATATCACCTTAATTTGATGTGCAACACTACTATACAAAAAGCGAAATTAAAAATATTGAAGTATATAAGAGTATAAAATCATCTACCTTTATGTCTATATCCAGATTGACAGCGTGCAGAGCCTTCACAAGTATCAAAGAGTTGTGCAGAAGCTGTTCATGAGTTCTTGGATCAGTATACATCCTTATGAAGTGAGTGGGAATCTAGACAAGACAGAAAAATAAAACTCAACCATCCACTAGGCAAAATTACTGATTTTGTATTTTTGCTCATTCAGCTACCAATAAGATTTAAATTTTGAACTGAAATTCCCTGTTAAGAATAAACCCAGTAAAAAGAAAAATTAATACTGAAATAATCCCCCATGATTTGCTAAATGTTGGGGTGGTTTTTTTCCTTTTTAAAAATCACAGAGGTCAAGACCTGCTGTTAAGGAAACTTCCCTGTCCAGCCACCAAGGAGCCACTGGCAGCCACCTGAGCTGGGACTGAAGGCCCCTTGCAGTGGGAGGCTGCAGTGAGTGATGGATGCCCTGCTTGACTCCCCACACACCCCACTCTCACACTCTCAGACAAGGATTCCTTACTGGCTCGACCCCAGGTTTCCCACAGCACAGTCTCAGTGTCTGGATCTTTAAAATAATTTAATCTTGGTGCAATAACAGAAGAACACCTCGAGCTGGTGCCTCGAAGGAAGGCCCCTGTACAAAGGAAATCCTGGGCTTTTACACACCCTCGGTCTAAGTGTGTGAAAGTCTGGGGTCTTCCTGCTGGATCCTCGGCTCCTGCCGTGTCTCTCTGGTCACCTGGCTGTGCCACAGGTCCCCAGAACCTTTGCTACACAAAGGGTGGGAGCCAGGTCTCTTTCCTCGGGCTCCCACCACCCAGAGCTCCACCTGCAGCTCACACCACAGCTGCACCCCGAGCTGCCTGCACGCAATGCACTCCTCAACACTGCAAAGGAAAATAAGGCCTGAACAAACCCACCGAAATTAATAAATTGTGTAAAACTTGCACAATTACGAAAAAGCCTTCTTACCAAATATGGACAATAAGCTGCTATCTGTGCTGCCAATACCAGACCATCTAGAAGATCTTGGTCAAAATTCACTATCCATCTCATTGGTGGTATTCCACCTGATTAAAACACAAAGCAAAATTCATGAGACTCCCTTCTCCCCAAGATACCTATTTTGTTCTAGATAGATATGATAACTGTTTTAAATCACTGAGTAGAAGAAAGAAGAGAAAAAGGAAACATCCATTCACATGCAGAATTTCACAAGCATATTTCTATTCCAGAGCTGTTGCTGAAAACATGAAAAATCTCACCTAGAAAATTGTAACTATTAGTCACTGCTGCAGCAGAGTATTCATCACAGCACAATGGAAAGCAAATAATCTAAACTTAACCTCATAGATTAGGAACCAGAATATGTAACTTTTTTTTTTATAGTCCTAAATTTAATAGGGCTATTGAAACTCATGAAAATATGCAGAAATCCTTTAAAGTTGAAATGCTTAAGACACAAAAAGGAAAAGGTTATTGATTTTCTTTAAGGTCATATTAAATTATTTGGCATAAATGCAATATAAATGAGAGCTAACAGCTTAATTGTTGCAGCACAAATCACCACTTCTACAATTGTTGTAAACCCCAATGCCTCACAAGGTTAGATAATTTTTTATATTTCTAATGTTTTCATTAAAATAAAACTTATTATTAAGCAATTAAATGTAGTGTCTTTATAATTTCTTATTTGAAGCATCCATATCGTAAATAATTAACACAGCAGTTACATAACTTTACTGCCTCAGGAGCAAGCCCTCAAATTTAGGAAACACTTTGGGTTTCAGCCACTGGCAAGGTTTTCAGATGGACTGGGATCAAGCTTTCTCATGTGGAACAAATTATACAGGTTTCGTTTCACTATTATACTTAAAAAATTAGTTCAACCTACAACAAACTCCTGTACCAGATCCTAAGCAAAATCTACCTGTCATTATTCAGAAAAATAACAGGCATTTATAGACTACAGCTGTCTCACCATCAGAAAAACTTAAGTGCCCATCACTTCACATCAACTTACAGATACTGCAGCATATTCATACAGCTTTAGTAAGAAACAACAGGAGCAGATGCTGCACAAGTTCAGAAACAAAGGTCTGTAGATCCATCTGAGCTTAACTCTGTGACATTGGTAATGATTTTAATTTGCCACTGCTTCAGTGTGGGGATGTTCAGGCTTGGCCCAAAATCCATTATTTTTTCCTACTCATGTTGTGAATCAATTTATATAATATTATTCTAAAGATTCATTAAATATATTTTCAGTAAAAAACAACCAACAGTATTTAAAAGAGTATTTGCAAGAATATTTCATTTTAAGTTTTCAAATCAGAATTAAAACATGCATTAATCTCACTGTGTCAAAGTTATTTTTTCCTTATTGTTTAACTGAATGAACTTTTTCAAGCAGAAAACTCAACTTTCAACTCTTGAAAACTCCATAATGGAAGGTACCAAAGATGGAGTCTGACTGGATATGTAATATCTTCCCGTCACCTACAACAGGAAGAGATTACAGTAAACATGGACCTCAACATCTAAATTGTAACAGTATTAATTTTAACTAAATTCAGACATCCATTTTACAAATATCTACAGTAAGAGACATTAATTTCATCCCATCTTCTTGGTAATCTGCTTGCAGTTATTTAAAAAATATTTAATGTAGTCACTGCAAAAAAAATACTTTAAAAATAGCAAAATACATTTTTGAAAGCTTACTTTCTTCCTAAAAAGTCAGTCTTTCTAACATAAATTCATCATTTTATTGAACATAGTCGGGATCTGTAAAAATCAATAAACTGTCTTCTTTTTTATTAATAGAGTTCAGACTCAGCCTCAGCACACAATATTGGTATTTTTAATAAATCACCATTTTCAAATGTTTATTTTTAACTTTTTAAGATTAACTATTTCTGCTTTATTAGGTCTGATATTGAATGATTCTTCTGGTTAGTAATTTAGATAGATTTGCTGAGCCTGGTTATGGAAACTCATTAAACCATATGCTTTGATCAAAAAAGTAACTTTTATTTTTTTATCCTACTTTAATTTTTACTTTAAATATACTATTTGCTGCTTTTAGTCTTCTGGTGGGAATATTACTTGAGCATGCTTAAGCAGCAGCAGTTGTGCCTGTATCACAGAATCACAGAATGGTTTGGGTTGGAAGGGACATTAAAGATCATCCAAACCCCTGCCATGGCCAGGGACACTACACACAGCACTTTTATACTTTGTTGTGTTCTCACTAATCCTTGCTTTCATGCTGGTAGAATTGTCTGTGTGCCAACAAAGTAGCTGGGGAACAAAGCTGGCTTAAAAACAAAGAGCAAAAAATTCATTATACTGTTAAATCTCGATCACCCAATCCAGTTTTGCCATGCAGCCACATAAATGTGCCAGTGGAAATGAAACATGGTAGGATTATTTTTTTAAAACCATTTATTGAACTATAGCTTTACAGTTGTGTAAATGGGAGCATAAAGAAAAAAAACCTACTAAGTGGAATATTTTCCGATCTTAGCTAATTAAAAATTTCTATAAGCATTTTTGTTCTTTTTCAGTTAATCCTTCTACTATCAATCAACCTACTTAACTCAAAGGCTTGTGAATAAATTAGTCAGAAAACATAATGTATTTTTTCCTAATTACATCAAATCTAGCAGAACATCTGCCAGCTAACCACTCTACAGTAATTAAGTTTTTAAATAGAATTAGTCAATTTTAGTAGAAATAAACAATGGAAATCAGAATTATTACTCAGGATACATCTAAGCATGTAAATACATTGCATTTCATTTGTACTGGCATTTCTTGCAAAAAAAAAAAAATTACTAGGGGAGCTTTAAGATAAAGATTTTCAGCCAATGTCATGATAAAAACCTGATCAAAAATAGTTTAAAACATGAATGCTAACAGGTAGCAAACAACTCTGTGTGACTGGGGGCAGGGGAAGAGAAAATTGTCCAAACTTTAACTTCTGAATTGAAACACATTCCTGCTACTTGCTAGCTGCATCCCAAAAGGGCTGGCTGCAAATTTTGATAACACCAAGACTAAAATGGCGCATTCTAAACTCTCCCATTAATGAACAGGAGTGAGACACAAGCCCCAGTTAGGCTGATAATGAACTGTGCTCTGCATATAGACTAATGAGATTGGGAAAACTGGGGACTTGGAGTTAAGAAAGGAAGAAGAGGCAAAAAAAAAGCATTCCCAAAAAGAACCAGTGATCTTGAAGAGAAAACAGGGACTAGAAAGAAGGTGAAAAAAATTCATAATTGGAGGAAAGATTTTGGAAGTGGGAGAAGATTCTGAAGATCAGAGAGATGCACAGAGACAAGAGCCACAGGGTGTCCAGGGACTTCGGAGGGACATGAGATTGGTGTCTGCGAGCAGCAGCACAGCAGAAATTGACACAACTTTTCCCTGATGTTCCAGTGGCCTCCCTGGCACAGAGGGAATTTGAGACCTTGTGAACAAATTGTTGAGTGCTGTGGGAAGCAACAGGATGTGTGAAATTATCAAACAGGGCAAGAGCTGGTTCTGCAACAAACCCAGGATCCTGACCCCCCACAGCGTGTTTTGTACTCTGTCTCACCCATGCCAAGAGACAAAAATACTTTGTAAAAGAAAATAACTAAGCAAGGTTAGCTTGGAGTGGATGTGCAGCCACTTATGAGTGCACTCAAATATTTCTTATGGTTATGGAAACCTAAAAATATACTGCAAAAGGCCTCTGCAAGGGATCTAAAATGAGAGTAGATCTGTTTCACTTGTTGATTCCATTCAGCACTAAAGGAAGCAACATGCATAGTCAATTCAGTGATTTGGGACCAACTTAACTCTTGAATGCATTTACTTTCAATAGTTTGGGGTGGTTTTTTTAACTTGTGTGGTATGCATGGTATCATGTTGCATGCATGCAGTAACCAAGCATAACAGCATTGTCTCCATCTTTCTTGTGACAGGTTAAGCCAACTCTTGAAGACACACTGCTTGCTTCACTCATGAAGCATTTCTACATAGAAGCAGCAAAGTTTTGCCATGGCACTCTAATCTTTCACCACTTTTTTTTTTTTTAAATTTGTTTTAAAACAAGTCCAGATCCATTGAGTTTTTAAAAATTTGATGTTCTTTCTCTGATGAATCAATAGAAAGTCTACAAGGTTTTGCAATGCTTTTTCTTGCCATAATCTATTTTTCACAAAAATATTTAAATATTTATTTATTTATTATTAGATTTGAAGCCTCAAGGTTTTTTTGTGGGATATGAAAACTATTCTCCAAATGGAGATAATCAAGGGAATACCTTCAACAATTCTACACAAAAATTACAAACCACTTATTTGTTGGCAGAATACCAAGCAACAGTCACCATAAACTCCTCTAGGTCAAATTCTGTTTCTTTCTTTGACAAGTAAATGATACCATGGACCAAGGAAAAATACTACACATTTTAACTTCAGCAAGATTTTGATTACATTCTCTGTCACAGAGAAGCAACTAAAACATATTCTAGCAAAAAGATCCTGTAAAGTAAAGCACAAACTTTACTGAAAAACAGTAACCCTAACTGCTATCAGCTGTCCACAAAAAATAAATCCTAGATTGTGTATTTTCCAATATTTTCATATGCAATTTCTAAAAATCACATGAAATTATCTTACTCCCATCTGGAAATAATATAAAACAGGTTAAAGAATTGGCTTTGGGAAGAAAAATTCCTTGCAAGTATTCATGAGAAAAGGACTATAATTTAAGCTCTTGAACAACTGGAGTAATGATCTGAAACAAATGGGATGAAATCTAACAATGATGCTTGCAGCATACTACAATTAATTAAGAATAATTCATTACATGAGTGCTAGATGGAAAATTGGATAGAGAGAATTTCTGCAGAAAAGAAGGAGAAAACAGTAAATCTTAATACTGTGGCAGAAAAAGCAAATACTGTGCTAGCATGCATTAACAGGAAAGTTCTATATTAAGCGTGTAGACTGATCTTTTCACTTCTGTTCAGTTCTAGGGAAGTCTCACCTGGTATATAAACCAGCAATGGGCACCAAACTTGAAGAGAAGGAGCAACTAAAAGCGTTTACAACAAAAAACCCTGAGCTGAGTACACTGGAAGACTGAAAGAATGGAAATGTTTTGCCAAGAAGGGGGAGGGAAACTGAAGAAGATAACAAACTGCAAATATGTATAAAATTACTAGAAAAGCAAAGATTCATTACATACCATATTTTAAAAGAGAAAGGATGGACTTAACCCAAAATTTCCCCCGCTAGAGTTTATGTTAGACAATAGGAAACTGTTTCAAATGGAAATGAGTGGGAAATTCTGGCAGATATTGCCTTAAGTGGATTGTGGAATCTCCTTTTTCAGAGATTTTTATAACGGCCTAGGCAAATACCTGTTTAGTACACTACAGGTATATTCAGATTAGTCTTTGTACATGAGAATAAAGCAGATTATTTCTGGTCTCATTCTCAGTTTCTGGGATTTACTGCGTGGTTTTTTTAAGTTTCACTTTTATTAACCGATCCATTATCTGGATAAGCAGAAGCATGATGTATTGAAATTATCTGGATTAGAAGACCATGCACAATGAAAAAAATTAGTCTTATATCAAGGATTAAAACAGTTAAAGGATCAAGTTTAGTTTAATCTACTATGTTTAAGAGCTGTTTTACATAAAAAAGTAAGAACAGCAATAAATCTTTAAATAAAGTACTGTATTTCTTGTGAAACTTGTTCTGCTGTTTTCACAAATAATGAAAAATTTAAGTTCTTGCCATCACTTGAAAAATCCTTATATCTAAGGAGGCACAAGAGATACCAATGATAAATCTTCTGTTACATAGCCACAAGCAATTTTTTCAAATTATCTGAGTTACTGAAAAACAGAGGAAAAAATATACAGAGCTAGGCTACTACTATACGAGAGTTTTCAAATAAACCCAATACATTCACCCAAAATCTCAAAACTGATGGCCTTTTGTGATTAAAGGTATGAAGCAGGGCTTTATAAGAAAGTAATAAATTAGACCATGTTACTAAGAGTAGCAGTTGAATGGTGAAAGGACAGCAGTCTGTACAAGTAGGCATGAGATCAAGAGTAGGAACTAGATGCTGTTAAATAGCTTAGTGGAATACACGAATTTGTCAGCAAAGGAAGAACCAAGTTACAGTATTAAGCAGCAAACTCAAAGTATTTTACACAGAATAGAGATTTTATATTTACTTACTGCTTCAGAATATTATGATACTGTAAGTCTGCACAGGTTGAAAGTACAATTAAATTCGCAGAATGGAAATCTAGTACAGCATTACAGGAGTGCCACCTGCATCTGAAGGAGGCTTGAATTTCAAAGCAGGAAGTTTTGGAGTATGTATAAGGCATTTCTGTACATTTGCACTGTTACTCATCTCTAAGCAACTTCTGTTGAAAGTAGAATATTGAGCTACATCGACCTTTAGTATATCACAGTATCTTTTCAATGTAAACTAGTGCATTAATAATGGTTTATCTTATTATACAGCAAATTCTTATTCTGCAATCTGAAAATCTCTGGAGGTGGAACTAATCTATAGCTATAATAGTACCTATAGTCCTTTTCAGTAGCTCAAATCTGGCACTGAATAATACAAACATTTACAGAAGAAATATGTACCAATAACCTTTCCTGTACATGCTAACATTAGAACCAGGACAAGCTTTGAAATGATAGTACAGAAGTACACAATCCAGAGCATAAGAAAGATGAGATGAAATAAGCATTTGAATATTTTTTTGAAAAGGCTATTATTTATTATTTAAAATTTAAGATTAGCAGATTGATAACATATCTGCCTTCAGAACATACAGCATGTATGGCTACATTTATCTTAACATGGAAAACAAGTCTAACTTTACTAGACATGAAAGAAAAATTACAGTTCTGACTTCAGGCAGGATGCTACAACTCTTGCTCATCAAAACTGATAGTTATTCATCTAAGAACTCTTGAAATATCACTGACAGATCAACTTAATACCACTGTCAATTCATAATTCTCAGCAGAAAAGTTCAAGAAGCACCACATGAGGCAATAATAGAAAAACAGAGATGCTGGGGATATGTCTCATTTATTCCCATGTGTTGAAGAATGCTTTTACCCTGAGGCATGCACATTCATCTTTCTGCTCCTAAAAAAATTTCCTATAGTCTTTTGCTCTCTACTCAGTTTTGTTCTATTTTCACTGATTCTTATTCTAAACAATATCTTAAATTGACAAATTCCTGAGGATTTTTTGCATCACATAACAGCAGCATTACCTCGCATTGGTCTCCATTTTGTCAGTCTTCAACAGAAAACTTCCACCACCAAGGTGAGGAAGCCCCACCAAGCCCATGTAGACCCCCCAGGACCCTGAACATCCCATCAGCTGGACCAGTGTTGGAACCAGGTCTGGTGATCTCTCGCTTTCTCTCATTCATTTCTTTCTTTATCTTTTCATCTCATCCCTTTACCCAAAACCCACTGCCACATCCTTATATAGTAGGTCAGGGACTAACATACCAACTTCCATGCCAAGTGTGTGATTTACTACTAAAACTTGTGAGGTTTTGCAGACTCTGACTTCTGTTGTTCCTTTCAATTGTGGGTGTTTATGAATCTTGGGTGCTCCCTTCTCCTTAAGGTAGGACCTCATATCATGGCATTTCACTTACAGATCCTTTAGATTTAAAATGCTATGAATCACAGCAATTCATTACAGCATTGCTGGATTCTATACTGGCTTCACAATGCCTGTGTTTTGTTATTTAGTAAAAAAAAAAGTTAAATACTGCTCTCAATGAAATTTATTGTTTGATACTTACAATGAATTAACAGAATCTTTCTCAAACTTCACAGTCTGAAATATGTTTTATCCTCACAAAATATCTGAAGTTGTATTCCTAAATCCTCAGCTATACCACACTCAATCTATATATTTGGCAAGAACTGCAGAAGTTCTATTAATTACACAAATTATCAGAATGCTTATGTGTTCCAATTAACATACAAACACTGCCAAGCTCCTAGTTTGGCTGAAAGCAGAATTGCTGTTTAGATATCTCACAGTGTATTGCAAGTAAGAAAACAAAATTTCTTTCTAAGAAGCATTTGTCTGATTATTTCTCTTTAGAAAATTAGGTTTTTGAGGGCCAGCATATATTTATATACATATACACATTTTTTTACATAAGCATACATGTCTACAAAAACACATATGTATATATATGCACATAAACATATACAAAAATATACATAGGCTTAAGAGTTTAGGCTTCACTTCCGTTTTTTAAGATCTTCTTAACAGATTTTCAAAAAATGAACCCTTTGAATGTTTTCGATATAGAACTCCAAGGATTACCCTTCACACTTTTATTTCCCTGAAGCTGCATAATGCCAGACAGTATAAAATGTACAAAACAATTCTTTATACTACTCAAAAATATAAAAAGTTAAATGAAACATGAAGTTCTGCTTATTTCTCAATGGCATATGGACTTTAAACTCAGAAAACCATTATTTTTCTCTTTTTCATTAAATAAAATTCTGATATGATCTTCTGGGGTTTTCAGCTATAGGAAACAAACATGGAGTATTCAAACCAACAAAGAAAGGCAAGTAGAACCGAAAAGCCTATTTATTGGACTCCATATTTACATCTTATGTTTCATTCTTATGTTCTGCTGTGCAGATCATGAACTATAACACAGAAAAATGGTTAAAAACTTTGCTAATTTATATTTCAGGAAACATTTTCCAGGATTTATCACTCAAGAACAACGTTCTCTTGTTCTCCTTGTTGGAAGTCAGATTTTTAATAATCATGATAGCAGTTCATTAGATAGTCTTTTCCTCTTCTTTAATTCAATTTTTTATTGTGTGTAAATAACAAGATTCATTATTTTGGAGAAGACTGTTTTGCAGTGATTCTAACTGAAAAAAATCTTACCTGAAATTACACAAGATTCTTCCCTTCCACCCTTCAAAGATAAGAAATACACTTTAACTCTTGTTTCTCAATTTTCTCTGAGAACTATTGAATTGAGAAGCAAAAATCAATGGACTCCCTAAATACCCTTCCTAAAAACTGGGGAAAGAAAGAAGACAGAGGACAAAGGACAGAAAAAGAAAAATTCCTGAAAACATAAGAAAGAAAAAAATTTACTTCTTAGTTGCTATGCCAGAAACAACCTTAAACAAAAGTTCTACAGAATCAGATTTAAAGCAAAATTCCACTTAATTCTCATACAATTTTGTGAAGATATACACACTAAAATATTTCCTCCCTCAACATTTTAACTCAGATGCCATGTTAAATTCATACCAAAATTAGAAAATACAGAAATTAAAAATATCAAAAGCCCCGAGCTCATTAACAGTGAAGTGAATAAAATGCATAAAACCCAAAACTTTCCTAATTGAAACTAAGAGTCTTGCGAGATGCCGCTATGCCTAAAATTGCCAGACACACCTATATTGGCACTGGATTAGAATTTCTCTTCCCTCTTAAGCAGATTTTCCCAGTAAAGTGAATCTGGGTACAGCTCTTGAATCTCAGACATAGACTGTTCAGGTTTTGCTGATATTTCCTAGCTGCTATCTTCTCAAACAATTTTATATTAAATATAGAATTATCTCTTCTTTTCAAAATCTTCCTAGGACACACTGAAGAAAATTCTCTATTTTCAAAAATATAATTTCTCTTTTTTACCATGGTGAGAGTCATAATTAATAAGGAACAGACATACAGCTTCTCAGGAGACAAATTAATTCACCAATCTGCAAGATTTTCTATTGTTTAGGGACTACAGGATTTGAATTACAATCTTCCAATACTCTATCAACTTTTTAAGGGTTTTTCCTGACTCTTATTTTTTCATACTATCAGCAGTTAGTCTTTCAGAGAGAAATGTTGAAAAGAAACATGAAGATAAGGAACATTAGAAGGTAAACTGAAAATTTATTATGCTCAAATAATTAATGCTTCCTCTGCTATCATTACTATTGTCCATATAATGCCTTAAGCGGGCACTGAATCTTATACTTCATGCATAATTGAAGTCTCAGCATAATAGGCATAGATGCATTTCACCGTTTTATGGCATTTGGACTCAAGTTTCAACTCTGCTTTCCAGTTTGTGGTCAATAAGACATAGTACAAAAGCCTGCCCTTCCAAAATACATGCCAAGATGCTTTTAAAATGTATTTATTTTTCAGTAGCAGTAAGGAGAGAAGATGTGGAGACACTAAACTCCTTGCTAATGTTCTCTCTAAGATACTGAGATCTTAATTCTTGCAAGAGAAAAGTTCTGATGAATGGCATAGTTATCTTCAACTTCAGAAGGATGTAATAAAGATGAATATTTGAAACCTCTCCGCACTGCAGTAGCTTAGGCTTTTCTCACTGTCACATTTCACTTTAAGGAGCTTAGGTATCAAAGGAAAGACTGAGAAATGTGGTCTGGGTAGATCTTCATCTGTTTAGTGGGAATTGATCAGCCAACAGACTGTTTTGAGCTGAAAGCAGCAGGTCAATACATATTGCTAGTCAGGGCTAAGTATCTAAAGCAGAGTGTTTGGATGGTAATATATAGGCACATAAATGTTAAGCAAAAAGTGGTAATTGCTCTCTGATCTGCACTCTAGTAAGAATTGGAAGAAAAAAAACCAAGCTAATCCTTCTCTTAAAATTACTGGTATTAAGCAAATAATAACAAGCAAAATTCAAAACTGAGGATATTTGAGACTTTCAACTGAGTTGCTTGAACACTTAATATACTCTGACATTTTTCCTTATGACACTTTTAATTTCCTCTGGAAAAGCCTGCTTAAATGCTTAGCATAAAGCTAACATAATTTAAAATGTCAAAATATCTGAGTATAAATTTGAAGATTAACCTTAACATCATAAAACTTACAGGACCAATGTATATCAGAATATTAAATCTGCCAAGGTATATAAGCTCTTCTCCAGTGCATGATCTTAAAAAACAAATTCAGACTAATGACCCCTGGGGATTATTACTGGTTACCAGACTCCAGCCAGACTTTGTGCCACTGACCATAACCCTTTGAGCCTGGTAGTTCACCATAATTTCAGCCATCTTCACTGGGCTCTTAACTGGCCTGGACTTCACCAGTTTAGTTATGAGGATGTTACAGCAGGATGTTGAAGGCCTTGCCCAAGCTGAGATAAACATCCATGCTCTCCTCCTGTTCACTGAGCTGGCCATGTCATCATGGAAGGCAATCAGATTGATCCAGCATGATTATCGCTCTGTAAACTCATGGGGGCTACTCACAAAAATGTTCCTGTACTTTGTATGTTTGGTGATGTTTGCAAAGATTATTTACTCCATCAACATCTCAAAAGACAAGATGAGGGCGATTGGCTTTGTAGCTTCCTGGATTCTCTTTCCAGATGGGAATGACATCTCTTCCAAACCTGTTCCAAACTTTTCCCTGATTGTCCTGACCTTTCCAAGGTTAGTGAATGTGACCTTTCAATGACATTGGCCAGATCTCTCAGCACCTGGTGAACCCCATTGGGTCTCATGGGCTTGTGTTTGTCCAGTGGCTCCCTAATCTGTTCCTCCTCCACAAGTCTTCCTTGTTCCAGACTTTTCCCTTTCATCTCAAGGGCCTGGGATTGCTCGGTGCCCAATCTTAACCAGTAAAGACCAAGGTAAAAAAAGAAGGCATTGAGTCCCTCAGGTCTTTTCTCTGTTCTTTGCCATCAGCTTCTCTGCCTCATTTGGCAGAAAGAATAGCACAGTAACAGACACCAATTCATTCTGAGGCAGCAAAAGCAAGAGGAAAGTGAAGGCTAAAGCAGAGGATTCAAAGACATTGAGGCAGCTCATCTCTGAAACAAAACAGTGTAAGATTGTACAACTAAAAACTTTCACAATGCAAAGGCATAACAGTAAGACTATGAATTTCACAATTTTCCAGATCTTTCTCTCTTTTTTTGGATTATTAGATCTTTGCCAATGCTCAGCTATGCAGTTTTGAGAGAGAAACGGAAATAGAAGCAGAAGAAAAGGGCATGCTTATGTGCATACATCAAGTTATTTCTGTGTGCCCTACAGAAAAGAGAATACAGAACTCATGAACCAAAACACCTATAAAGAAGTTGATATAGCAAGGCAGTATCTGTAACTTCCCGTATCCAGGAAGTATAGTTAAACTCTGCCTTCTCATTTCAATCTAGCACTTCTCTGAAAGCAGAAAAGTATAATTAAGTGAAATTGTAGGCAAGAACTGTAATGCAGACAAATGTCCCCTGGCAGTAACCACAGAATTCATCTTCACCTATGACCCAGAGTCAAAGCTACAACCAGATTTGCACTAATGAATGTATCAACCTAGTGAGTTATTTGTACTGACAGCATGATTCAGCAGAAGTTATTACTTTCTGAGAACACCAATATTGTAATTAAACTGTTCTTTTTGGGTGCCGAATTTAGGGAGCCTTTAGAACTAAATAATTGTACAAAAACCCCTATTTTAAAATTGCCGATAACTATATGATGACTTATTAAAAACAGACCCCTCATTTTTATATTATAATTCATTACATGCTCTCAGGCAACTAAAATGACACTTTCAATAATTGACTCCTTAAAATGCATCATTAGTACATATTCCACTTGAACATCTGCAGCTTTTTCGTCTGGTAACGTCCACTAGATCTGCACTTTAGGATTCAGATTCACTCCTCTCATCTTTAGAGATTATAACTCAATTAAAAGTTTAATGTTAAATAAGATGTATTTTGGCACTCAGATTCACCCCACTGAGCTCCCACAGACCAGAACAAGGCCAGCCACACCTCAAGACCCAGGTATCACTGGAGCCTGCAACCCAGAGAACAGATAGATGGGGATGGGGAATTTATCCATGCAGCGTTTACAGTGAGCCACAACCCTGGCCAGACAGAGCCATTGTCTCTGCAAGTTGGCATCTACACACAGGGGGCTCAGAAAAGCCCAGCAGAGCAGTGCTTGCAACTGTAAGGAAACTCCACTAAAGCAGGCACAGATAAGAAAAAATAATATTTTGCAAATACACCTGCTTCCTGCAGGGCATGTTACTTAGCTAGGGAGCCCCCTGAGTTAATCATAAGATCAGACCCAAACTATAAACTGACAGCTAGAAATATATTTCTGTTGGATGCAGGGGGTATAGACTAACATTTCAATCTTACCAGCAGAAGTATTCAACATATTTGAAAATAGCCATTATAATTTGCTTCTACACAGTAAAATGAGAAAAGCAAAGGGATATTTAAAGCATATGCAAGATAGAGATTCTGCCCAAATGAGACTTATGGAAGATGACATCCAAATGGAGTATCCATAATTCAGACAGGTCAGAAATCGCTTCAGGCAAAAATGACACCAGCCAATTTTTTCCATATGTGGCTAATGAGCCATTCTGGAGGTCATCCCTGCTTATCAACAGACTGGCCTTTCTTGGGGTTCACCACACATCCAAAATTATTGCTGAAAAAGGCAATGAAGTCAGGGTCAAGAAGCAAAATGGAAAAATCATGAAAGAAAATAAAAGCAGTAATTATTAGTGGTGGAACAGTTTTATCAGATTTGAATACCAGAACTGCCTAGATCAGTCTTAAATGGAAAAGGCAATTTTATCTAACCTTACTCAAGCAATCATGAGAGTCAACCTGCCCTTGCAAGCAGGACAAGATTCATAATCTGGAACCTTGGTCTCTACTGCCTTCCCAAATGTCATTGAATAAAGGACATAAAAAAATATTCTAAAAATTCTGAAAAGGCAGCTCTCAAACATACCACTATAAGCACAAATAGTAACAACTGTGTGTGACTATAAATAGGAAAACAAAGTAATTAGTGATAGCACTTTCCTTAACAGAAAGAAAAAAGTGAGAAGGTTCACATCACCCTTTATGCCTAATTAAAAACTATAAGAACACACAGAACACAGAAGATCCATCATGAACAGTGCTAATCAAAAGATGCTGATCTTGGAACACAGAAACACATGGAAAGGAAATACATACGGGTAGGCAATAACTTACGCCAAAAAATACTTTCAGTGGCACGTTGTCACAATATCTCTATGAATAACTATTGCAAACATCTACAAAAGGAGTATTAGAAGAAAGAACATAGTGAAAGAATTATCTCACCTCTTTGACTATCTTTCCACACAAGTTTTCGATTTTTCTCATAATGTTTATTCAACCAGATGAGGATGGTTCTTTCGTATCGAGAATATATATTACTGCATAAAGGTTCTGATTTTATTCCTGGCATGTTCTGCAAGCTTTCCAAGCTTGATGGGTCAGGAACAATACGGGAAGAAACACGTGGAAGAACAAACACCTGAAATGATAAAAAGTGTTTTAAAGCATGAACTGTAAAAATAATTTTGAGTTGACAGATAAAGAAAAAAAAAAAACCCACTTCAAACTAGAAAGGTTTTCTAATTTAGAAAAGATTTAGGAGATTACACTTTAGCACCCACATAACCACTACACAGGATGGCGAAACGTCTCAAGGGCAAGACATACGAGAAGTAGCTGAAATCACTTTTTTCAGCTTGAAGAAGACTGAAGGGTGACCTCACCACAGTCTACAACTTCCTCAAGGTGGGCGGAGGAGAGGGAGGTGCCCATCTCCTCTCTCTGATGATCAGCAATATGGACACAAGGAAATGGAATGAAGCTGCAACAGGAGAAGTTTGGATCTTAGGAAAATGTTCTGCACTCAGTGGGTGGTCGGCCACTGGAACAGGCTCTCCGGGGAAATGGTCATGGCATCAAGTCCATCAGAGTTCGGGGAGCATCTCAAGAATGCTCTTGGGCATATGGTCTAGTTTAGGTAGTCCTGTAAGGAGACGAGAGTTGGACTTCATGATCCTTATTGGTCCCTTCAAACTTGAGATATTCTGTGATTCTAAATATTTTTTGTTTCCAACTTTTCTCCAAGTTTTGATGAACCCTGTGAAATCACTAGGTCATCTGTATTCCAAGAATTACTGTACATATTCTGTCCAAAGCACTAATTGCTGAACTACTATACTGATGTCCAGGGCAATCTATGGATAACATTCAAATTGTATCTTTCATGACCCAGTTGTGTATTTAGGTGCAAATTATGCTGTTGTTTCTCCTGAAAAGATTCACATTATAGGCCTAAAATAAAATTCAGGGCAAAATTTGTTTCCTGGGTTGCAAGTGCACATGGCTGGCTCATGTCCAGCTTCTCATCCACCAGCACCCCCAAGTCCTTCTCAGCAGAGCTGCTTGTGATCTGTTCATCCCCCAGCCTGGATTGATACTGGAGGTTTCCCCGACCTGACTGATATAAAACATGATTGAATCAAGGCATTTCAAGCTACCTATTTTTTAGGGTTCCATCTCATCAGGGAAAAAAAAATCAAAACCCAAACAAAACATACATGCATACTATTAATTTTGGTGGAGTTTTGCTCTCTGTGCTAGTCTGTCATATACCAATGAATAATATAGCAAATGGAAAGAACAGCAAAGTGACTTGTTTTCTGGTCACTATGATCGCATTTTTCCACACCCATGTTCCCATGTGTTCTTAGGTCATCTGTCTCAGCCCATGTACACATACTGTTTCATCTCTGTTCCTCTCTCAGCTATTTTTCTCCTTGTTTTTTTCTAGATCACCTCTACATCTCTGGTACATACCTTCTTTAATATAAATTTTGCTATTTTTTATTATGCTTTTCTAATCAATAATCACATAATCAGAGAATAGTTGAGGTTGGAAGGCAGCTCTGGAGATTGCCTGGTCCAAACCTCCTGCTCCAAGAACAATCAGCTAGAATGCTTTGCCAGGATCACGTTCAGTTGGGCTTTGGACATCTCCAAGAACAGTATCTCCACAACCCCACCAGGCAATCTATTCTAGTGTGTGACCACTCTGACAGGAAAAAGATTTCTTAAGTTTAAAGGCATTTCCTGTATCTCAGTTCGTGCCTGGTGCCTCTTACCATGTCATGAGGCACTACTGAGGAGTCTGGCACTCCCCTCCCTACAACCAACTTCCCATCAGGTATTTACACAAATTGTTTAGAGAAACCCCCCTCCTCTCTGAGCCTTCTCTTCTCCTGGCTGAAGTGTCTCAGCTCTTCTGGTCTCTCTCTGTATGAAAGATGCTCCAGTCTCTTAAATCATCTGTGGGACCGTTCATTGAAGTCACACTCCAATACATCCATGTCTGACTTTTACTGGGAAGCCCAAACATTAGATATATTTTTAATCTATTTTCCATCCCTTGGAACAGAAATAAATAAATGTTTCTTTTAGACACATAAATGTAACTGATCATTGATGAGCACATTTACTTTGGAAAACATGATTTGTCTAAAGATTTTTTTCTAGCATTAGTAAAAATAAAATTGAACAAAATTTGAGAAGTCTATACTGACCAAGTTGATCATATTTTAAAAGGAATAGGTATTATAAAAAAAATGCTTAGCTGTTTAAAAATTCCATTCTAATGTAAGATAATAAATACTAAAGTTATACATCTAAGCAATTATGTCCAGCGCAAAGGGCTTCTAAGCAGGGTAACAAAAACACATGACAGACTTTTCTTTACTTGCAGTAATATTTCTATAGCATTTAATTCTACAAAATGCAGACTGTTCTAATATAACAGTTCCTAGTTTGAACATATTAACACAATTCTAAAGTTTTAAAGAAAATTAAAATATTCTCACTCTCTCTTTTTCCTTCTCTGTTACAGAGAAATAAAATACTTACAAGTATTTGGTTTTAAAGATGTGTTAATAAAAAAATAAACCTCCAATATACCACAGATTTTTTTCAAAATAAAGCTTTCAGCCATCAGTTCTTCAGAACCTGGTAGTAAATGTATCTGCAATTTACCTTGTATATCTGCAGTAGCACGTCTGTCCAAGCTCGTTTGCTCATTGTCTCAAACGTGCTGTCCTCCAGAACAAAGATACGCTTGCCACTTAATTTGCCTGAGCTTCTCATACTTCCTCTCTTCACTTCAGGTGTGAAACACTACAGATAAAAGGATGGGAATTTATTTTCCATATTCATTTCAGCAGTTTGGATAGGAAATTCACACAAGGACAAGAATGAATCAATGGCATAAATGGCTGATAACATCTACTATAGTGCAATAGTGACCAGCATTAGAACCACTTGCAGTTTGCTGCTATCTCAGGAATAAGAACCATAATAAAGAATTAACAGGAGTTGAAAGCAGGAAACAGGGGCAACACAAAAAATATTTCTTTAAAATATGGTAAAATCTATATGATAATCTAATCTCTGCTTTAAAACATATCTGTTGGACATCAATATCAGGCGACAACAGTATCAGAAGGAATGAAAAAAGACCAGGGGAGACCAATGTAAATGTTAGAGTCAGCTTAAATCCCTTCTCAGTCTCACACGTGCTTAGATTTATGCAACCCAAAACAGGCACCACAGTAAGAACACTCATGGTCCACCATGAACTTCCATTAGTATTCAAAGGACTGAAACGAAGCACGTGGGCATCGTTAAAAAGAGAAAATACCCCAAACCTACCTACCCTCAGTCCAGTATTCACTTCAGTCCATATCTTATAATCTTCAGGTGCAAGCAGAAATTCTGGCATAACATGAGAAAGATATGCTCCTTGGCTTCTGAAATCATGAAGCAGGAAAAGTTAATAGACAGGAAAGATAATTACTTTTAAGAGAAATCCAAGTTTTTCAACTTGTTCAACCTATGTGTAATATCCCCTGTGTTCTATCTAACTAGCCTCTGGACTAGTGATCCAGCTCTATTAATTGCTTTCTATGAGCAATTATATATATATATTAAATTTTTTTTTTAGGTGAGCTTCATGAATAGAAGCTCATGTTCAATTCCTATGTCTACAGCTACACACTAAAAGAACATATAACTCTGGACAGATTGGCTTCTTTGTGAGCACTGCTCCTCCATAAAGGATTTATTATAACACAAAGCACCAAAACAAATAATACGCATTTCCATGTGAAAGCCAAATGACCAGTGTTGCATCACATCAGCAGAATTAAAACTTGCTGATACTTTTATCTGTCTGCAGTTTCATATTTACAAATTATATTGGAAGTCTTATGGGTGTAAGCAAAGGTATTTCAAAATTCTCAGTGGATCTGCCATCCCTTCTCAAGTTACTAATAAATGCAACACGAAAAGTAACTGCTGTAACAGAAGGCAACTTCATTAGACTGAATGTAAAAAAAGTTAATTTCCTAGTGAAGAAAGACTGTTCTTTATCTCAAATGACACAGTTTAAACAAATGCGCTGGAAAGAAAGGAAAACAATGTAGAATTTTGAAGTTTACTTTTCTCAGGAGAGCAGAAAAGCTTCCTGACTTTTAGGTCAGGAAGATTATCATAGCATATCTAGATTTAAATTGTTCTCTGAGTTTTTAAAATGGTTAATGTGAATAAAAATTAAACTAGCATTTCTTCTTATATAACCAGTCTTTCATTCAAATGAAATGATCATGCTTTTCCAGTACCATACAGTCCAAAATTAATTTAATTTGTACATTAAAAATCAAATATCACAGATTGTAATTAGGATCATGACAAGTTATTACTCTTCCCAGAGAATTATATTTTTCTAGTAAGAGTACAATTTCAGTTTCCATATTTTACTTAGAAAATTATTCTTTATCTTTTCAAATTATTGAAATTTCATGTTTCATACAATTACCTAGTATATTTTTTAAAACATGAATATTTTAATCAGAGACACAAAAATACCATAAAGTTAGCAATCTGGTTCTAAAACTCACCATGTCTGAAATTCCCATTTTCCACTAACCCATAGACTCTGTTCCATGAAATCCCTTTTAAACTTCAGCTCCTCCCAAATGAAAAAATATGAAAGCCACACAGTATTAATCTTTTCAGGTGTCCTATCTTTCTTTCGATGTTTTTACTTGGTAAATACATAGGAATAGGTGGAATCTACAATTTTCATTCCAGGAAAAACACGGAACAAGGTTCCATGTCATCATAGCAAAGCTCTGCATAACTGAATGTTCTCATAATTGGCTGCATTTTGCTACTGAGGAACACTGTCTTAAAAGAATTCCACGTCATGCAGGTTAATATTTAACACGATGCCAGCTGTCCAAGATCCATACTTTCACACTGTTAAGGTATTTTTCCTCAAGATACAGGGCTTGCAATAACTTAGTTGTACTGTAAAATAACTAAACTTTTTCTTTACTGTTGTGGTAATGCACCAAGGAAACCTTTTGAGGGGAGGACAATAAAACTGATACTTGGAATGTTGCTTGAAACACTGAGCACCATCCACCTGCTTTGGCAAGCAGAAAATTTGAAATACAAATTATGCTTTACTTGAACTATGCTGACCAGAAAGCAGTGGTTGGTTTAAAAAAGCCAAGAACTATCTGCTGACTTTCCACAAATCACAGTGAACGTGCAGGGATAGCAGATCACAGATAAGGTACTCATATCTCAGCTGGCTGTAGATGTCTTTCCATCATACACACAGTCATGCCAGCAGTGCCGATATCAGACAGTACTATGATCTATAAACACCTATGAGGAAATTCTAGATGATCCTACAATGCACAAGTAGAAAAAGGAGATCCATAAATCAGGAGCAATGAAGAAATCTTACAGGATTCACACAAACTAAGAGAGGCAGAAAACTAACAGGATGTGGTAGCGTCGAGCACAAAATGAGCACCAAAATAATTATAAAAGAGTTCAGATTGGAAAAGACCTCTAAGATCATCAAAATACATATAAGCAAAGGAGTCCAGCTAGAAATGCTTTCCTATGAAAATCTGTGTTGTTTTTCTAGGATTGTTATGGATTACTACTTCATGTCTGATCATTTGACCTCAACAACCATCATCAACACATCTGTGTACAGAGGCACTGGACTTAGCCTTGACCAACTGGTTGCTGCTTCAATTCTGCTCTAAATACACCCATGACTTAATAGCCAAAGCTCAGTAAAACTGAAGGCTTTTAATAAAATTTAGCTATTAAATAGCTTTAAAAAATTCCCAGGAAACTACTTTAGAAACATTTAAGTATTTCTTTCCAATTCCTGTTATTCTTATCAAAAAGGGTTGGGATCCACATCCACTTACCCCAAAACTCATCATTTTAAAGTATTCAACAAGCATCTTTTATGCTAGTTTCAAGATTCCTAGATTCCTGGAAAACCTCAATGGGAAGACTGCATGTAAGAGTCATCAGGCTTCACCAAGAGCATCAGTGGAACGGTGAGATCATTAATGAAAAGCTTGATCTGACTGTCTACTGAGTCTGTCTAAGGAATGAGGTTGAGAGCCATCTTTTGCTGTTAAGGAAGCAGAGTTCCTGTGGAATTCCTGTGTTGGATATAACCTCACTGAAGGACACTTTGATTAATGTAAACTGCAGACAACCTTGGTAAAAATAAATGAAAGGTAATAATACATAAATCTTATCCCACAAAAAGTATAAAGGGAACCGTAAACCCACTGTATAACATTTAGTTAGAATCATGCTTGAAGTATGCTAATTAAAAAAAAATGGAAAGAAAAGATGCATGCATGGATATCTCATCATACTTGTACTTACTTAAGGAAAGAAAGCAATTCAGAATGCTGCCAGTGGAGCTGGAACATTCGTTCTACTGGATCAGGGGGCAATGACTGGCTCGCTGCAATGCCTGGTATTGGTCGTCCATTCAGACACAATAACATCTCATAAAAACCCTTATCTTTGTCAAGATTTCGTTTAAAATTCTTTTCTTGTGCAACGGTGAGCTGGACTATACATACATCACTAAGAGAGAAAAAGTCTTTGATGTTTTTCTTCTAAATGCACAAAATGAGCTACAATTACACGTATCACAATGCTAATTTAACAAACCATGAATTAAAACAGCAGCAAGGAAGGCTGAAAAGTACAGCACTTTTTCATCTTTACAGAACTTTCATAATAAAGTAAAAATTTTGAACTGCATGGAATATTTATTCTTTCAAAAATAAAAGCTTTCTGCCAAACATAACTTGGATTTTTATCACATTTATAAATGTCTATGTGATTGTGTCCCAGGAGAGTGGCTTCTTCAGTATTTAGTACAAAGTTAGATAGGATCAACTAAGTGATGCCACCACAACCGATAAATTTCCAGGGTGCTTGCAAGACTCTTGATTATAAAATATTCTTTTTCATCTGTTTCTCGATCTTTAGATTATGGGGGGGGGGAAGATATATTGTTAAAGCACTTATTTATGCCACCAAAGAAGGGACAAAGGCTAGAACTGTGGTCAGTCTCAGAGGAGAATCAATTTCACTGAAGAAGGTGATGTACAGTTTGAACTGCATATTTAACATACACTGCACTGTGATACACGAGGGTATCATAGTTGAAAATATATTTTAGAAAGTAAAACCTAACACCTGAATGGCATTTTCATATAAGCACCATATAGAAGCTACAATTTTAATAGAAAACTGTGCATTAGAGTGTGTTTATATTCCTTAGATCATATCCAAACCACTTGAGTAGATCGGTTAGCATGTTATGAGAGACAGGAGTTAGCTCTAAGCAGACATGAATTACCGTCTAAGTGAATAAGGTATTGAAATGGGATTTTGTCCCTTAGACCAGCCAAAGAGTGTGAACCAAGTCTTCACAGCAGTTAGGGTCTTTTGAAAGAAGATGTACTCCTCCTTATCTTCATCAGGAAAAAATGATAATTCACGTTTATTTCCTTTCCTCTCACTTCCACTCTCAGTTTCACTCTCTTCACTTGTTTCTTCACTCTCCTCACTTCCATATCCGTCACTCTCACTTTCAAAAGTGGTACTCTCTGAATGATACACATGAAAAAAATATCCAGAAAGATTTCTTATTTCTTCATTTTTGTCTAGTACAAAAATATTTAACACACAATTGTTTTCAAAGAACAAAAACCTGTCAGACAACAAATGATCAACTTATCTTAGGAAAAAAAAAATTAAATTACATGCACACGTCTTAGGAATAGAATAAATGATATATTGAAATCTAATTTCACTTTCAGAAAAAAACATTACCCAATAAGCAAAAAATAAATTCAAGCATGGCTTACAAAACTACAGCCAGCAATCCTAAAAGGATCAGTCTCACACACAGTTCCAACAGACACGGCTTTGCCTGTCAGTCACTCCCAGTTCACTTTAATAGTTCTTGTACAGGTATAACTCCCACTAAACCTATAAGCCTTTGGACTTTTCTCCCCTCTGTTAGGCTTTTTCCCTCCTAAATTCTGATCTGCTCATAACTCATATTATATATGTTAACAACAATATCATTGCACAAAAAGGTAACTAAGGAAACAAACAGTAATTTTCCTCATAGCATAAATAACTTAGGTGACTCCATCCTTGAAGGCGTATCTTAATACCACTGTTGCAGTTTCATTAAATGATGCAAGAATAAAATTAATTGATACCTTTATGAATAAAAAAAAATCTTACTGGGATTTAAGAAGAAAAAAACAATACAATGTGGAGAAAAGAGGCTCATTCTTTATAAGATCATTGATTTTATGTGCTTTACTATACCTGATTGAGAATCTTCATAGGATGAACCAGTAGCTGTACCAAAAGAACTTGTGGAAATACTACATGAAGGCGATGGTGGTGTAAAACATGGCTGCAAAACAACTTCTCCAGTGCTGAGGTCTTTATTGTCTGTAAAACAAGATTCAAGTTGCAGTTGAGAAAATATATTTTCTTGTCTGTGCTCTAACAAAATATAAATTAATATCTACTTCTATATTTTTTTACTTCATGTTTCAATTAATCAAGTAACATTTCTTACTTGACTCACAAAAATCTCACTTTGGTCATTAGACTGGGGTCCAGAAAAAACTTCACGCTTTTTTTTTTTCCCATTAACTGTATATTTTACAGGATGTCTCTTTCTACTTGCTGAAAGGCACCTATCAGAACAATGTTAATTCAAGAATTCTGTGTCATGAACAAAATATTCTTAAGGACTTCTTGTTCACAGCTGTGTAATGAGTCTCAGCACACCATTACCAAGCTCTTTTAGATTTGACAACACATATTTTACAAATAAAGCCCAAAAGTAAACTTTATCAATCTATCAGTTCTGAGATGACAGATGTTCTGACATTCTCATGTTGGCCTAAGATAGGATTAGAGGACCCTCTGTTGTCAGTCCAAAACAAAAGAGGCACCACGCGTAGTTTCCAGAGAAGCAAACACCACTAAGAGAAGGAAGAACTCTGTATGATTATTGATTAACTTTTGATTGCTGGCACTGTTATTTGTATCATCTGTAGCAAGTAAAACAAGAGTGCAGTGTCAGAGTGGAGGCAAAGCCTTCCTGGGTACCTTTCAAAGGCACTGTGTTGTATAGAAATGGTTTGGTCACATCAAACAGCATTCCACACCAACACAGTCCATACAAAATCACATAAAAGAGACTCAAGGAATTTAGCAGTAATGACTTGCTTCAAAACTGGCACAAACTGATGTGTGAACAAACCAATAAGCAATCAGTGCAGGACAGAAACATCCCATTATTAATGGGAGATCATTTCTTATGAAACCATCACTCCATTTTTGGCTTAATCCTCAAGAGAAACATGAAAAGTATCTCCAAAAAAACAAGTTAAGGAAAACGGTCTATTGGTCACAAAAAAAAAAAATAAAAAAAAAAAATTCACACATTAATAAGAGATAATACTTTTTTCCCCATTCCTATCTTCAGTTAATTGCACTATGACCCCTGAACGATGTATGGTACCCATACACATCTTCTATTTGGGTGAAAGAAACCAAAACATTACCTGTCTTCTTGCTAACCCCTTTCTTAACTACTCAAGTACCAATTTTCTTTTCTCTTAAATACTCTGAGTAACACACTTTAAGTTAATGCAGTCTTAGAATTCAGCTTTTGATACTAAATCTGCCTCAGATCTAAGGACGTACTTGCTTACCTGAAAAACTTGTCTATTTCATCAAAGTATATCAGATGCCATACACAGCTATAAAAAATCATAATCATTTACCCCATATTGAACCTGCTTTAAGCAGGAGGTTGGACTAGACAGCCCCCGAGGGATCCCTTCCAACCTGAATTATACAATGATCCCAATCTCTTCCCATAAGCACAGCCACACACGAAGAGATTACACATCACTGAGGCAGCAGAGACGGGTTCAGGAGGGGGGACACAGGCAGAGACACAGAGACAGAAGCAGGCAGAGGGAAGCAGGCAGGGAGACATACTGCAGACAAAAATATTTCTGCTCTCTCACCACAGGCTTTTATTAGGCCTTAAAAGATAGCTGTGCCCTTCTCCCTTCAGGCACAGGAGTTAAAAAACCCTGAAAACTATTCCCAACAGGCAAATAATGATCACATTTTAAAATAACATCATGTGGCTTCTCTTTTGCTTTCTTCAAAACATACGATCACTATCAATACGATTCAAACTAACTTATTCTCTAATATTTTGGCTGTTTCTCTACTCCTATTTTAAACACTCCATAAAACATTCTGTAAGATTTCAATCTGTTCAATATTTTTCAATAAACATTAACTAATCATTTATTTAACTTTTCTTCATTTTTCACAAGAAAACTGAAGCCTTTAAATGGTTGTAAAAGTTTAATTGCAGTACTCCCCTGCAAAAAATGAGGGAAAATGCTATCTTGATGATCACATTCCTGTTATCACCCTGAAAACACTGATAATACTAATGGACATCATATAATTTCAAAGGTAGACTGTTGACTGCTTACTGCTTCTCCAGACAATTTTTTGATCAGAGCAATGCAATGCCAAGTACGGGTATAAGGTAAGAATACAATTGTCTGCTGTTCCAGCAACCTGAAATGAGAACCTGTTGGAAACAAAACATAAAAGTTACCATTTTCTATGCAGCAATGATAATACAATCAAGATAGTCCAGCACGAGAACAAAAGACAGAATAAAGGCGTCATTTCTCCATTTCATTTCTCCATTTTTTTCTAGTGGTTCAGCAGACTACACAGGTGGGACTGCACCTATTAAAAGGCTGAAGTTTAGTATAGTATTTCCACTTCTTAGTTTTACTGTGAGCATGGGTGTATCATCAGTCTGAAAGAGTCACCAGAGAATTTATGAAATAAATTAACTCAGTATTTCTAAAAAAAAAAAAGGAAAAACTACAAAAATTACAACTGACATTAATAAGTCTTCTAAAGATGACTCCTAACTTGCTAAATAATATGTCCTAAAGCTTTTGACATGGGAAGCTTTCGTGAAAAGCAACATCTATTTTGATGTAGAATTTATTCTACAAGACTTTCCAGAAATGTCAAAATAAACATTTAAAAATAAATAGACTCAATTTAAAAACAATAAGATATTGACTGCAATTGCTGGAATATAATAGAAATTGATGCCCATGCTCCAATGCTCACTAGAGTGTCTGTACTACTCGCAGCAGCTTTATTGATGTGCAGCAATCCACCTTTTAACCCTCTTTTTGTACTTCACCTCAGCCTCTCAGAGTGTAGTCAACAAGCAAATTATTGCCATCAATGCAACCTTGGGAGCCATCTGTATTTATGTTCTTAGCTCATTGCAACTGACAGGTAATTAAACTGAGATTAGTCCTATGTTATTAAATAGCTGCGTTTGTAGTCCCCATTTACTTACTAACTAATATTAATATTAATTAATTGTTTCAATTAAACTGTCAAAATTAAAAAGAAAAATGGATTTTAATAATTCAAACAGCATGCTGATATCCATCTTGCTTTAATATATTTAGAATTATGTTTATTGAAAATATACCTTGCATAGAATAAATGAATATATTTTCCATTTTCTTTAAATAACATAAGATAAATTTCTATTTATTGTAAATTTAGATGAATATTAAAAGATAATGTAAGACCTTTTAGATTAACTTATTTATAACAAGACATATTTAGATTTTACTGGGGTTTTTTGTGGAATAACATAAACAAGGGATACAGAAATGTTTTAAAAGTACCGGAAAGTAGTTTTGTTTCCTCTTTCATACTTTTCTCTCCAAACACAACATTTTTAGAGATTGCTTTCAAGGCAACTTTAATAAATAGAGAAAGGTTCCAAGAAAATCCATAGCCATCTTTCTCACCTGTAAATATTCACATTGGGATTCCAATTTGATAGTTAACAGTTATTTAAGTAAATAATCCAACTCTGCACTGCTTTGGTTTGCTCTTAGGAAATGTCAATCCTACTGGAACTTGGCTGGGGGCAAGGCAAAGCCTCTGTCCACTTGCACCTTGCAGCATAATATTTCCTGTAGCAAAATTCATTCTTTCTGCTTTTATTCAGCAAAAAAAAATCTCAGCAGCAGGGCATCAGCAGGACAGATGGCTGTGAGAGGCACATCTACACCTACCTATGTGTACAAAATGTGCATTTGCACGTGCTCAAAACAAGGGTCAGGGCTTGTTTGTTCTACCTTTACCAGGCCATTTAAAGACACACAGGATCAATAACCACAACACAGAAAAGTTTGCCAACTTCCAACTCATGACTCCACTGTGATAAATGACAACTCTCAATACTCTGCAGGCACACAGGTGAACTTCAGACAACTGATTTAGGGGCAGGAGGGGAAGAAAGCTGTACAGAGGTTAATCAAAGACAGCTCTCAAGTTACATGAAAGTGACTCAGATGTCTGTAGTATTGGACTCAGTCAGCTTCCTGATTTCTCAGTTTGAGGTGAGAACTTCAGCCATCTCCATCCTAAATGCCAGTTTGGGATTTGGGGTAATCTTCATTCATGCTTTGATTTGCACAGTAATGTAACACAGAAAAGTGTGCTTGAGAACAAATGCAGTACATCTGAACCACTTACACAAATTCCATGAGTGAAACTACTCAGAGCAAAGGTAGTAACTGCACAATGTAGAATATAAAGAACAGCCACACAACAGAACATCTGTGTACAAATAAACCCCTCAGAGCTCGTGGTGCTTCTGCAAGGGAAGCTCCTCCCTGTTCCTCGTGGATGTGCCTCGTTGGCTGCTGTGGTAACACAGTAAGGGATATGAATACACCCAGCCAACAGCAAACACAATGCAAATATTGAGCAGGAGTGGATGGATCCTGCAAGTCAACAACGGATTCTGCAGCTGATATTGATCATAAGAATTTAACTTCCATGACTGTGGCTGCAGTGAGCATGAGATGCTGGAGGTCAGGTCAGAAGGATAAGGAAGGGACTGAAGAAGCTGCTGTACGGGGAGAGACTGAGAGGTGAGAATGTTCAGCCAGGAGAAAAGAAGATCTTGTCTATGTGCACAAATATCTGATGGGAGAGAGTAAGGAAGGAGACTCTTCCCAGTGATGCTCAGTGAGACCACAAAAGGCAAAAGGTACAAACTGAAATACAGGAAATTCTATCTCATCATAAGAGAAAAAAAAAAACAAACCAAAACCAAAACCATGAGAGTGCCTAAACACCGGACAAGTCTGCCCAGAGAAGGTTACAGAGTCTCATCCTTGAAGATACTAAAAAAATCAACTGGGCAATAGAGTTGATTCTTTGAAGAGGGGCCAAGATGATCTCTGGAAGGTCTTTCCAACCTCAGGCATTCTGTGATAATAAATATCAACTCACTTATTGGCCACTTGTCCACTTATCATCAGTGAGTATTCTAACACAGGATTTTCCCAGAAGTGCTATTTGAAATAAAATTCAAGAATGAGTCTGTACCTAAAAAATTCATCTGAGATTCAAATGATGCCACTCCATTCACAAGGACACATGGCAGAAAAGCGAGGGTGCTAGGAGCTAAGTATTTATCATATGCCTTTCAGGAACTGAGAGAGAGGGCACCAGACAGAAAAGCAGGCACCCTTGCATGCAAATATGGAAGAGAGATTACAAAGACGTGTACATCCTGTATGTGTAAAAGCATCTTCTACCACTGACCTTTACTTACAACATCATTAATGAAATGATGTTACAAAAGTAGAACATATTTATTTTTTATTTGCAGCAGAGTTTAACTAAATAATAGAAAAGTCTGTATTATTCTATTGGAATGAAAGGTACCTGTATTGCTAGCAAATGTGAAGTCACAAAATATGTTAAATTATTCAGTGTATTTGGTTTTATAATGCTTACTAAAGCAAGTAAAAAATTTGTTATCTACATGAACCATCATTGCCACTGCTACTCCAGTGTTTATTCCCTAATGTGTATTTCCAAAGAACACAGAACAGGAGAATGGCCATTAAATATATTGTGTTTACCAACATTTGAAACCTGCTGATCACCAAAAGTAAAGCTCCAACTGTGATGACAAAACTATACCATTCAACACTCTGAAAGAAAGTTTATCTAAGTTCTCTCACTTCTCTTAAAGTAACTCTGATTTTTTTCATTAATTTGTTTGTTTTAATGTTTGTGGAAAGAAAAAAGAACATGAATCAAAATATATTTATGCATTTTAATTTGCTCTTTAGCATTTCAGATGTTTCCTAAGTAAATACAAGTGATTTCTTTTGTATCAGTGTACCCCAAATCTTCTAAGAATGTAAGCATGGTTAAATAACCCTTCTTCAATAGTATTCTTTAAGACATATAGAGTATCACTAAATTTCTAATGACAAAGAATCCAAATCCATTAGCATCTAACTGACAAATTACCCAAACGACGTAACAACATCATTTGGGTAAATTAAAAAAAATATTTAAGGGAAGCTCACACTGCCAGTTTAGGAAATAAAACAAATTACTTGCAGAATTGATTAGTGACAAAAGAAAACTTGACCTAAAAGTGTGGCATTCTATAGATCTTTAAGAATACAAACAAGCTAGACACAGGGAAGTTGCAATTTAAATATCAGTAAAGACTGCCCCTCCTCCCTACCCTCAAAAATCCTAGAACAGATCCAGAGATGATGGAATTGGAAGAAAGAGGAAAAGATGACCTATGCCTGCTCTGCCATTACTATTCACAAATAAGCACTTCCCCAACACTGAGGGTCCTTATCCTTTGTAGCAGGAGCTCAGGCTTACCCAGCAATCAACATAATACAACAATGAATAGTGGCTGACATGTAATTTCACACTATATGTAAGACTTATAGCTGGCAAAGCATCCACATTTTTTTCTAGCAGCAGCAGTGACATTAGCACTTAATTCCTGAATAACAGACGCTTCAGCTGTCAGAGACCAGCATAATGGTAGAAAGCCACAAGCACAGAAAAGAGCAGGAGTGATTAATGGGTTTGGACCATCCTGGATTTCAAAAGCACTCCCAACTATCTGAGGTAAAATGCCAATATATTCTTTGGTCAGATGAATGCTGCAAAGCAGCATGCAAATATCAAGCACTCCAGTGTTTCCTAGTTTCCTGCTTTCTCAGAATGTAAATCATGTTGAAAGAAATTGACAGCTCCTGTTCTCCCAGGCATGCCAGCAGAATACATGGATTTGACATTTGCCAGCAGTGCCTATTAAAGAGCTGCATGGTTTGGGCATGTTTCCCAAGAGCAAAGGGAACATTTTCCCCTGTGAGACACTGAGATCTGATGCACTACCAAAACAACTGGAACCAATCCATAATTGAGTTAGTGACTGTGTCTCGGTTCTATCATATTGTTATTAGAGGCTAAATTCCCGACATTCTCTCTTCCTGAAGTTACAGCCATGAATAATGTAAATAAGTTCAGAAATTTCATGAGTTTCCACAGCTTCCCAGTGGGAGAGGGAAAGGAAATGGAGAACTGTAGAACAGGGGAGGAAAAGACCTCAGCACACTTGTGTTATCAATGACACAGCAATTTATCTACACCACATGCAGGGATTTTGGTATATTTTGCTGCCCAGAGCTCCATATTCTATGATTATATGACACAAAAGGTACCTGTTGTTTACTACTTATTTTTAGAAATGGTAAGTTAAATGTTATTTCAATCCAGATGGCAGAAGACTTTCTTTTCTGCTACATACTTTGCATAATAATCAAATAAATATATGTAAAAACAATAATCAGAGAACAGATACATAAACATGCCATGTTCACAGAGGGGTTTTTTTGTGCAATGTGTCATAACTAAATATTTCTCCTGTCGCACTCAGACACGAAAAAACCACGCAGACTTCGCCAGGTGGGAAGCAAGAAAAGAGAGAGCGGGGCAAAACCCCGAACTTTATTTTATATGTTCTTAAGAACCACCGTGGATTGGAGGGAGAAATTACCACCCCTCAATCACACTGGTCAAAGGAAAAATCCATCAATTGTCTCCGCCTAGGAGAATGGAATGAAAAACAATAAAGTACAGATAACAAAACATGACCATGTTTACAGGAAGTGCGTGAGAACTTCTACTACAAAAGTAAAAACACAGAACAGTAGAAAAACGAGGGCGACATTTCTCCCATTTATAAAACACTTGCTCAAGACATTCTTAGATTTTATGCTATCTTTTACTTCTGAATTCCTATCAGTCCTATGCAAGGAAGTGTCATTTATTCTGCTTTGGAGTCAAAGGAGCAAAAATAAAGCATAAAGATTTAAAGTAATATTAGAAATTAACTGCAAATTCTCATTTAAAGCAGTCATTAAAAGAACATTAATGAACTTCCGTATGTTCCATTTAATGGAATCTGTGCACACAGTAAATTATTGCAAAAATGACAACCATATATCGCTTCAGTTTTCTTTTACAGTTACATTTAATATTGCTTTGTTGTAAAAAATGATTGCCTGTCATCTTTCAAAGGTTTTCTGTAAAGCAGCCAAATTCAACCTTATCTATTCTCTAGCCAACGTTCACCCTGTTTTAAAGCAAGAAAGTCATTATTTAGGACTAAGTATGGGCTATGTGAATCAATCCTACTGACATTTTAGACCTGAACTTAGAAAAGCAAAATACTGCAGAGCCTAAGTAAAGTGTACTTGGTTTCTATGGCCAGGTTTTGGTAGTAGGACGGGGCTAAAGGGGTGGCTTTGAGAAGCTGCTGGAATCTTCCCCCATGTCCATCAGAGCCAATGCCAGCCAGCCCCAAGACAGATGTGCCACTGGCCAAGGCTGGGCCAACTAGAAATTGTGCTAACACCTCTGTGCTAATATACTTAAGAATTAAAAAGTTATTGCACAGATGTAATTGCAACCAGAGAAGAGCCAAGTGAGAACAAGTGAGAGGAACGGCTCTGCAGACACCAAGGTCAGTGCAGAAGGTGGGGCAAGAGGTGCTCCAGGCACCAGAGCTGGGATTCCCCTGCAGCCCATGGTGAGACCTTGGTGAGGCAGCTGTGCTCTTGGAGCCCATGGAGGTCGACAGGGGATGCAGAGATCCACCTGCAGCCCATGGAGGAGCTCCACACTGGAGCAGGAGGGTGCTGAGGGGAGGCTGTGAGCCCATGGGATGCCAGTGCTGGAACAGGATCCCAGCAGGGACCTGCAGACCCACAGAGAGAGGAGCCCATGCTGGAGCAGGCTGTGCCTGAAGGACTGCACCCCGTGGAAGTGTGACCCACATTGCAGCAGTTTTGAGAGGACTGTTGCCCATGGGATTGACTCATATTGGAAAAGTTCATGGACAACTCTCTCTCATAGGAGGGAGCCCATGGTGGAGGAGGGGAATTACTCCTCTCCCTGAGAGGAAGCAGAAACACTGTGCGATGAACTGACCATAACCTCTGTTTCCTGTCTCCCTGAACTGCTGGGGGAAGAGGTAGAGCTAGGAAGGAGCGAGGGGTGAGGGGAAGGGGTTTTTAAGGTTCTGTTTTAGTTCTCATTATATTGCTTTGATTTTTTTAGTAATAAATGTAATTAATATCTCTAATTCGAGTCTGTTTTGCCCACGAGGGTATTGGTTAGTGATCTCTCTTCTTATCTCAACTCATGAACATTTTATTATATTTTCTCTCCCCTTTCCAGCTGCAGAGGGGAGTGACAGAGAGGCTTTGGTGGGTGCCGGACATCCAGCCAGGGTCAACCCCTATGGAGCATTTGCCTCCTCAATGCTCCTGCTTTGAAATATGCCTAGAATTAGTTCTGCTTAGAAGTTACAGCTTTTTTTTTCTAAGTAGCTGTAGAATACAATATTTTACTGACTTATGAAAATCTTGACTTGCTTATTTTAATAAGAACATCCCAGAACACAGAATATGAGTTCAAGTTCAAAAGTTTAGTTCAAATCATTTTAAAGTACATATTATCACTTTGAAAATGAAAATATAAAGAGAGAACACCTGACAAATTAATACATCTTCAGCACCTGATACTGTGAGATTTCACAGCCTATTAAACAGTCCAGGAACTTCTTCAAGACCAGTTAGCTTTTATAGGTGTTATAAAAGGTTATAGGTTTCATTGTTATATTATTAAAGATCGAGAAGACCCTGAAATCTTGTCTTTCTAAAAGACTCAAATTAACAAAGCAGTTTAAATTCATTAGTTACACAGTTTGAAACAAATTGCTCAAATGCTGAGATAATTAGTTGAATCAGGTTTGAAGTTGGAACACGTTGCACAGGGCTCCCATGAGGGCTGGCAGGAATGAGGGGAAGATATGCAGAGAACAAGAAATTGCAGCTACGTATTACAACAGAGTGCAATATCAAAGCACATAATAATACTAACAGCATTATCCAGACTTGGATAAATGTATCAAAGTCTGGATAAATTATCATGGATTTTATTAAAAGAACAAGGAAATGCTCAGGATTAGAGAATTGAGTGCTTACTCAGACTTTTCTAACTGAAGGAAAGAATTTTTCTGGTTATGACAAAAATAATTTCTTCTGAAAGCCAACATGAATAATGTTACCACACTGACCAATGACACACATATAATTCCTTTATTTTTGATGCTGTGTTATTTCATCCAGTTTTGCTCAGGTTTTATATAACCTGCTCCTACAGCCCACACACTGCTCCACTGCCTGTCAGGAAATCCCATACACATTAGCAAACTGCTGTCACAAGTTCTGTCCTTTAACGAATACTTTAGTACTACATTGTAAAACCTAGCAGCAATTCTAAGATGATTTGACATTCTGGAGAATGAATTTTTTCACCCTCACAAGCAGGAATGGCTGTTAAGGTTACTTAGATGACTTTTATTTGCTATTTTTTAAAAAAAAATACATTCAGTTTGCCTTTAAATTGAGGATCATATTCTTTATTTCTTTTTAATGGCAAATATAGAAAAATTTTATTACACAGGAGAAATTTTTATTTCTCTATAACAAGGTTTGAGAAGCAGCTAGTGCATCATATAAAAAGTTATTGGAATTAAATATTGTGCCTGCTCAGAAGCTACATATCAGACTTCATCATAAGCTTAAATTATCCCTTTCTTGTAGCTATAGCAAGCTTTAACACATATTTATGAATCACATCCCATACAACAATTAAATCCTAGAATTAAATAAGAAATAGATTATTGGCTGACAATCTACACAGAAAATATAAACTATTAACCCAGTGAGCAGCAATAACTTAAAGGTGCATAACATTTGCATCAAAATAATATAAAATTTAGTTTTATATTTAGAAAAAAACCTTGTCTAAGCTGCAGGGTGGAATTATTTAACCCTCAAAATAGTTGCTTTAGTGAAAACAGTAAGTACAGGAAGGACTTTAAATCACAACAGTGGCTATCTTTCTTCCTCTTGCATACACCCTCTCACCCCATCCTTGGCAGAGATGAACAAGAGTTACCAGTAGATATGAATGAGATCTTGAAACAAGATCTTAAGATGGACACTTAGATGAATTTTACCTTAGAGATTAAAGCTGAATATTTCAGTCTTGAACGGTAATTCAGTGAAAAAAAAAAATTCTATCTTTTATTTTCAATTTTTTCAGAGTGATTCTTGTATTCCTTTAACCAACCTTTGTGAGTTCTGTGTCTTATACCCAACTTGGTCAGTCTGGAACTTTCCCCCAGGTGAATTTGAATTGCACACATTACCTGTTTTCTTCTTGATCGATGAAGAGCATATCCCCTAAAAATGACATTGGCTTAGATGATCTGAAGCTGATACGGCAAATCAGTTCATTAGCTGTGCCATCTGATGAAAGAACAATATCTTGTCCCTCTGGGAACTGCACAGAAAAAGGGCAAGTCCTGGTACCATCTGCAAGTTCAAGCTCAGGAAGTTTAACTCTAATTCGTGATTGCCTGTGTTAAACATAAAGAGTAGGTGTTTGTGGTCACAGGATTGCAGAAATAAAGTTGATTCACACATTCACATATTCACAAAACTCTTTCACAGTTGAATACAGAAAAATAACTTTAGTTTTAAAGTGCAAATCAAATGAAATTAATGATAAAAATAAAATTCATTCATCATTTAGATGCTAGTTTGTTTTCTTTGTATGTATCTGAACATTTTATGCTGACCCACAGTAGCTCAACATTTAAATGAGGAGCAATTCCTACTAACTGTGCTACAAAAGGCATAAATAGATTTCTGAAACTTTCATTAATATTCATTAAACTGCATTATTGCACAACTAAGTAAAAGCAAGTTATAAAATAGAAATATTGAGGGGAAATTTGTGAAGATACTGAAAATGCTTTCCCCAGTTATGTGGTTATAGGTTTCAGTTCTGAAATAGGAACAGTAGTCATTCCAGGCCCATGTGGCATCCCTTTAGTTCTAACCACTGAGTTACTGACAACAGACAAATCACTTGATAAACCAGTACTACTCAGATAAGACAAGACAATAATAATTGGAAGGTAATTTCATTAATTTACAACAAAAGGAAATCTTTGCTTTAATTCTAGTATTGAAATGATTCCTACATAAACCTAAGAAACAAATATTATTGCTCTTTACTAATTATAAACAGAGAAGTTGTATCTTAAAAATTTGAACAGTTGTGATGCTGGCTTATGCTACATTATATGACAATTACAAAAAGGCTCTCTTTTAAATTCAAGTAACAGGATAAAGTGAGTGATCCACAGAAAAATAAGAAATATGTGGATTTTTTATTGTAACAAGTGGCAGGATTAAAACATTTCTGCTGTCCTTTTCAGTAAAACTTTACACAGGAAGAAGGAAAAAAAAAAACACCAAAAACTGCAACCTCACCAACTGTTCAAGTAGCTAAATCTCAAATCTATGGAGTAGAGAAAATAAAATACAAGAAAGACTTTACCTTATCACAATTTGAAAAATAGGAATAAGATATAAAACCTTAGTATCTGGCTAAATGCAACAAAAAATCCTGGTAGTTCTCTGCTTTTAATTTTTTTGCTATGCATAGTAATTTGGTATTTCTGATATAAATTCATAGAGTGAAGATATCAGAAGACAGACATTTCATGAAGCAGGAATGTTTGAAGACAAAACATGGGCTTGTTGAATGTACAACAATATTAAACACATTAATTTTCTCTTTATTATACAGATTCTTCTGCTGAGCAGAAAATTAATACTAACCTCAAACAAAAATTATTTCAATTTTTCAGAAGTGAAAAAAACCAAGAATTATTCAGGATTTCTGTAATAAATTTACTTTGATATTTTTTACCTTATAAACTCCTGTGGAATGATGGTGACGACTGCTTCACTTTCCACATCCAGAGGAACTGGCATCAGCATTAAAAAGGGGGGATGAAAATTTATTTTCGGTGACCTCAGTATGCCAGACAGTGTTAGTTTGTATTGTGATGGATTATTATTTAGATACATGGATATTTCTGATGTGTATGTCCCAGGACAAGCTGTTGAAAACATTTTTAAAAATATATACATTACCAAAAATATAGGCATGTAAAAGAGTTATAGTAAGAGGTTTGGGGTTGGATTTTTGTTTGTTACTAAAATATTTTTTAAATTTAGTACTGCTTTCTTTCTCAAAATGTAGTTTAACATAACATAAATATTGTATCAGAATATTTATTAAGAAAGCTCAGAACACTTGCTTGCAGGAAACCAGAAATTCACACTTTTTAACTTGTCAGAATTTTTTCTGAGTTCTAACTGCAGTAAATGATCTTATTGCATTAATATTCCATTATATATAATATCAATGCAACAGAAGAATTTTAAGAATTGCAGTCATACTTTGAATTACACTAACTGACACAGTGAATGCTTATCCTATAAAGGAGTAACTATTGCAAGCAACTGACTGCCAAGACAAGGAAAAGTTGGTGCCTTTTAAGAGGGCAATTACTACGCTTCAAAAACGGCTCCAAAACCTATAGTGTGGCCAAGTAACCTCACACAGGCCCAGCAGGAGGTTCTATCCTCCACTCAGAGCATTTCTCATTTCAGAGAATCATTTAGCTTGGAAAATATCTGTAAGACACACCAACAGCAACCCTAACATTGCCAAGTCCACCAAAAAAAAAGGGAAGGGATGACCCAATATCCTCTCCAGGCATTCTCTACAGCACAGCTGGACATGACAACAGCAAAGATAAAGATTTCCTTGTGTTCTGCCCCTTCTCAGGCCACCTTGCCTCCTGCTGCAAGGCACTTCTCTCTAGGATAGAAAAACACATTTTCTTTCACTGATACAGGGACCAAAGTGCTTCCTTCCACAGCTGTTACACTATGAAAAGGATATTCCAAACCATGCAGTGCCATTTACCCAACCTTCAGTCACTCCCACCTGCTGAAGAGCAAGCAAAATCAGCAATTTTGAGGGCAAACTAATGAACAACTCCTGGATTTAGAAAAAAATCTGCAATGATGTGCTGTAAAAAAACCAAAAAAGTTTATCCTTTGAATTTTTGAGAAAAAATATCTTTCCCTTTGATTTCCCTCAATCAGATCAGTATGGAAACATCCTCATCTAATAATTAAGAGAAGTTAGTAAAAAAAATTTTGTATTTTCTGTGTCTGTACGAACACACACGTCACTGAACAAAATACACGACAGGGTCTTCTGAGATTATCTCAGATCGTTACTTTCAAAGCCTGAGAAAGAGCTGTCACTGTTTACATACAAAAAAAAGAAAATCTAGTGTCTCCCAAGTACTTTGTCTTTTTCCCTTCCTGTAAGAACTGAATTTCTTAATGGAGGTGACAATAGCAGAGCGTCACGGAAGCTGTTATGTCACCAGAACATGACCTGTGGTCGCTTCATTTCAAACCAGAAAACATGAAAATGGCAAAGCGAAAACCAGCTCTAATGGGAATGTGCTGAACTGTTTGCAACATCTGACTAATCTTATGTTAAATGGAAATCAACTTTAGGAGGCAATACTGCTGAGAAGGCTAAAAAGAGTCTGCTTCTAGGTTTTGATGCAACAGGAACACATCATCCTCATGCACTTAGCCCTTTTATGAAGGAAAGGTGAGAAAGCATCAGAAAAAAATCACAGAGATGAAGAGCCAAACAGGATATTTATTACAAGCTTGTAAGAAAGGATGTTCTATACAAGTTACTCCCATGTGCAAGCCTGTCCTACAACTGTGCTGAATACTAATACTAAACCGTGTTTCTGGTGTCCTCTCTTCATATAAACGCATGACACAAGGTGAAGTGAAAGGCCATAACCAACAAATACCATAGGCATGGAACATGATGAAGGAAGAAAAGTACAGAAGCATATGTCACTACCAAAAAATGTGCAATTTTCACTAACTCACATTCTAAAATATTCATATTAATCATAGTTTCAAAGTTAGAAAATAGTAGTGTTAAGTTTTTCTCATACAACCTTTCCATCTATACTTTCCATGCCATAGAATCCCTGACTCACTCACAGAGCAGAACAGACAGTGCCTATCCTGCATCCCTGATCATTCTGTGCATGGCTGCACACACTTACTAACATCAAAATCTGGCATAGTATGTAAACCAATAAATTACTGTTTATGTCAGAAACACCAGGACATTGCAATACCATGACCATTTTAAACAGACACAAAGACCAAAAAAAAGTGAATTATGTACTTTATTAAGATTTGTTCATTATTTTGGAATGCCTAGGACCAATGTTTTCAGGATATTTCATGTTAAATAAATTACTTTGAAATTAATGATTATTATGTCCTGAACTGACAGCTGAAGTTAAGAATTTATGCTACTCCTCACACCTTTCATAACCACTGTCAAAGCCTGGGCTGCTGTTACCATTCTCATATACCACCATTAATTTCTAGTCCAGCAGATGTGAAAATTTTCTTTAGGGATATTTGATGGTACTTACAAATCTGTCAATCTAGCTCTGCCATGGGCTAACAAAATCTGTAGAACTGTATGGGAAATTCTTTTTCTCCTCCAGAAATATTGACTATATAATAGCATGGGTTTTGATCTTTTTCGGGTGTATGAGAAGTAAGGAAAAACACCATCTGCTCTTCTCACCCTCTTAAGTTTGTATTAGATGGTTATGCAGTTCCTACGTTTGTCTCCCAAAAGCACATTTTTAGTTTAGTTGCCTTGGACTCTGTGATAATTCAGGTGCTATTATATTTATACCCCTTCAGCATAAATAGGTACCAATGAGAAATTTGCATACACTGAAATACAGATTTCAAAGAAGAAAAGCCACAGACAGCTAGAACTTACAGGTCTACAAGAAAAAAGGAAAAAGAAAAAATCAAAAGTAAACTAATATTTTCTTCACAGAAATTGTTAAAGGTCACAGCTAGTTAATAGCTTCCTGTTGCAGACAAAAAAAAAAAAGATGACATAATCAAAGTATCAAAGTTATCATTTGTGGCCATTACATAATCATCACATCTTCCAGGGGCTCTGAACTCCTAGTAAAGGAAGCCAAAAGCACAAATTCATTGTAACTTCCTTTGCTGGAGATAAGTTTTTTTTCATATCACAATTAGATATAGTGAAAAAAATTTTATACTATTAATGCACCGCACTATAAAACAGCAGAAGAGGATCATATTAATATGTCTTCAGTTCTTGAAAATCTCTATTTTTAGAATACTTTTTTAACAGGTAGCATCATTTTACCACACACACAAGCTCTTTCATTTAATTAAACATTGCAGCTTACTACAGCATTTTGTACTCTATCGTAACTCCTGCAGCATATTTAAATGAATTACCCTAATGCACACTCAAAGTTCATTTTAAGGTTTGTTCACCCCCCACATACTACAACTTTCCAGTACAAACCTCTGAAGGTGATCAGCACCCCATGTTCATTAACTAGGTCTCCTGTGTGGGTTTTGATGTATCTAAAGCTCTCTTACAAGAGAGAGTAATGATATTCACTGAAGGTACAGTACAAATAGGCTATAAATCACAGGAAAATACTTAGAACATTGAATCAGGGGTAATTGATCTTTACAGTTATTTATGATTTTCTGTAAACAAAAGATATGGGAACACAGCAAAAATGCAGACAGCTTCAAATTACAGTAATTTATCAGTCATATTTATGTACATATACATCTGCATTTACACATACAATTTATCCAGTAATTCAAAATATCGGCTTTTATTTTTATGTTGTTCTCTGCCTCACAGTCTGCAACAAACAAGAAACTCCAAGTAACACGTGCAATTAAACACTGCTTTTGCATATTCACAACATTTACAGAACAATATTTAATGCAGTCCTCTCAATTTATCATACAGAGTCATGGAAAGATTCTCATATCTACATTTTTCTTTATTTATTTTAAATTGTTTCCAGTGATTAACTGAGATTACAGATTTCAATGCTATGATAAAGAATAACAGCAACATCTTTCTTTAGCACAGGGATGCTCACTTGCTGCCTCAGGATCAGATCCAACTGACACAACAACTTTTCTTCCCCTTGACAATGCTGCACTCCAAAAGTACTGCACTGAAACTGCCAAGAAGACAGGGTTCTGTAGGCATCAGCTGCATTTGCTGGTGGGATTTATCAGCTAAAATACAGTGTTACACCCTATGAATCTATGAATCTTGTATATCACTGTCGACTCTAAATACTTGGCTGGGAAAAAAAGTAGAATCCTAATTTTCCTATTCTTTCATTCCTTTTCTGGAGGTATGTGGTTGATTCCCATCTTCCTGCATGCTCCCAAGTTTTCTTAGAAATCTATTTTACATATTTTTCTTAGGGACTCATTGCCCGAGCAGTCTACTCCAAAAAAATACCATAGACAAGTTATTTTATATCTCATTGAGGCAGGAAATTTCTATTCTTAACTAAATTATGCCTATTTAGAAAAAAGTTCACAAGCATCTCAAGTACCCTTGGAAAGCTTTACTACCTAAGTCAGTCAACCTAAATGCAGCTGAAGGACCAGTACTGAAAATGATACAGCTACCCCAGTCCTTGATGCTTTATCTGTGAAAAACCTGATGCTTTCTATGTGCAAAGCAGACTTTTCAAATAATGTGCTTTCAAATACAGTGATTCCATGCTTTTTGTTAGGTCTGCAGCTGTCTTATTTTCTCAGAACCAAAAAAACCTGAAGTTGATCAAAGTAAGTACTAGTATAGATTCACCATAAAACCCCATTTAAACATACCTATGAAAATGGCCAAACTATCTATAGAAGAATTCATAAAACTACTTACGAGGGCAGAACAACACATCAATACTGACTTCTTCTCCCCTACCAAGACATCCAGTCTTCAGACTAAATTCGAAAATACCATCTTCTATATTTTTGTCTACATCATCAAAATTCAATTTCCACGTCACTCTCTCTTTTGAGACATTCTTCAGGACAAGGTTCTGTAAATATTTTCAGAAAAGGAGTAGATATTGAAAGAGGGAAAGCAGCAAACACCATGATACTTTTCACATTACTCTCTCCTAAGCATTCTTCGTGTGAACACACCAGACGAAAACCAAGACAGCACTAGAAAGCAAAGAAGAATTCAGTTTATTATATCTGGGAGGCACTAAGGTGAGTATGCCTATCTGCACAGGCTAGATGCTTTCCAGTCACTCACCACATTCACAAGGAGAATACTTTCCAGAATGGAAAAACCTCATTCATGTGAGGTAAATAGATCAAAGCATCACAGTGGGAGTGCTTAGCCAAACAGACCTGAGGACCTATTCCTGATAAAAATGAAGCACAGCAAGCACTAAACACATGGCTCACATCTAGACCTACAGGCAGAGATGTTGAAAATGGAAGAAGTTCACAAGAGGTTTTTCAAAACCCATTCTTTCAATGCAATAAGATGACAAGGGAAACAAAAAAAATAAAATTAAACTCCTTTATCTCAGAGTTATTCTCTCGGATTTTGAAGCATCCCTAGCCAGGAAAATGCCTTGACTTTGTATTATCATTGTTTCCTGAACACACTTGAAAAAGCATTTCAAGTGTTTCCATCATTGCCAAACCAAATTTTTTACAATTTACAACCAAAGCCCTCAGGAATTAGAAACAATAAACTATTTTAGGTATGTTTTGCATTCATACAAATTACCTGTGTTGCAAATATTCTATTTAGTGCCTTTTTTCCCTATTAAGCCCTAAGTCATGGCAAGGAATTTTTTGGGAGAGTGTCAGTTGGCACAGTCAGTACCACATAAGGCACTGGGACAGCAGTTTCACTGTATGGCCCATCATGGCACAAATCAGTTGCATCCTGGCACCATCACTGTCTCATTTACTGGTATAGGCAGATGCAGAAAATCTTCAGAATTATTCTATTTATATCTATTTCTTACATAATTCATGGTCAATTTCTCATGGTGCCCACACTCTCATATTGTCAGAGTTAGTAAAAGTCCAATTTTAAATTTTGGAAAAAATTTATAGTGATTAAAAGAAAAACATGAAATCAAAAACTGAACAAAATGACAATGACAACGCCATTACCTGAGAGTTCATACGCCCCTGAGCAATATTTAAACGCATGTTACTTGAATGTTGTTCAAACTTAAATTCCATTGAGGAGAACTCCATTAGTGGTTGAAGTACTATTGAAAAAAACAATATGAAATGTTTATACAGCATCATTTGACAAATATTTTCTCAAAGTACCTTCATAAAATCATTGTCTCTCCACATGTTTAGCAAAAACGTTTCTCCCTTTTTTGTTGCTCCCATACTATATACATGATTACTGTAATTTGACTTTGTCTTATTATGATTCTTTAGTCACATTAAAATTATTTAAATTTTATATCTACCAGACTTACAGCACCTCTTCTTCATATCATGAGAGCCACATGATCTTCCTACTGCAGATAAATGCACTTACATTTCTGATGGCAATCATTAGACAAGACTTGGGAGATTTTATATAAAACAGCATTTCCCTTAATTTTATAGAGCTGCAACAAAGAAATTGTCACAAAGGAAGAAGTTTTAAAGTGGGGGTTTAGAAAAACAAAGGTATGTGTTCCCACAGCCTCATCTTACTTCTTGGAAATAACACTGGAAATGAATCTAACAAGCACACAGGACCCTTTTATTAAAATCTGCAAGTCTGCTCCATGCCCAGTGTTGAAAAATTCTCCCTCTAAAAAACCCGCAGAATTTCCTAATCACATATATTACATTATGTAAACAACAGTGTTATCTTTATTTCTCTAAATCCCAGGCATATAAACTCTCTAAAGTAATACTGTTTCAAAGTAGGAACAGAATCTGCTGGAACCCTTCCACCAACATGCAACTACGTCACTCACAAAGTCCTCAGCTCTCTCAGAAACTGCCTGTACCAGGAGAACGCAGCACAACTGAAACTCTGTGAGGGAAAGGAGATTATCTACCCAACCAAAACAAAATTGTCAGATGGACTATTAAAACATATGGCAGCTCCCATAAGGCCATTACATTGATAGTACAAATTTTTTCCTTTGTACCAGTCTGAGATTAGACTTGTGTCTTTTCCAGTTGAGTTTTCTGTCCTGGTTTGAGATTTTTCTTTTTCAGTTCTTTGTTACATACAGATAGACACTTTCCTAGGGAAATGTCTTACAAGTATTTAAGTAAGAGACCTGCTTTCCTTCCCAGGTGCTGAGATAGTCTACAAACTTTGTTTTTAAAAAAAATCAAAAAAACAGATTCCTGATGGATTGAAAACATATGGGCTCCACTGAAGTTAAAAGACTGGGTTGACTACTCCAAGATTAGGGTGATTCTTTTCTCAGAGAATATAAACAGCAGATATAAGATATTGATTTAATGCAACCACACTGTCCCATGCAGTCTGAATTGCAGCCAACCACAAAAATTATCCCAGGAAAATAAAAACTGTAAGAGCAGAAAACAAATGTGCCATAAAGCATCCAGCAGTGAGAATTAGGCATATTTGTCAAATCAAAAAACTTGCAAGATACATCTTATTCAGTTTTAGCTTTTAACACGATAATCTGAGAGGAATCAATAACAGGCATAATTTTTAAGTTGTCAGAATGTAATGAAATCTTCAAGTTCTTTTTTTAACAGTAAAAAGAAGTTGGCTATTTGCCTGCACCCATATGATTATCTGAAATACTGAGTGGTCAAGACACTTATTTAGACTTCTCTCCCTCCTCCCAGACCATCAAGATTCCCAGTAAGAATTTAATTTCAAAACTCAAATTTTAATGGAAGCTACACTTTATTTTTTCAACTATTTCTTAGAATTGAAAGTATTCTATATTCACTTTTATATTAAGTTTACTTGTTGCTGGCCGATACATGTACTTTGAAGAAATTCTACACGGCAGAAACCCAAATTTATGATGAAATCTGGATAAGATAGTTAATTATCCATGAGATTTAGTGATTGCCTCTATTCGACAAAGAAAGGGAAAAGGAAATAAACATTTTCTTTTTTCTTCACATTAATTAAATCATTTCTGCATTATAAATTTGTGACTTGGATTCATATTTTTACTTAGAGATGTGTTTCCTAATAATCTCATATACATATGTACACTCACCTTTATTCTATATGTTCTTAAACTAAATATATTTTAGGAACATTTACTATGAATTTACTTTCATGACAGGATCTAAAGAAGGTCTCTCAGATTTCTTTGATATTTTAAAAGATGTCAAAAAACTTAAGTCAAAGTTACAGAGAAAAACAAAGGAAAGAAAAACAAATATAGACAAAATCAGATAAATTAGAGTTGCTTTTACCCCACATTAGGCATTTAATTGGCCAAGCCTTCTTCAGTGCTCCCAAGAGATTTAAACATTACACAAACATCATTCTAGGAAGACGCTCTGTACTTTACTCTCATCTCAAATAAACAGTGATTATACATTAAAAACTGAGATTAGGAAAGCCAGTGTACTCAAATATTCACAATTTATAGAACTACATGACAGTAAGAACAAGACAGGAGACTAAAGAGAACCACAAATTATTTCTGAGAAAAGCATAGAAGAATTATATAAGATATCAATTTCTTTGCTGCAGGGAAATTGCTTGTAACTTTGGCTATTAACAACCTCTGACAAGCCAGATGGGATCAGGGCCACTCAGAGGCATTTTAAAGGAGTTTTAAATACAGCTAGAGATCCTAGTTTTGACAGGAGAAGACTAAAAAAGAGTGTGACTGACATTCTGCTTTTCTACACTTTTCAGAGGAACTACTGTAATTACTGGGATTTGCATGATAAGGTCTAGAAATACTAATAAATGGGTAGACACAAAAAAGAGTTTTGGTAAACTATTTTTATATAAGTCAAATGGCTATATAAAAAAATATTTTCTCCACATGTCATGATTAGGTATAGAAAGTTCTGCTTTAAGCATATTTAAAAACACAAATCAAAAGTTGAAAATTTTGCAAGTTTCCAAGAAACGTACAAATTATACAAATTCCAATTAAATAGCAATACTCTGCAAAGGAAAAATATCACTCTAAATATATGTATCCAGCAGGATACGTCTTTAAGGCTCTGGTTTACCCACCAGTTGCTTTGACTCTACAGGCTGGAAGAGCCGTGGTCACCAGGGCAGGCTGAGGCACAGGGGCGCCGCGCTTCAGAGGCGCCGGAGCAGCTGGAGGTGGGGAACTGGCCCGAGTAGTAGCAATTGGAAGAATGAAGTCATATACTGCCATCTAAAGGAAAAAAAAATATTGTGGTCACTTTCTCAAAAAAATCGTAGGAACCTCTTGAGCCATCTGAGCGGTTTACTCTTTTGGCAGAATTATTGCAATTTTGGACCTGATCGTGATATTAACAGGTTGTTAATTTATTAGAACTCAGAATCAGTTCTCTAAGTAAGCAGTGCCCAGGTATTTTTTTACCCCATTCTGGAAAAGCTCTATGACCAAAAGTAACAGGGTTATCAGCAGAGCTACAGACAAGGTTTCTGGTAAATCACAGCGTTGTGTTCCACTCCTGCCACTCTTATGAGTGAAAAAAGACTGTAGCCATGGCACGAATTCAGAAACTCATTTGAGCGAAGAAACTCACAAAGCTACATCAGTTATGGAAGTGTTTCTCAAAGGCTGAAGAGCAAAGGTCGACCATTACAGTACACTCAGCATAAACAAAATGGGCTCTGAGATCAAAGCTGAAGCACGTGTCAAAATTGAGAAACCTTGGGGGAAAAATTAGTCTTAACACCTTTGTCATTAAATGCCACTGAATTCTAGGAGTCTAAATTCCAGGGATTTTGATCCCCATTTTATCTGTGCTATCACATTCCCAAGTGGGGTTTAGAACTCAAAAGACGGCTTGTTTTGTACAGAATCCTCTTTTTTGACAGACTGGGCATCAGAAAGCCCATATTTATTTCAAAAGACACTTTCAAAGAGATATTTCTTGCCTCCGCTCTGTCTTTCCAAGGACCAACACACTAAGGTAGTACATTCTCCAGAAAAAAGGTATGGATAACCTTAATAAAGAAAATGGAAAAAAATCCCAAAGCTTCTGCAGTAAAACCACTGTTATAGTCCTTCCAATCCTGTTTTCACCCTGAAGGTCACTGTAATCTTAGAAAGGAATTAGACCCATAAAATCTTCATGCTGCTTAACAAAAGCAGTAAAACAAGCTATACAAGGATGTTATGAATCGTTTAAAAGCTTTAAAAAACTGCAGAAAATAGTGAATCATTCTTCACTTTCACATCTGTGGCAGCAGGTGGAATATATAAATGACAGGAAAGAAAACCAAAATTGTCCTAAGCCAGGGCATGAGGCACATATCCATCTATAACGCCTACTGAGAAGCAAGCACGCAGCACTGGGAGTGTTTGGCGTTCCAGCAGGGTCTGTGACACACAATTACACACTCCTGGAGAGCGAGGTGTGTGCTGAGCCTTGTGGAACATTTTCTCTGCTTGTGCTTAGCTCAAGGAAAGCAGGGAATGAGGGCAAGCTTTTGCAGCAAGATTATCACAGTCTCTAATTTTATATTGATACTTCAAATCTAATAATGATTAGATTTTATAATATATAACTGGCTTTTAAAAATTAACATTTAATATTTTTAGTAACAAATGCTCGAGATGTCATAAAAAAATTGAGTAAAAATCTCCTGATTTCATTTTTGATTTATTTACTCTTCTATTTTTAGTACCTCAAGTCACCCACATAAAATACTTCATGAAGTTACATCTTCAAAACACATTCTTGTAACAAAACTAAGCTTTTCAAGTTTGGTGATATTAAAATGTTGAGTCTACTATAGATATAATGACAGCACTGGCTGTGCAAAGGAGTGCAGTCTAGCACTGCAATTGCTCTTCATCAGTGCTGGTACATTTAGGTCAGACAACAAAAGAGGGAATCCCTTTATCCCTCTCCCAAAGCTGCAAATCAAAACCCATTTTTCACCCCAGCTATCAGGAAAATTTGGTTTTGTCTTACTATACAACAAGGGGTTTATTTTCTAAAAACTGGCAAACAAAAGCAAATATGTGAAAGACACTCAAATCACGACATGTAGATCATGATGTTCACTGAAAACCTACTTTTGCTATGAAGTACAGTGGTGCAAATTCAGAGCCAACATAACTCATAGAAATGTATTTCTATAATTGAGAACAAATCATAGATCTTTTCTTTTATTCATACATTAACTGCACATTATGGAAACTACATTATAAATGAAAAATCCTTTAAAAATTCTATATTATTAGAAATTATATTATAATTCATACACATACACATTGCTGAAAATGAATAAAAAATTCATTTCAGTTATTAGGACTTCACTTTGCAAGAAGAATCACTATGTTTCTTTCTAAAAATATTAAAAAAACTCTTTATGATTAACATTTCATTTTTCAAACTCCATAATAGAAAATTCCCTCTTTTGCAAGATTACACACTTTAAAAACTAATTACAATATTTAAAAAAATAAATCCTTAGACTATTACTGGACTTACACTTGCTTTTTAGCTAATTTATGAAGACCATATAGTTACTTATCTATTGAGATATTTTCCTGAAGCTGCATTTAACTTCACACACCAATGAACATGGGAAGGGCAGGAAGGAAGCAGCCTAGAGAGGTTCTTTCACAAACACTCCTGTTTGTTAATATCATTATAAGAAACATTTTTCCTATCCTGATGTACACTACTTATGTACATTGATGAGAAAGGAGGCATCATCTACAAAGTGAGAGTCTTAGAACTGAAATACTTCAAAAGAATCTTTAAAAAGACAGGTGAGACAAAGGAGCTTTTTGTTCCGTGTTCACATGGAACACCTCTAAAGGATGGCAGAAAAAGGATGCTTGGTTAGGCTGCCACCAGAAGTTAACAACTCTTTAAATAAAAATAATATTCCTGTAAACTTTCATTTAGATGGCATTTTAAAATATCTTCTTTTTTTTTTTTTGCTAGAATCAATAAACAAATAGCAGTTGTTGATCTTAAAGAATCTATCAGATTAAGAAAGTTCTGCTACCAAAACTCATTTGAATTTATGAAATAGGTTTGATATAAAGAGTTTGGTAGCTCTGAGCTCAACACTGGGGAGCAAACGGAATGGCTTCCTGCCTTGGCCCTAAATAACTGGTGTAAGACAAGAAACAGAAGGGGGGAAAACTACCCCATCAAACATGACAAGTAGTATTTTATATAAAATTGACGGATAAAAACAAACTGGAGCACAGTTGTCAGGTGGTAATCTGAGAGTAGAAAAAAATACTGTTATTTTCAAAAAACATTTTCAAAGCAGTTACTTCATTTCTATCTTTACTAAGTATTCTGAGGCAATAATATATCTTAGAAAGAATAAAATATAATTCTCTAATTATTATTCTAATACAGCATATATTCTCAAGGTTGAATACAAATTTTGCTAATTCAGAAACCATATAGTGTGTTTAGCACAAAGAATATGTGACATCTCTCTAAAATTACAGTACTTTCACACTACAACTTTCACATGGAAAGATAATTTATTACTTAAAATTACATTAAGACATCTGTAAAAGATAATAATACTCTTGTATTTATCATTTAATACCATGCAGATTGTTCAAGTATCTTGAAGCACTTGTGCAAAGGTTGACCTTAAAGTTTCTTTATTTATACCTCTAACACATAAATTCAGCAGTGATACAAGGAGACAAAATGTAATGTACATTAGAAAAAATCAATTTGATTCAAATTTAAACCCAACTGCAAAGCCAAGGGTTTATGTCCTGCAACTGAATCCAATACACACTCCCAGCCTTCCCTCAAATTTAACATGAGCTTTTCTGTAAAACATACTGAAATCTTTCATTCCCCAGGTTTATATCACAGATAAGCAGCTTCCACAATGAAGAACGTAACTGCTGTTCGAAGCAATCATTCAAAGCAGTGCAATAAAATTAAATCTTTCTTTTGTATATGGTCAGAGATGATGCAGCAACAATACCCTGTAATTCCACAGCTGCAGATTTTCCACAGAATTCACTTCTTACACCACAAATCCGTTCTTTCATTAAAAAAAAAAAAAAAAGTAATTTAAAAGGACAAAAAACCCCACCAAAACACCTGTCACCTCCCTACAACAAGCTTAAGCAATAAGCTCTGACAGGTGTGACTTGTTCTATTTATCTCAATCAAAGGCACTCAAAGGCTTCATTATTACACAGCTGTGTATTTTGCCCTTTTTCCAAGATGCTGGAATTTTTTATTTTCCAGCAAGGTTTAAAAGAAAAAAAAAAAAAGTCATTTTGAAGTACTACACTCCTGCACTTTGCTTTGCATACTTTCCTCAGCAGACTCTGTGGGACCTCTGTGAGCAGGGGGATCTTCCTTGCTGGAGAAACATACATACATACATACATATATATATATGTACACTGCTTTCACTGACAGCTCTGACTTTCACAGCCACCAAACACTAAGGTTAAACTCTGCAGTGAGGTGCAGAGCCCTGTCACCTCTAACACCTTCAGACACACTGGAATAACAGGAAGGCACGGCCACACTCTCTGAGCAGCATTCCAGCCTTATCTATAATGCATGGACTCCATTTTCTCACTAAGAATACTGAAGGAATTGGCTCAACATTTTTTAAGGTTTATTTTTTAAGCATGCCAAGATACTTCATCTCTAAGAGCATTTTTTATGTCCCTTGTATTAATACATATTATATTTTAGTGAGAATTGTAGCAGCTCTTCAAAGTTCCTATGTACGTACTACATTTGTTGATCTGAAGGGTTTTTTAGCAGAATTCAAGACTGCATTCAAGAATAAATTACTTGCAACGTTACATTAATAATTCAAGTAGATTTAATAAATTTTTTAAGTACATTAAAATAATTTCATGGTTTTTTTATGTTTTTAGCAGTGCTCCTGAATTATTTTTACTCTTCCTTAGTCCTAGTATCCCCTTTGTTAAAGAAAACATCGGTATAGTGGAGGTTTACTGGTTTATAGGGTAGTGTTGTCAGTAATGACTACAACAGCAGGAAGTTCTAGTAAAACCAGAAGGCAGACAGAAAAGAATGTGACCCGATGGGATACAGAAGGTTTGTAGCAGCTGGGAGGTAAGCTGGGGAAGGGCAGTTGTCAGAAAAACAAAGATGAGATCAGAGAAACAGCTGTTCAAGTGCAGAGAGGCAGGAAATAGCACTTGCAACCGTGAAACCTGAATAGGAGAAGCTCAACATTAGAAGTTTGGGTTTTTTTCCAAAACTGGAAAATCAGGAAAGAAATCTGGTGAAAAAATGGGGACTACAGATGAGGTAGAATAATAAAGAGCTCAGATCCAACAGAAAATATTTTAAGAACCAGTAAGTACTGAGAGTTTCTGATCACAATAAAAGATGCTGGTACCTGGACCACTTTCTCAACAAAACTATGTTTTTAGTAGTAGTCTACTTTGCCGGAGTTAAATGAAAGTTACAGCATCCCAGGGGCTACATATACTTCCAGGTGCTGCCTGTAGTCAATGCCATACTGGGCAGCTTCATTTAACATTAGTCAGTGCTCTTGGGGCCAGCTGTGACAGTGCTGCACCAACTTAGGGGTGCTCAGCTGTGAGAAGGGTTGGAAGTTGGGAGGGTCCTCGGGCATGTCTTGCCCAGCGATGAGCTGCTCCTGACAGGCAGGAACACACTGGAAGCAGAATGGAAGCACTGGATGCATCCAGCTTACCCAGCACCAAGGGAAAAGGGAGACAGAAGGACTCTGAGCACACAGGGAGAAGGGAAACTCAAGTAAAAACATTTAATTAAAGCAACACTTATTAGTTGGCTCTGAGGTATAAGGGGCCCCAGGAAAGCTTCCTTTCTGAAATTTTTATTTCCTTGGTTCTGAAGGACATTAATTCTGTTTGCCAAAAATTATTCTTAAAATTTGAAAAACACTCAGACCTGGAGTCTGAAAAATTGAAAAAAGATCACATCAGAAAATAGTAAAATAAAATAGTAATCAATAGATGCAATATATTCTACAACCTTTTTTCCTTTGCTGTGGTTTTTTGTTCGGTTGTTTGGCTGGGTTTCTTTGAGAAGAGCCATTATAAAATAGATCCAATCGAACGTAAGAATTACTGTTTTTCCAAATTTATACCACAATTAAAGCACACTTCCAACTGGCATAACCTTGTCTGCATTAAGCCAGTGTACACCAGTACTAAATGACAGTTGGACATGCTCATAAATAAGGAACAGCAATATTGAACATCATGTTCAGGTGACAAGCTAAATCAAACATATAGAGCACGCTACTATTTCAGCATTCTTCAGAAATATTAATTTTGTTAGTCACTTCAATTTACAGCAGTGTCAGTAGCAACATTTCTACTTTTAATCCATCCTGCAACTTGACAAGGAAAGGAAATGGGAATAGAGCTCAAATGTCACAATGGGAAATAGAGTTCTGCTCATTCCACTGCTTTCTTTTGGACTTTCTTTCCAAGTGGAACTGTCCCACTTTTTTCCTTAAACATGGCAACCCATGGGAAAAGTGTGCAGCTGAAGTGTTACCAACCCTGATTAGAATAATTATTTTACTTGCTTTATTAATATTATTCCTATTGGTATGGTAAGTCTCTACTCTTAACTCTTGTTCAGCTTGTGGCCTGCAATACCATACACACAGATTACTCCAACAGCATTATCTGCTGCTACATTCCCATAATTGACCCTTCCTACTTAAAGGAAAATGCCAGCATTTTCCTTTGCTGAGTTTCTCCAGTTTGATTATGGGTCACTCATGATATTCTGTAGGTACCATTCTGCAAACAATTACATACTTTCCTGACACAGTATCCAGTCGAATTCTGACTACCTTGCCTATGAGTGTTGCATTAGGAGTGTCAAGATACTTAAAAAGATATGACAACTATTCCTTTTCCCTTTAGCCAAGGCCTACAGAAGGAATTTTTTATGAACCTATTTACTGGTATTCTGTCAGGAAAAATCATTTCAGAGTAGTGTATGTGCTATAAACTCACTCCAATAGCTTCCATGTGTACCCAGAAGGAAATCACAACATTACCAGATGCAGCCTGTAATATGCAAATATTATTTGAATGATGCTTTGAACAAAGGAATTCTCTTTTATACCGCTGGGAAGGCAGGGGTAGGAGGTGGGTTGTGGTGAAAAACAATACTCCTGACCCTTCCAAGATGCATATTCTCTGTTATTCATTTCTTTTTCTAAGGTAAAAGTGCAGATAATGCAACAGGTTTATATGCAGTAGAAGTGATCCCCAGCTGCTTGTTCTGAAGCTGGTTCATGATATCAAAGACTAAGTTTTCTTGCAGTTCATTGTTCTCCAAATATGTGGAAACCCCAAACCTTCAATTTCCAAAGCATTTTTCAATGGGGTTGGATTTAAAATTCACTAGAGCACTCTCTGTTGACAGTTACTGCCAATAAAATGATAATTTTCAGATGCAAAAGTAACTTAAAGTCTCATATATTCAATTTTTTTCCACTCAAATAGCTCAACCAGAAAGCAACTTTGCCAATCTTTACGACACATAAAACTCATCTACATTTGCAGTTTCTTGGTCATCTGGGAATTCAGTCAAGAACAGCTGAAAACAGTAGGAGGCTGCTGGTTTGTTGAATGATTTAACAAAAGTGTGGTAGGACATTTCAGTGCTAGTTTACACCATTTTTAAGTCATTGAGAAAGTGTGTTTTCTTCATGTACGCAAATATTTAAAGTAATATAGAGGTTATTTCAGAACTTGTTTTCTTTAGAATTGGATTACTAATTATAAAACTATTGCACACACTAAAATGTTCATCTAAAGTCTCTATTCTCCCACCACAGAAATATCATAGAGCATGATTTTAATTAACTTAATCACCACTCTTCCATAAACCTACCTGTTTTGGCATCAAGGTCAAGAAGCATTGCAAAGACGACCCCTCCTCTAAGTTAATTGAATACAAATAAGGCTTTGAATGAGAACGGTCAACCACTGCCAAACAAAATTCATAATCAAATTAAAGATGTTATTGCATGAAATATCAACTTTATAATAGTTGCAGTATTTCAAAGGGATCTCCAGCATAAAGTATCTACATATTTGTATGGTAAGCATTTCTCACAAAGTTACAATGCAATATAATATCTCTCTTAAGGACTCTGGAGGTAATTTGGGCAGTATTAATTACCAGCAATTTTCATGGAAGTTATTCATTTGGGAGAACACAATATTTCAGACAAAAAAAAAAAAAAAAACCAGCATTGTCATTTACCTTCAAACAGAAGTGTTAGGCTAAAATAGTTAATTACTTAGTGAACTATTACCACAGGGATAAAAATAGTTGGCTGAAAATGGTTTTTTTTTAAATTACTTTTAGGCATAATCTACATTTCAGAGGTTTACCAATAAGGCTTGCTCCACTGGTCAGACTTCCATGTTCAATTTTAAGGCACTGGCAGAAGCACATGTTTCCAACAAAGTTAATATTCCTTCGAGATCAGTATCCATCATGGAATACCAGGATGAGTATTCATCCAGGATTCACTACTTGAGTACTGAACCTGACTGGATGTGACATGACTGGTTTCAAGCACAAACTCCGATCCAGAGATCATGTGCAATGAGTCTGATCCCATGCTGGCTGCTTGCCTGTTGTAAAGAGTCTCACAGTCCTCTTCCAAGCTAAGATGACTGACTAGGAGCCCTCACCTTCCCCTCCCTTTTAAGTGCACCACAGGGTAAGAAATTTTCCTCTAATTTTGGGAGATCATTTTTTTGCATCATCCACATACAGTTCAACATACAGATACAACTAAATTTTATAATACTGTCTTGCAAAAGAAAGAGTCTTGATTTCCTGAGTGTGTGGCTTTGCTTATATAGCCTCTTGTCCCTGCAAAACTCTCTTGTGAATAATGTTGGTGGAACATCCAAGGAGATGCCATGACTGAAGTAGGGAAGCCACGAGCAACAATGTGCAAGATTAGAATCTGCACTAATTCTACCAAGAAAAAAAAAACAGCAATACAATTCCACATATTGCCCCAATAACATTCTGAGCTGGGCATTCGTGCAGAGCAGAGGCCCAGTAATTAATCTGCAGACACCCTGTCCCTTTGGGAAAAAGAAAAGTCTGAATGCTTCTACTGATGATGAACCAACCAAAGGGTTTATTGTCAAAAAGTGGGTATGAGTCCATGAATAGGAAATTCATACAGTTGTTTGGCTTTGTTTGTTTGTTTTTAATATTTTATTTTAACTGGTGAGAGGGCATTCAAACTTTTTTATTATACCTTAGCAACTATGTGGGGAAAAAATTGGGGAAAAAATCTATAGGCAACCTGACATTTTACAAATACTTACTTTTGTCAAATGTCATCTTATAGGCAAACCAAAATGTCTCCTTAATTTATATTAAGCAACACTTTTAAAATAATTGCTTTAGGTTTTCTTATATCAGAAAATTTGGCTATCAGAAATAGTCTGACAGATTTTCTCTCAGCATTATCCTTTCTTTATTTAATGAAAATTCTGATATAGCGAAAGCAAATACCTGAATTGTCTTCAGTATTCAATTTAAAATCCTTATACTTAGAAAAATCAAACTCCACTCTGGTAAACGACTGTCCTTTGTTCCTCAGCAAAAACGGAATTGATTTTGTAGCGCTAATATAAACACCATCATATTCAAATAGTTCCTGCAAGTTTAAAGAAAAAAAAAAATGGGTCAAAGCATTGTGAAGTCAAGTTTATAATTGAAGATAATGTGAAAAAATATAATTGTGCAAGATTCACAATTTATAACACAATAACAGTATTGGTTAATCAATTGTCTCACATAACCCTTATCTTTAAAATCTTTCCAGGATATAAAACACAAGAGTTTAGAATTTAATATCAGTCCAGTTACACCCTCAGAAAGTTCTCATCATTCAGTAAATAGATCAGTGACTTCCTTTTCCCTTTACTGCATTTTTTGCTATAACTACCTTAAGAAACCCTCTCCCTTTTAACATACTTATTCCAGATTGTCAAGTTCAAAAACTAAAGCTGTCAATTATTATTTAGTGCAACTGTTATATGTACATTTGGGTTTTAATATCTCTTCCTAAGTTCTTCTCTTTGATAATTTTCTTTGGAAATTAGTTTAGGAATAAATGTAAACTATGAAGTAGAGAGGAGTCACTTTGACATCTAGAGAAAGAAAAACACTTAATCAGTCTTACCCATCAATAAAATTTCTTCACACTTACCACATCAATTTCTACTTCAGCAATCTCTGAAAATCCACCAATCCTAAGCGTGAGTTCCGCTGCATTCCGCACTGCTACCTAAGGGAAGGGACAACACTGGGACTGTGGACAAGGTCATTTTAACATAACTAGCTCACCAAATCTGTCATAATTACATGAAAAAAGTTTAACACACAAAAAAAACCCAACCCTATTCCAAAGTATAAATTGCAATGAAAATATGACAATAACTTTGCCCTTATAATATAATGCATTTTTGCTGTGGAAATATGAAGAGATGAAGTAAATGCCTTCAGTTTCTAGAACATATCGATACAGATTCCAGTGACATGTGGCTTCAAATCAGGCCTTTGTGGCATACCACATCTGGGACGGATATAGCTAGATAAATACAGTTGTTAATTAAAAATACAGAACAAAACCAAAACCAAACAAACAAAAAAAAGCACAACCCAAAGTTGTGACAAAGACCAGTGATCAGCCCTCCTCACTTCTGCAGACAAAAATAATGTTGCAGCAGGCTGTATTACTAGAATGAGAAGTTTTTTTCCAACAGGAGAAAGCTGCATTCAGCAGCTGTGAGGATTGGAATGTGTATCACAACACACACTGCTTGACAGAGGTGCTGGTACAAGGTAGACACTACTGTTCTGGGGAATATTAAATCTGTTGTAAAAATGTAAAAAATAAATGAATACTAGGTTTAACAAGCATAATATATGCAGCCCCAGAAGATGGTGTATCCAGGATCAGAGTCAGAAAAGGAAGCAAAGTTCAGGCCCTTGATAGCATCCTTTTCCCCAGTCTGTTATCTCAGGAAGCTGGCATGCAGAAAACAAAATATGTTACATGTTTAATGCATACCCACTATCAAAACAAATCTGCTAGTAGATCCATCTCTGAGAAAACCAGAAAAAGAAGTCAAGAAATTAAAGACATTAGAGTATTCCAATCCTGCCACTCTATAGATTACAAAAACTGCAGGTATGTCTACATTATCTCATAAAGAACAATCACATTACTTCCAACAGCTTGTCGGTGGTATAATATGAATCACCTCAAACTGAGAAGTTGTTTTGATACTTCTGAGCAGGACTGAGACCAAAAAAATCAGAATAGGTTACAGCAGTAATGATCTGCTGCAAGAAAATCTTAAACTTAAAAAGCATTAGAACACAGAACACTGGAAATAAAATCCAAAAGATGCATGAATGTACACACATAAACACACAGGATAACACTCAAAAGACAAAGTTCTTCCAGTTTTGAATACCTCCACTTTTTTATCAAAACTCATGTGTGCACTCGGAGTGAAAGAGATCTTGAGCTCAGCAAGGCCTCCCACAGGTACCACCCCTTGAGAGGGAGTAATTTTCATTCCAGGCAGTGGGTTTGAATTGGGAACCTTCACAAACACAAAAAAGAAACATACTGAAAAAGGTGTTTGCATTCATTTGTTTTGGTTGTTGTTGTTGTTTTATTTATACCAATATATCTATCATAAAGATTCTATATTCTTACAAGGAGAACCTTCATAGCATGTAACGCTAGCTTGGACTTAGAAGTTTGAGGGAATATGCAAGTAAACAAAATAAGGTAACAGATTTCTAAACATAACTGTCCGTTTCTACTGTGAAGCAATTTTTGCTACAAATCTGAAACTTGTTTTTCTGGGGTTTGGGTTGTTTTCATTAAGTTACTAAAATTAAGAGTTGCTATCAGGCAAGTCTTCAAAATATTCTACAAAACATTTTTTTCAGTGAAAAATAAATTCATCATTTCTTTTTTGGCATTCACAGTAAGATGGGACATAGACCTCCCATTTCTGTATAGCTCAGTAATAATTTTAGAAGTAAATACTCAGTTTACCCAAAGTTAGCAAAGACAAAAAAGAATTTGTTCTCTTCCAATGCACTCCAAACAGATAGCTTTTTCAAGTACAGCTACACAAGTGATAATGACCAAGACCAACCAGCCATGTCTTGGCTTAAGAGTTATTCTGGTTAAAAAGGCTGGGTATGTTTGTTTGTGTTACTGACTATGCTGATTTTATCCTTTCAGGCCCATCCTCCAAGACTATATAGTGCTACTTGTTACTCAATGCTCAGTTGATAAAAAGAGAAATAGGGTACAAATCAAAATAAATTAAACATGTTTCTCAGTACTGTAATAATGCAGTACCAAAACTCTGAGGATTTTAATGAAAATTATTTTCCTTCACTAAATACAGCAATTATCCAGTGATCAGCAAAACCAACGAGGTTAGGTTTCCTACTAATTTGTGTATTATGTCTTTACTTACTCTGGCAGCCATCTCATCCCTTCTCCAATTCATTGCACAGCCCCTCTTCCCCCCAGATGTTGGTTTAGCAGTCATCACACGTGCTGTGACTGGTGGGTCCCTGCATGCACTGACTGGGCAGCATGGGTAGGACGAGCAGCCAGTTTGCTCTGTCTCTCAATGCAGGAAAACAACCAAGCTGTAACTGCTTTTCCATAGGGTATCCCAATATGGGGTTCTACCCTCACCCCTGGCTCTCATGAAACTTCCAGAATCATTTAGGTCATCACCACTTGGCTTGTTTGTTGGCCCATCTACCCATCAGTGCAAATTTGACAGAGGAACAGAATTCCAATATTGTTTCTCCAGAAAACATCACAAAAACCTAAATAGTTGCATATTTAATAACTGAAAACACAAAACCAGAACATGATCTGGTAGAATGAACTCCCTTCTGCTCCCTGACCCAAGAAATTAAGTGTGCTAGACCTAATCTTCTCTTACTTGGAAGTATGCATGGTTGGGTCCTGTGTTTAGAAGAGTGGCTGTCTTACAAGTAGTGAAACCAATTGGACTGTGAATGAAGGATACACTTTGAGCCATAAACTGAACTCTAGTAGCACCAAGCTATTAAAAAAAAAAGAGAGAGAGATAAAACAAGCAAACTATATAACATATTCCTAGGTACAAATAAATAATTCAGCCTATTTTTTTATTACTTATTGAGCTAATACAGTTGTGCAAATACATAAATTGGAAGTATGCAAATAGAAAAACACAGCTTAAATGTGAGACAAGATTTACTCAATAAACTGAACTTATCTAGATTCAAATTGAACAGACTCACAGACCCACAGATAATTCTGGACTAATTTCAAGAAGAATAAAAATATTTTAATTAAATTTAATTTTACAGAACAAACTTCATTAATTCCAAATGTGTGATCAGGACAAGATATTTCAGAGATATTAATAGCAGTAGAAATGCAAATATTCTAATTTACACATATCCTGGTTTACATATGGCAAACTTTCAAGGCTTCAAAAGAAGAGGAAGAAAAGAAAAATAGCTACTGGGGAAAAAAACCCAAAAAACATAAACAGGCTCATCAAAAGAAAGGGAAAAGTTTTCTTGGCTCCCAAGGAAAGTTCTAGAACATGTAGCCAGTAGAATAGAGTGAAAAAAAAAAAAGAAGTCTTTCTTCTTCACACTCCCTGGTATGCAATGTAAGACGACAAATTACTAACCAAAGCTGAATGTCACTGTTTAGAAGACTACCCAGAAAATTGCTTCTCAAATACCATGTTCAAATAACAACACAAAATTAATTTAGAGCCTGTTGTTACCCTGAAACTCTGAAGCATACCTTCCCACACACACCTAGATTTTTATCCCTTTAATAAATAATAGATATCTAAAAAACTGTCATATTACCTCTCAACCTTTGTTTAGTCAAACTAAGCAAGCCAAGCACAGTAATTACCCCATTATATATAAGGACCACTACGCTATGATGCAGAAGGAAGAACATCATCAAAAGCAAGAAAAAGGTAAATTGTCTTTGCTCTGCCTTCTCCTTCATGTCTTTGGAGCATATTCTTTAGTTAAACATGTTAAGTAAAAGCTATAAGAAATTAAAGTATTTTAATACAAAAACAGATGACAATAGAAATATATTTAAGGCATTACTTGTTTAAAAAAAACTACACATTTTTCTTCTCTAAAGCTGCTGCATGAATTGTTACCTTTGCAAAACATTTCAAGGTAATTGAATTTCCTTTGCGCACACACAAGGTGAATGCTCCTGTTTCTGGAGTATGGAACCCTGGATGCCAAACAACTTCACACTCCAGATCACTATAGGCCTCCACAAACCCTAAATATATGTACATAATTTAGATGTTATAGCATACACAAGTAAAATTGTCAAATTACATTGCATAATTAGAAACAACACAGGCACATAAAAGTGAAATGACCTTCTATTAATGAATGTAAGCCTACATTTCTTAGGTGTTGAACAGTCTGACGAATTATGTAAAATTAGGTTTTGGATTCTCATGACAACTGCATAATCTATTTATTAGTATCCTGCAGTAAAACACACTCAAAGTTTATTGGTATTTTTAGCCATGAATTACTCTAATTACTCTAATAGTCAAAATTAAAAACAAAAATAAAAGAATAGACTATCCTTCTTGCATAATAGCAACTCTGGGAAAGATCATATACACTTTTTTGCTTGTAATTCAGTCTGAATTTGTATTGGCAGAAATATCTTTTCTCAAGAATCAGAGCACACCAAATCAAATCCAATTCAGTTAGCAGTTTGCTCTTTAATAACGGAGCTCCAACAAACTCCTGCAGACCACTATTTTTCAAAGGAAAGAAGGTAAAAGCTACACACACATTTAACAAATACTGATCCATAATGCAAATGCAAACTAATCTCAGACTGAATTCCATTTATGTTACTCAACCTTCATCAACTTTTTAGCAGCTTCATTCAGTGCTTTTGGAAAATTTCCTATCCTGATGAGCTATATCATATTGCTGCCCCACTCTTGAAATGTCAGCAATCTGTGCTGAGAAAAATGTTTACACATGCACTGCTGGCTGAGCATGGAAGCAGGGAGCTGGACTGAGAATGCATTCAGGGCAGGGCTTACACAGAGAATGCTGCTGTGGTGCTAAGCAGTGATCTGATACTGCTTTTAGGACACACTGATATTGACAGAAATCTAAAAATATCGTTTATAGCATCAGCTAAATGTTTGTTTTATTTAATACTGTTGACATATAAGAGACATACACACACTGTATTTGCATAGCATACCTCTGGTTGGCTTTATAGTAAATGCAGATTTTCTATCTCCAGTTACAGGTCTCCAAGTAAAGGCAGCAGGATAGTTTCTGGGATTGCAAAGCTGGACAGTTCTTCTAAACTCTGTCGCTGCTAGGCAGCCAGGAATAGGAGTCAAAATCAGTTCCCTTGCAGACAGCTGAAGTTCAATAGGCATTGCATTTGCAACTACCAGCACATGCCCAAGGTGCTGGTTGTTTATTTTGTAACTGAAAGATCTGTAACATAAAAATATATATCTGTCAATATTTTAATGCATTTATAATGTTGCAGTCAGAGTAAAGTTTATGTGAAAATTAACCATTAGCAAGAGAATACTTAACAACTGAGTGGGAACATTCAGCTAAGACTGACAAGAGAAAAGTTTGCAATTGTTTTGCGTATTACTTAAATCATGTCAGAAGCGAAGATCATCCTAAAGGATGATCAACATCACACAGTCATTTTAACAACACTAGAAAACAGAGAGTTCATACCAGCAGGCTAGAAAACAGTTTGCTTATACATTTTCCCATGAGCTGCATCAAAAGACCTGAGCATGGATGCAAGTGATTCAATGCTAGGCTGGAAAGAGAACAGTATTTTCCATAAAAATTTCTCTTAGCAAATACTCTGTAATAGCAATTTTTTTCCCTGATGCACCTGTAGCTATAGAAGGCTTTTCACAGGACAGATTTTTGTTTGTGGTTTAAAAAAAAAGCAAGAAACAGTACTGTACCAGAAAAATTTTGCAACATAAAACTGCATTGATTATTGCAATGTCACCATGAGGGTACACCACTAACAATTATCATGACTACACTTTAAAATCAGCCAGGTGATGCTTTTTTTAAAGGTTCACTAGTGCCAAGAAAACGTGTAAATCAAGACAAATATAAAAAGCCTTACCTTTTAAACATTCCAACAGTGTTCGTCTCAAACACAATCGGAATATGAGTTTTTGTAAGAGGAGGCACCACCTGAGACAATGGAGATGTCTCATGCAATTCTTCAGCTTCAATCTCAATTTGTATCCATATATGAACTGACAAGTTATTGACGATGTGCAGTTCTCTGGTTGTTGTAGAATATACACAAACATCACCAAAATCTATAGTAGAAGGACCTGAAATACATAAGATATAAGATCCTCCATACTAAAAAGTAAAAGCTAATGTAAGGAAAAATAACTACTGAAATATTATGATCAAAACATTTTAGTTCTTCAAATTACAAACTTAGCTACAAAAAGCCTGTAGTGGAACAAATTCTCAATAAAATCTGGAAGTAAATATCATGCATGTTCTGGGAATGTTTTCAGTAGTACAAGTCAAAAGCCAGCAACTTTTATTTTTTAATTGTGCTTGTTTAAGTCAACTATTAAAATAGGAAATCAATGTGATCACTACTGATGGTACTATTAATAACCATAAATACTTCTTCTGGTTAAGCAGATATTTAAAAGGATAAATTACCACCAAGTCCCTGAAAGTTTATGTATGCAACCTGTTGGTTTGCTCCCTGTGTGACCATTTAGTTTAATAATTCATGTCATTTGATGGTCACAGAATTACTTTACTACTTAATTTAATGCTATCACTAGTTTTTAGGCCAGCCCATAAACTTGAGTGCTCATTGCACTAATTAAACGTCTTACAAAACTCTCAGTACTTTTTGTATTACTAAGTTTATCTTATTCTACCTTTCCCTAAGTACATCAATCTACACAGCTACATTAATCAAGGTCTGGTTTGACAGAAAATATAAAAAGCCCAGGAGGTACTGAAAATTCTCATTTTGCTGCTAAGTAATTTTACTGAAGAAAAGTTGACCTTAAAATACAGCTGTAGTAGTAACAAGTGTTATTAACAGACACGTTCCTTAGAGGTTTTAGAAGGTGTTACTCCCCATCACAGAGCATTACCCTGAAATTATTTTAAGGAGGATCCTGAAAAAATTTTACTTTTTGGGGGTGTCAGTGTTCACCATTAATTTCCAGAAATATTCTGAGCACTCCCATTAATCTTGCTGATATTAATGCTTGTCCAGGTACTATCCAATAACAAGGCATAAGGGTATGAGCAACTCTCACACTAGTCTGTGTTGATTTCTCTGTAAGAGGTTGTGGTATGAGCAGTCTTTAAAGGCAACTTCTTTTACATGTTCATACCTAATCATACCTGAGTATTTTCTGAGAATTGCAAAGCTTTAGTGAAACACTACAGTAGGTATCAAGCTGCCTACCAAATTAAACTGTTTTCTATTCAGGGTAAACAACTATAATCATAAATAAGTGCTTTTATAACAACTAGATGCATTTAGTAACCAAATGAAAAATCTTACCAATGAATATTTGATGGAGCTCCTTGTGTGTCAAAGTTAGACTACAGTCTTCCTTCTCCTGGGTAGAAGATGGCATAGGACTAAGCCAGCTCCAAACCTGTGGCAAGCACAAGACACTTTCTCAGAGCAGGATCAAAATTCTACGCTTTTTTATATGGTGAATATATTATGCTCACATACTATTCAAGCATTTAACTTACTCCTTTGTTTGTAGATTTGGAAACAATTGCTGCCAATTTTCGACTAGTTAACATGCAATTGTCATCTAAGGGAAGCATTTTGTGCTGTAGCTTCTCCTTGGGAAAATCTGAGATTGAGATGTTTGGTGACTTAAGACCTTCAGCTGGCTTAATGCCTATGCTCACAGGATTGTTATAAATCTGAAACTGCCTACAGGGAAGGAAAAAAAAAAATAATGTGGAAATCTAAAAGTTTGAGCAATCCATGATCTACATATTAAATTATTTAATATTTTTAAACAAAACGATTAATATTTTAAGTAGGACTATTTCATTACTTAAAAAACCCTCAGGAAAAGAAAATACCTTGAAGATTCTTTTATTGTTTTGGTTTTTACTATAAGATAAGGCTAGATGACCAGTAAGATTAAAGGATTGTATCTGCTTCAGTGCACAGAATATATAACAATTTACATACCGATTCCATCACTTGGGGTGAGCTAGACATCCTAGTTGGAAATACATATTTATTATTTAAAGGGAATCCAAAACAAACAATGTTATGTTTTTTCCTATTAACCATAACCAAGTATTCTTAAAACTTGACACCTTAATTTAAGTTCATTTTAAGCTTAATTTCAAGTGCCCTGACTCTATCCCTACATTTCACCCAGGAAGTGATCTCTATGCTTCTAAATATCTGAAAAAAACAGGTTTTGAATGCACTATAAATGAAAGTCCCAAGATCAGAGGCATTTTGGCATGGGACAAATTTAGGTATAACATCGGTGCCATTAAGTTAACTCTGCACATTTATTCACATAATTTGTGTATGAGCCTAAAGTATTTATTTACCCTTTAAACCAAGTCTTACCTAGCAGCCTCTTTCTCTAAACGACGCTGTCTTAACCTGGAAACAAAGTCTGTGTAGTATTTCTTACATTCTTCTCTTAACAGTCGTTCAGAGTGAGTATAAGCAAAATCTGGGTCTATGTAATTATATCTCTCAGTCTTTGTGAAAATAGTCCTAAATATTTAAAGAGAATTGTAGTTTCATTACACGTGTAGAATAATTCTGGGTCTTGTTAGAATGAAAACATATTGATTTTGATACATATCTATTTCATTCCAAGCATTCTTTTTATCACAGCTGATTATTAACATTTGACCTCGTAAAGGCAACCATAAAAATGAAATATTGCAAGTGTAATAGCTACATTTGTAGTTTCATGTAAGAAAACTCAAGAAATTTATGTGCAAGAGACTCAAGAAGGCAATGAATTTTAAAGTACTTTCAGCCTGGAAAAAACCCAGTGAACTGTCATATGAGTAACCAATCTTGATCTACTGTATGATACACATAAATAAATTTCTGGGTTTAAATACAAGATTCACATAATTTTTACCTGTACTTTTTATTCCATTCGCTAGGCCTAAGGCTGGCTGCACGATCATTAGGAAAAGCTATAAGTGCATCATCCTTACAATTCCTGTTTTTCCGGTGAGTATGAATCCGTGTTTGGGTTGATTTAAGGATTGCCACAGGTGCTGTATCACTGAGCTGTCCTGTGCCACGAGCTACAAACTGTCCAGTTGCATTGGAAATCAAGGGTGTTAGACCTTAAAATTCAAATAAAACATAAACTAATATTTTCTACATAAAATTCAACATATTAGAAAATAGATCTAATTTACAATGGTCTACCTGGCAGCTCAACAGTCAGTCACCCATCCCATTGTGTTTTCCTCAGACAAGAGGGAAGAAGGCATTCACACCACACCAAGAGCCAACTGCCACCCTGAGCCTGGCTCACACAAACAAACAGCAGAGCTCAAACCAGCTGTGTCCAGCTGTGATGCTTTGTCTTGCAGAGACACATCATCAGACACTCAGAGCTGCCTCTGTCACAATGCTGTTCACAGTTTCCTAAAGCTTGTTTTAAAGGCTGCAACCACAGGCATGAATTTTGCCAGAAACTCCCAAACTATAACAACTAAAAAGACAGCTCGGATCTTTTTCACTCTAGTTTTAGAAAAGCACATACACATGAACATTAAAGAGAAAAACTACAGCAGAAATAAGGCTATACTTCAACTGCCCTCTCCCCCTTCACCAGCAAAAAAAAAAAAAAAACACAAAAAAAACCAAAACAAAACAAAAAAAACCACCACAAAACATTAAATATATCTGGTTTACCCACTTTAGCCTTACTTTAATCCAAAACGGCTACCAAAAGAAACCCAAACAAAAAATCAAAAAATACTTTCCATCGTCTAAGCCATAGGAGTGATTACAACTTTCATTGGCCAGAAAAACAGTTTGCAAGAAGTTTTATTCCAATCTCTCCCCTGCCTTCACCTGAATACAGAGACACAAGTACACATACTCATCCACAGAGAGTGGGAGAAGATAACAGGAAAATATAGAACCATCTAGAAAAAGATCTGAAAAAAACAAAATAATTTTTCCTCCACACTTCAATGAAGCTTAAAAGCAAAACACAGATATTCCTCATAACCTCTTTATAAACCTGCAAACAGGAGCAGAATGGGGACATTATACAGCAAATGCCAGACAAGAGCATGTAGAAAGCCTGGAAAACTTGAATACTACATTAAATCTTTGATCCAAAGACACCACTTCTTTTAACTGTGTGTCTGAAGCAAGAAAACTGAAGGAGCTCTGGATTTCAATAATAAAACAAAGAAATTGCCAAACTTCATTTTCTCATCAATTCTTGATAGCCATGGATGGAAATACTTTCCTGAAAGTAGCAGGAATGCCCAGTGGCTTATCAACCATGCTGCTACTTGCAGGAAGAACAGTATTTTATCAAAACTTCCCAGTAACCTCTTTTTTTACTCTCTCACAATGGAAAAAATGGGTATTGCCGTCCTGTTTCTCATTAGAGAGTACCTCTTCAAGCTGGCAGCAGCTAAAGAGAATTCAAGTTCCCCTCCACATCAACACACAGGCACCAGTGCACAGGGCAAGCCCATTGCACATGGCTGCAGCACATTTGATGCAAAAAAAAAAAATCATGTTTGCCATGATTGGTTTATAATCCAGTGCCAGCTTAGTCAAATCTACTGTAAAGTGTTTGTTCGTGGAAAACATTTGGAACACAAGGAACAAATTAAAGGCTAATTATTGCATATCCTGAAAGATTCTTTATGCTGGCACAGGCTTCACAGGATGGGAAGTCAGCGGGCACAGGATAGGCAGCAGGCTGTATGAACTGGCAAATTCATCTGGCAGTAATAACCTTGAATCAGTAAAGAACATCCTGTTATCTTTCCTAAGTTTTTCCTGTGCTTTATGTCTCCCTCAATTTACTCCTGAAACATCTTAGCACTGTGCAGCAGCATCACTTGCAAAAAGTGAACCTTTTAAAAGTTAGATAATCATATGATGAAAATTTATGCTTTAAGAATTTTTTATGAAGTTATGGGAGAGTGTACCATTATTTTAGCCATTGTTTTGTAGTCTTATGGGATATATGTTATACAACTGAGCATTCCCTGCAGTCCCAAAGAGATATTACTTTCCACAAGCAAAGTAAAAATAGTAAAAAATTCTTTTTTAAAATGCTAAAAATGTGCTTTTAAAACATTTTATCACTAGTCACTTACGTTTTTAGCATCTTACCAGGATTAATTGTGAATAGAACGCTTTTTCGTTTAGATTTGCACACACCAAGTAAGGTCAAATATATTTGATGAAAGGATTTTGTCTTCAAAACAACTGCATTATTTTTATCTACTACTGTACCAATGATATCAATACTTTGCTTCATCTCAAATGTTCCTATTTGACGTGGAGAAAATGAAAACGTCACTTCCTGGAAAAGAAAACTCACCATGAGACATATGAGGCAGAAAAGAAAAGAGTCAAGTTTTGTGTAATTCTCTATATGATTGTCACTGAGTCACTTCTCTCCATATTTACCTCTAAGACAGGTGTTCAAAACTGGGTTTGCAGAATATGCCAACAGGAACATAAAAATTAGCAGTATAAGATAACATAAAAATGTGACACATTAGAACACAACAAAGTCTCATTTGTTCACTTCTGAGAGAAATCTTGTGCCCTGAATTACAGGTTTGGGAAATTGCAAATGTTTCCATATTTGACTTATTTTTTGGCAAGATTTCTTCCATTAAAAGAAATATTATCTTACTTGAATATCTTTTATTTACGGAAACAAATTAAAAGTTTTCTGTAAAAATATTTAAGTATAAATCAATCTTCTCAAATCAGTAAAATAAAAAAAAAATTATAGATAGGAAAAACCCTTTTAAAGTTGCCTTAGTACTACAATTTTTTTTTTCAAATTTAAAATATTATTTGTTGCTTCCTGGAGTACAGGAAAGAACATTAAGAGACTGTACAAAATGATAAAAAGATATATTTGGCTGATACTAAAATTCATTGTTACTGAAATGAAATTCCTCTGGTTTACTTTCAAGAAATTCCACTGCTAACCACTGTAAAATAATCTGCATATTATATAACCTAAGAGGACGAATTACCTTTTCAGATTTTTTTTTAAGTTTTCCTCTTTCAGGAGAAATACTGAAGTGAGCAGTCTTGCGGAAGCTGAACGTTACGGGAAGGAACTCGGATTCATTTTTCATTGTGCACACAACTTGTGTTTTTTCACCCAAATAACACTCCTTAAAATCAATTACTGTTCCTGGCTTAAAAGTTAACATCACAGGAAACCCAGAACCCATCAAAGCCAAGTCCACGTGACGAGAATGACTCCCTGCATTAGACAAACACAAAAACAAGCAAACAAACAAAATCCCTCTCACACCAATTATCTCACTAACAGAAAAGTCATGCTGTAGTTGTATAGTCACAAAAACAAAATAATGCCACAAACCAGTATGTTTTATAGTGCAGTTTTTATAAACCTAACACAGAGATATTTATTTATAATAGCTGTTAGATAATGTATTCCCTCAGTAAGGAAGTTGAGGATGATCAAACATGCACTTGAAAATGCACAAAACTAATATTAAAAAAAAGTGCTGGGGGTTTTTTATGTCCCTCAAATATTTGCATTTATAATTATTATAATTTATAATTAAATTGTAGGTGTTCAGTCATGACACACATGAATCCCTCCTTTCTACTCACTGTTCAAAGAGGTTTTGGTGCTGAAGCATTAAAGATGCATGTTAATTTATTTGCATTGATATAAACAAACAAACAAAAAAGCAGATTTACCATAAAACTATTAAGATGATCAAGAATTTTTTTAAAAACTAAAATATCAAGATATACAATTTTATCATCCATATATATATATTTCTAACGGTGACTGTACATTTCTAACATACCTGTGCTTGCTGTGGCACCATCACTGAGGGTCTGCAGACAGCCACCTCTCTTCCCAACAGTTTCAAATCTCAGAAACAGGACATAATCTTGAATCAATGATGAGTCATTCACTTCAAAGTCTCTTTCAAATTTTCTGTAAGAATCACAGTCTCTAATTAAAAGATGGGGAAAAAAATAAGCCTCCAAACCCAACCCATAAAAAAATCCAAAAAATCAAGTATTTTTGAACACCCAGTCTGGCTTCTTTGCTGTCAGTAACAGCTCGAACAAATGATCTTTATACTTCCTTTCAGAAAATGCAAATAGTAACAAATTTGAGCTCATCAATATCCATGTGCTTATTATACTGGTAATTTGATAACTTCTCCAGTCTACAACAGTTTTCTAAACTAATATCACATGCATAATAAGTACTTGTAATTAGAGTTTAAGTAAGGGAAAACGGAAAGAGCACACTTGCTTTTTCTTTTCCTTATCCAAAAAGCAATTTTTCTTTATGTTTAGTTTTTTGTTTGAGTTGTTTTTATTTTTTTAATGAGACAATAGCTCTCCAAAATGTTTCACTCTCTTGGTGATTAATATATGGCAAAACATAATAAAATTCTTATTCTCATAAAACCATCTTAACCAACTCTTGTTCCAAATACACCCTTAGTGTATTATAAAACATAAAATCATAGAAACACTTCAGACTTTGCTTTCTTATTTGCAGAATCGCACCAAGAAATTTCTTTTAACACACATGAATACATAAGAAGTTACTCAGAAATAATTTGCAGACATATTAGCTCAAAATTATCTTCTCTAACACAGCTATTGCAGAACAGTGTAGACCAATCACTTGTGTGTGTGTGTGTGCATTTAATTGGTATCACTCACTCACTCTGGACTAAAGCACAGAGTAATCAAAGATTTCTCATAAGGCAGCAAAGTTCCTTGATTGGGAACACACAAGATCAAGGTGGAAACATCTGTATCTCTATTTTTGAGGCTTAAGTCTTGTAAAACAGCATCTGTACTCCCCTGAAGATCTGTCCCCTAAAAAAAAATCAAAATATGGAATAGTTCAGCCTGTTCTGCTTTCCCTTTTGTGTTTTTTTTTCCTACACATACATTTTCATGCATAACAAATAGAAAGACATAACATAGGAAATAGCAGTCACAGTTACATATCACATGGATAATTAACCAATTTTTAAACCAATTTCATGTCAATGTTTTGAATTCTCCTTTTTAAACATGATTCTCACCTAGATTATTTCACTGGCTGAGAAAAACAAATGAAACCACAGATGACTGATATCTTAGAACTCGAAAGTGTATTTTGATAACTCCTAGTAAGTAATAAGAAAAAAAACGAGTATGATTTAAAGCAAAATTGCTAAAACAAAAACTCCAACAAAACTAAAAGAACCAGACCCAGGGAATGCACTTAGCATTGTTAAGGTTAAAATGTCACATAGTGAAACAAAAATAATTGAAAAACTCAATTCTAGGGTTAAATTAAAGTAAAAAACATGTTGGTTGGACAGAAGTTTCAGAAAGCCTATTGATCAGGAAAAACTACAACACAGTAAACAAGACTAGAAGATAAATATTGAGAAACAATGAAAATGCAGAAATGAAAACAAGTTTTTAACTAAAATAAAAACCAGAGCAGTTTCTTACCATCTCTCCTCCAATGGCATTGTCTTCCAGTACTGCTACCCAATCCATACACTCAGGGCTTTCATTGTATAAATTTATTTGTTCAGTCTTTGAAGTCCCAAAGTAAAGAGGTCCAAAGTTGACACATTTCAGTACTTTTCCACAAGACACCCCAAGAACTTTAAGAACTTGTTCAACCACAACACCTTTGATCCATACTTCAGTGCAGCCACGACCTTCCAACTCCACTCTGCCAGTAAGGGTAGCAAGCAGCAACAGGTAATGTAGAGAAGTGTTAGAAATAATCAGTTTGGTTAGTTTGGTTTGTATTAGAATCTATGCCCAAAAAAACCCAAAAATGACCCAATCCAAGCATTCAAATCACTGGCTTTCCACAGATAAACTAAGTGGGGAGAGCAGGGCAGAGAGCATGTCCTTGACAATGGTCTTACAGGAATATCACCGATCAGGAAAAATCACACCTTTCATGGTGGAGTTTTGGGTTTGTTTTGTTTTTTTGGCTTTTTCTAAATGTTTGACATGATAGGAATGACATCTTCAAAGAATCAGGAGGTGTCCACAGACCATATACACTGCTCTTATCCCTCAGAGTCTTTGTATCTAAACACCAATTTTAGCATATAATACCTAATTTTCTCATAGAGAACTGGAGATAGAAGTTCATCTGAATAAGCAAGGAAGAGCTGCAGCTGTTCCTGCCTGGGAGCTTCATCTTGATGATACCACAAATGACCAACAGATCATACAGATGTCGTACAAATTTTTGTTATTAGAATTCTACTGGAACAAAGCATATTTGTTCTTGATGAACAAAAGAATCAAGTAGTAATACACCCTGTTTTTCAAACAGAATCATCTGTCCTTATGAATAGGCTCTGAGCTGAAAACAAAATTTAAATTAAAAAAAAAACTTTATTTTCAATAGTCACATACATAACTACACAAGGGATCTGGGAGAGGATCTCAAACTCTCTAAATATAATCTTTCAACTTTTGAAGATTCCACTGAGAATACTTTTGCTTGCACATAGAAGGTAAATGTTTATAGACAACATGGTAAATGGAAATAATCATGGTGTTTTCATGAAAATTGTACTCTTTCTCCAAATCAAATTCCTGTCAAATACCCATACCACCCTGTTTAAACATATATGTACACCTGTATACATAGATATTTACATATTTGTGCAAGGCTTGACAAGAAAACATAACATTTCATTTAGTCTAAAGAATATAAAAATAACTACTGGGAAACACCAAATTCACTGACAGAATTAAGTAGAATTTAAGGCAGGGAATGGGTGCGGGATGAAATCTGAGCTCTGTGTAGTTACGTTTTCTCAGTTGAATAGATAAATTATCTACTAGACTGCAGGAAACAGTAGTCATTTACCAAGATGAGGTGAAGAAAATAGTGCTGGCAGCCTGGACAGCAAAAGTAAAGCAGAAAGCAGGACAGTTAGCAACCAAAGGGTTGAAAGGTAGCAGCCAAAGAAAGTATGGTATGAAGGAGGATGTAACTGTGAAGCAATAGCACAGATACTACATTGCCTGTCACTAAGAAAATTTTTCTCCTGTTGTTTCATTTCCTTTTCCAACAGGCCAAAAGCAGGAACAAGAAAAGTTGAACTTAAAGTTTATCCTAATAATTTAAAATAAATCGGAAAACTTCCATACTCACAAAAAAAAAAAAAAAAAAAAAAAGAAATCCAAACCCTGAACCAAAACAAAAACAAAACACCCAACAAACCAACCACACCCCATTCCCACATGGCCCAAAGAGGTTCCTATCACTGCAAGTGTTCAAGGATAGGCTGGATGGGGCTCTGAGCAATGTGGTCCAGTAGAAAGTCCCTGCCCATGGCAGGGGGATTGGAACCACAGGACTTAAATGTCCCTTCCAAGCCAAACTATTCTGCAATTCTATGATTCTATAAGGTAAGCATTCAACAGCAATCTACTCCTAAAAGAGTTAGTGTTACAAACACATTCCCTTCAGTGAAAACAAGATACATCAAAGAACACCACAATGTTTCTGAGACTCCTGAAACACGTAGAGTTAAAAGAAAACAAGCAGTTACAGAAGCTAAGAAAAGTAAGGAACACAGGATGCGCAGAAAGGTGAAAGATACAAAAGCTCCTGGTTAGTTTATTCTGAGAAATGTGCAAACATCGCAGATCATTAAAAATTATGAAAGATTTTTATTAACACAGCCAGGTATACAATTTATGCATCACTTTCCTGTGGAGATAATATAAGAATCAAATTAATTTAATAAAACTAAATATTAAAGACAGCAACTGACACTTAAGAACTTAACTTTTTCAGATAAAAATTCATAAGACGAATTAATAACATAGACAAAAATGGAATTTATAGAGCTGTACTTCTTCAGTCATACACTCACTTCATCATTTCTTTGATGACTCTGGGTGCATCTGTGCAGATATCCACTTTAATCTTCCTTACAGATTTTGGCTTTACCACTCCTCTGGTAGGTTTTATGTTAAGCAGGACAACCCCATCATATGATATTCTAAACACACCTAAAAAAAACCCAGAGCAATAAACAGAATGCTACAAATATAAAGCTGTAGATTTATATGCTTCTATTACACACTCGAAATTACACAACACCTAATGCAGATGTTCACAAGCACTATATTTTCTTATGAAAACAGGAAACATAGAGTTAACCTTTTTAAAAGCTATTTTTAAAAGAGAGTAGACATTATTTCCAGGCTTTAATTATTACACCCACATGGCCAATTCCATTTTGCAAGCTGTGATTGTAACAGGAAAGATACTCACATTCCAAACGAAAGTGACTATATCACAAAGCAGCTGTAAGTAATATTTGCAAGTTATACAAAGCTCTAGGAAGATACAATAGCCAGAAAGTTAAGTGCATATTGCAGATAACAACAGCTTCCATGATTTGGTCTCTACCCAACACAAGTTACTGCAGAAGAGAACAGTAAATATTTCTAGGTTATAAAAATATTTTTTAAAATTCGAAAAAAACCTTTATTCAGCAAACAACATTAATTATCTGTCATTATATCATAGACACAAAGAAATTGTTTCAAACGTACGAAAAATGCACTGTTTGATTTCATAGAAAAGATAATCTCTGATATGAGATCAGAAGCAGGAACAAAGGACTTGTTTAGTGCATGGGATGACAGGTTAAATGCAATCCTCAAGCCTCAGGCCAGCATAGAGCACTTCCTGCTCATAGAGTTTACATGCTGTTACTGTGACTTGCTGTACTATAATTTACAGAGCCTACAGAAACACAGATTCAGCTGCTCTTCCCTTGTCTGCCCTCAAGACATTCTTTACTAACCATCACCTTCTTTCTAATTTTCATCCAATCCTATAAAACTCCACCATGCAGCCTGCATGTATCATGCAACAGAGTTTATAACTAGAAACAGTTCCCTATACAATATGAAAAAATCATACAAATTAGTTGTAGATGCAGATGTACTGTAGGTTATCTCATTTTCGTCACCTAATCATAACAGCTAAAAGTAATAAGTTCGCATGTATGAGAAAGACCTGATTATATAAACTACATACTACATCTTTAAGTTGAACTGGCTAGGAAAAACACCCCCAATAATTTCTCCTTTTGCATCAAGGAAAAAAATATTTAAAAATCTGCTTTATCTAGACAGAAATTTGATTTTTTTTTTATTTTTCGGGGTTTTTTTTTAAATCTCTGTGTTTCTGTAATCATGTATTTTCTCTTGTTACAGTATTCCATATGAGAATCTAGGAGACAAATGTTCCCACAACCCTGGCCTAATGCAAAACAAGACAGCCTGTAATGTAACAACAGCTGTACAAATGAGGAACCAAAATAATTAACTGCCTTAAATTTGTTGTTTGAAACACAGCATAGTAGCCACTCTGCTTCTGGAGAAAGGTGTCAGCAGCTTCGTCCACCGCAAAAGGCAGCCAAACAGGTTATTTGGATCAGATAAGCATTCTTATGCTCCTTTGTCCATGTTTCTTACTCGCCTTGGAATAGTAGCTCATAGAAATTTAGGGATGTGCCTGTTGTAAAAGCTGTTGATGCCTTAGGTTCTAGCTTTTATATTTTTAAATCTTGAACTGCCTAGTGTGTAACTCTGAAGTTTCTTGTAGCCTGTTAGTTGCTGCTCTCTTATGCCAGATAGACACAACAAAGCCTCTCCGAGCTTGCTATTCAAGGACACTTAGGCTGTCCTAGGCCCAAAAGGTGTAAACCAGGGCCTCTGGAGAGGTGGAGAAATTGAAGAAATGACATCATTAGCTAAAGTTGTAATTGGCAAATTTATGCTGATATGCAAATGAAGTAAACCTATAAAAGTGTGAAGAACTCGTGGCTCGTCATCCATCTTGGGGTCCAGCTTGGATGTAGCCTTTGGCTCCCCAGGGTGCACCTTTGAAGGCCTTTCAAATAAATATCCACCTTTATTCCCTTACTCCTGTCTAGTCTCTGTTTCTAGGTAGCCCATCAAGGCATCACTGTAGGATTTCAAAAGCTAAGGCAGCAAGATAAAAGGTCTCTCATTATCTTCTAGCAACAAATACAGTTCAGTTCCCATCCTAGAGGACTTTAGCTCAGAAAGTACAGGGAACTTGTAGTTGTTTATTCAAGAGACAGGTCTGGGGATCACAGAAGCACAAAGCAAGGGCAGACAGGATATGCTGCTGTCTCTGCTGGGCACACTGAGGCAATGAGCAACTATTATTTTTACATCTTTCAAATGGGACTCAAAAGTAGAGAACTCATAAAATTTTTGAAGTTCTAAAGTATTTTTTCTTTCCTAAATGGAAACATAGTACTGGCTACATAAACAGTGGGCCATGTACAACACCTGCAGCTACAATACTCATAATCCACAAAATCCAAAATTTCAGTTAATTGCTACTTGGTCACTGAAGTGTTAACTTGCATTAAACTATGTTTTCCAATAACATAAAATATTTGTATGATTTAATGCATACTAAATATTTACCTGAAGTTGATCCACGGTTAGCAACACTAATCTCTTTAGTAACTACTTTACTGTTTGCAATCATTTCACCAAAATCAATCTCTGACTCTATTTCCAGATAACAGTACGGAATTAGTCTGCAGAGAAAAGACAACATTATATTTCCCAGAATATGAAAACACCTTTGCATTTTTAAAGAAATTTGATTAAGCACTCCAGTGGAAGAGAGTTCTCCTTTTGTCCTAGTTGCCCTATCAAGGTTTTGGCAACTCTTTTCAGCACTACAGCATACTCAGGGAAGGTGTAAAAGAGAGGTACTTATCTATCAGCCTGTTTAATGACTGACTATTCTATATTATTATAGACTATTCTATATCATTCTATGTATTCTAGATAGCTTTAAGCAATTAGTCAAAATTGAGTGCACTCAATTTCAATTTCTATTTCATTTTAAATACTTCATTACAGTACTTCAAATAAAACTAATCTGAGTTAGTTGCATCACAAAATAAGACCAAATAATTCACCATAATTCATTTGAACTAAAAGCAGAGAAGAAGCAGTGCCAGTCTACAGGTTTGTGTTTGATACATACTTCATGTGACTTCAACAAAACTTATTACAACAGACAGAAGTGGGTAATGACGGAAGCGGGTAACGACAGAAGCCACTACTTCTATTATTTATTTAAGAGCCTCAGCCAGTGTGATGATATCACTGTACTGGGTACTTTTTTGGCATAATGAAAAGATCATGCCTCAGGAAACTTGTATTTTAAAGACTCCAATTTTTAATACAATGACACCTCTGATCTCACATAAAACCGTGTTTCAAATCAATTGGAATTTTTCATCAGCACAGCAGTCTATCTCCTTTTAGCCACAAATAGGAACATGTAGGAACAATTCCATCTCCTGATCTGTGCTACATGCAATACAGAAGACTTAATGGAGAAGGAAGATAAATACCCTTGGTCAAGCAAGGTAGATCCTGCCCAAATAGTCTATTGCATAAAGGGGAGGGGAGGGGGAAGGAAGGGATAGAGGCAAAAAAATGAATCAAGAAATGCCACAATAGAAATTGCTTTCAGGAATTTTAATACACTGATTTTAATTCTTTTTGATAGTTTATTGTAATGTTAAAAAATAATGTAGTAAATTCTTGAAAGAGACACTAGACCAGCAGGATGTGGCAAAAAAGCCCCAAAAAATAATTTAAATAAAAAATAGGAATCATTTATCAAGATTAGAGTGCACTCAAAACAACTGTAAAAATGTTACTTTCCAAGGATCCAGACATTCTTGTGAGAAGCTTTACAGGAAAAATGAAACAAAAGTCTTTCTCCTCTCAAGATCCAAATATTTCCCTTCCCAAGTGGACAGAAATAAGCATACATTCTAAATGCAATGAGATTTTCTAATAGATACAGACCTGTGCAAAAGGGAGGTAGTCTTAGGTTACAATATAAGATGTAACCAAAAGTATGTATTCTATCATCACCTGTTGAAACCAGGTGGGGCAGGGTTCTTACTTCCCACCATGGTGTGAAGGGAGAAATCTTCTGTACATGGGCCACCAAGCCTCACTGCACAACTCATAAAATTACATCATCCCATTGTGAGATGCTCCATCCAGGGGGAGGAACCAAGCATTCCTACCTGGATATAGTCTGAGGTTTGGAACACCACAGTCAGCCCTTACCTACAGGATTCCTGGAGGACAAGAGCTACATAACCAGCACTGGACCTTCAGAGGAACACCAGGCCCTTTTACAGGATCACCGCTTCAACAGAACCACATCCATCACTTCAGGAGGACTGCAGCCACCATTTAATCAGGCTGCTACCCCCACCCTGCCCGACAGGGTGCCAGGCTGTATCCTGACTCTGTCAGTGTTTCTGAACTATTGCATTCATTTTTAATTTTCCTATTAAACTGTAGTTCTGACTTCGAGTCTCTCACTGGTTTGCTTTCAAACTAGTACACATGAAGATCTGAAATCTATTAATCTGTTGGAAGTCTTTTCCAGAAAGGAGTCACCAGTAGCATTACAATCCTAAGTGGCCTTACCTTCCCAATACTACCCTGATAAAAATCTCCAAAAATCCTTGAACAAGTGACTTGGCTCTAAACCATGCAATGTATTTTTAGAATTAGGCAACATGTTTCACTATAATCCAGATTTGCAGTTGTTATGAGCAATTACTGTAAAATCTTTTGTATCAGTGATTCAGTACGAAGGGAAGACACTAAGAATAGCTGTTAACTTGTCTAATAATACAGAATTCAAGATTATCAACATTATCACAACCAAGTTAGAATAAGGCAAAACTAAAAATCCAGACTCTCTGATTTTAGGGGAACATCACATCAATGAACTTCTTCCCCACGTGCTGCTCTGAAAAAGAAAGAAAAATCTTACTTTTGCAGGAAAACTTACTGTTTGTTTTCCATGCAATTGACAGACTAATTACAAAGCCACATCTGACATGTATAAGTAAACTTCCCACAAGATTAAACTGCAAATATTAACAGCAGCACATGAACTTTTGAATATCATACCCAAGCAGAGGGATATCAACTATGTCATCGTCTACTAAAAGAATTAATTTATCCTGAAGATCTTCTGCCCGGTTGGGAGTATATTCCACAACAGCTTTAACTTGAAGTCCAGATGCAATGGGTTTTTCTGGATTTTCCACAATCAATTTAAACTGCAATTTAAAAAAAAATTATTTTAATTGTTAGACATTTCTAGATTAAGAAGGACATACATGTAGTTTATTTTCAGAAGAACACAAACGTTGATTTAAAACTTACCATGAACTTATATGCAGGATTTTATAATTTTACCTCCCTATTTACTGAAGTTCAGACTTTTTACAGGAAAAGAGAAAGACAGAATGAATTTTCTAGTCTTTCCAAGAGAGCTTCAGCTTTTCCTACTGTTGCAAAAAACCTTCTGAAGCAACACAAAATTAAATCAACTATTATTCAGTGAAGAATATTTTTAGTGCCTGAGAAAATTACACGGATTAAGTCTCAGTTCAAAGCAGCAACAAAAGGGGACAGGTAAGAATTTCCTGTAGGTCTGACTGACATCAACAGAAAGTCTCACTGCACACTGAAAATCTGCTTTCATGGCACCTCCTGTCTTGGGGGTCAAATGAAAGAGAAAAAAAACAGAAGCAGCTGACAGAGAGCACACTTTCCTCTCTCAAAAAAACAGTGCTGGATTTGGTGTTAGTAACCATCTGATAAAATCCAACACCCCTGCACCTTTCCTTGAACAGAAGATACAAGTAACCCACTAGCATATAGAGGGAAATCCAGCATTTCCCACAGTCCTAGGAAACCTCATAGTAAACTCTAGAATTCTTCTGGTGGTTCAGTCTCCTAACAATTCACATTACCCCATGCACAGTGGACTTCTGCTCTTTAAGTCCAGTTTAAATGCTCTTTGTTTCTGAAAGACAGTCTTCCCAGTATTCCCTAAGTTTTCTGTTCTAATTTATGTTTTAAATTTGCAAACATAATTTACTACATGCTGTTTCTGTTGTCCGAGTATCTCCTTCTATTCCTTTAGAGTCCTCCTAGCAGTATAAATACTCAGCTAAAGGAAATCTGTTATGTCATGCACATCATGATTATGGGCTAGATGTTGAAAGAGTAGCCATGTTTTAATTCTGAGGTGTGTAGAATCTATCTGTTCTCTAAAAAGAATTAAACATCCAAGCTTATTCATTTTAAAGAAGGCAAAATTAATATATTGTACTAGGAAAATACAATGCAGCCTATGGAAAACTGCTTTGTGAGCTTAATTCCTTGAAAGGCATTTCTTGGCCATGCACTATGACAGCTCAAGAATGGTTATTTTTCAGTGCTTGCACTCTATGTAGGTAATATATCAGGATGTACTTCAGAGGAGCCATATACTTCAGAGCCTTGTAATCACAGATAGCAACACAAGGTCTGGGAATGAGAAGGGGCAACACAACAGACCTTTCTGGAACTGAGGGTGTGAAGTGGAATCTTGTTCCCTAGCTGTCATCTTGGTCATCTCATGTACAATGGCATAAAAATATACAGCAAAAGGCAAGAGTTAATCACAGAGGGAAAAACCATAAAGCTGTGATTTAGTAACCTTTTCTCTTTTCTAAAATTGACTCTGCCTTTCCACTTCCGGAGCACATGAAAAATTGATAAGGCTGATGAAAACTAACAAAAGAGAATAAGCACAGCCATACCAAATCAAGCACTCTTGACGATTTCCAGCTCATACCAAAAGTCTTCAGCTACAGTTTAATAAGAATAAAGCTCCCACTCTTGCCCTCAAAAAGAAAGGCTCACTACTCAGATAGTGAAATTATTCAAGGTACTTCATTTGTCTGAAGATCACATTGATGACCGCTCTGAATTATTCATAGTTCATGTTGCTATGAACACAAAGCAACATCAGCTTCTGTTCAACCTGACACCAGTTCAACCCAACCTTTTGATCTTAATTTTGACATAATTTACAAACAATAAACTACTAACCGCAAGAGGGTTTTGCTGGAGCCACATAGGTTACGAGGGCTCAACTGGTTAGAATTGTAAAGATGCATTTGCCTTTAAAAAGTCTGGCAATGCAATGGCTTTTCCAGGACTTATCAGATGTTATTAATAGCAGTCATGCTATCTTGAGAAAAGATTGCAAACCTCCTCTTTTCTGAGAAAGCTTAAACCACTTCTTTTCTGAGAAAGCTCTCAGCAAGCAAACACCACAAGGAGACTATTCTAGTCAAAAAACTTAAAAGTATTCAACTCAGAAATGAGGTAAGAGAGCTGTCACTTCCCAGACTTGGTGTTCACACCAGAGCAAAGTGACTCATTTTTACAGAATGCTCCCCGAAATTACGAGGAACTCGTGGGCTTCTTGCAGGATGAACTCTGGAGAGCGCAGAGCCAGCCAAGAAGGCAAAGCAGGATTTGCTGCCAACAAGGGACTTGATCACAGAACCCCTAAGGTTGGAAACGACCTCCAGCATCATCAAGCCCAACTCTTAATGCTCGATATGGTAAGGAAAGCCTGTTTATTTCTACTGGAACGATGGATTTAAGAAAGAAGGAGCGCTCTCTTAACTGCTCACAACCTCGGGAGAATAAAGAACCGGGAAGCTCAGAGCTCCCTTCGTTCTGCCGCTGTTCCCGCAGGCTGGAGGCGCGGCCCCAGGCAAACGCAGCGCGGCCGCTGTTGGCAGAGAGGCGGCCGCGGGCACCCCCCGCCGCCTCCCTCCCGGCCGGCCCTCACCTGGGGCCGGTTCGGCGGCAGCAGCTGCAGGCGGCAGGTGCCCGCCCGCAGGTTCTGCACGGTGAGAGCGGCGCGGTAGCGGCTCCCCGGGACGGCGTCGCTGAAGCGCAGCTCGGCCGGGGCGATGCGCACCCCGCACACGTCCCGCCACCGGCCCGCCATGGCCCGCCCGGCCGCCAGCGGCCGCTTAGCAACGGACGCGGGGCGCTGATTGGCGGAAAAGCCGCGGCGAAGCCAAAACCACCAATCGGAAGAGGAGAAGCGGGCGGGCTCGGGTGAACTCGGCTGAGTTCGGCTCGGCTGAGTTCGGCTCGGCTCGGCTCGGCTCC